>CM050514.1:2172500-2540000 GCA_027563665.1 Antrozous pallidus | reverse complement strand
GGCGCGTCTTTATGGGGTGACGGGGATTGGACCCATCTGCGCCTAATCCGTCCTGTCGGGGCTCGGCCCCCTGTCTGCTCCGAGGGCGGCGGCCGGCACACCTAGGCCCGCGGCAGGCACAAGGGGCGCCTTTGTCTCTCTCTGATACTCTTCCCGCAGCCAGAGAATCACTTGTAGGTTTTAAATCAAATGAACCTCTTCTCCCGCTGCTCAGCCAGAGAGAGGAGTCTGGATAGAAAGGAAAATAGAGTTTTTTTCCACTTGCAAGTATTTCCATAGAAATGACAGCAGAAGGGAGGGCCCAGGCCGGCGTGGCTCAGCCGATGAGCATCAACCTATGAACCAGGAGGTCAGGGTTCGATTCTGGTCAGGGCACCGGCCCGGGCTGTGGGCTGGATCCCCGTGTGGGACGTGCAGGAGGCAGCCAGTCGCTGACTCTCTCATCACTGATGTTTCTATCTCTCTCTTCCTCTCCCTTCCTCTCTGAAACCAATAAAAATAGATTAAAAAAAATAAAAATAAAATACAACAGATGGTACAGCTCTACTCGAGCCAGGGAGTGCTGCGAGAGCCTGGAGCCGGGCGTGTGCTCCCGGCCTGCTGGCCGCTGTCAGCACGGGAGCCAGGGAGGCTGTAGCCTATGCATCAGGCTGCCAACTTTTCCCATCGCACAGAGGTTTTCCCTGAGTCCACCCTGGTGTGGCGTCCTGGGCCCCATCTCTGGCCGGTGGGGCGTCCTGGGGCCCCATCTCTGGCTGATCAGGATCCTGGAACCCCATCTCTGGTCGGTGGGGTGTCCTGGAGACCCATCTCTGGTTGGTCAAGATCCTGGGGCCCCATCTCTGGCTGACCGGGATCCTAGGGCCCCATCTCTGGCTGATGGGACGTCCTGGGGCCCTTCTCTGGCTGATCGGGATCCTGGGGCCCCATCTCTGGCTGATGGGACGTCCTAGGGCCCCATCTCTGGCTGGTGGGGTGTCCTAGGGCCCCATCTCTGGCTGATGGGACATCCTAGGGCCCCATCTCGGGCTGGTCAGAGAGACGACACGGCGCACCTGGACCGGCCGGTGCGTGCGTGGTCACCAGCTTTTTATCGCCAGTGCGTGTCCGTTGTCCGTCCTGTTTCCACTCAGCCCCGGGAACATCTGCTGCACAGGAGATGGGGCGGCTACCAAAAACTACTGTTAGATTCCGCGCCAGGGGGCCGCATCCCCCATGTGGTTTCTGTTTGCTGCTTTGAGCAGCGCCCGATGTTTGATTCTTTCTTCCATAAAAGCTAAATTTAGCCAAGTTTTCTACTAATTGAAACCATTTTCGGGAAACGACAGAGCGCTCTTGTTGAAAACAGCAGAGCGGCTGACATCCAAACAGCTGTCAGAGGGACAGGGAGGGGAAATGGACGGGCCGTCGGGTCCGTGCGTCCCGGGTTTACTGGCTGCCGGCGGGCAGATGGCGGTGGGCTGTCCGTCGGCGTGGAGTGGGCGCTCCTGGCTCATTCTGTCGCCCCCCCGAGGGAGCTTCCTCCAGGGGGGCCTCCTGGCTTTCTGACCCCGTGCGGTAGTCTCTTCCTCGCGTGGACAGGGAATGAACCCGGAATCTTGCACGCCGCGGGCTGCGGTTGCGTAGAGCTGTGTTCTACGTAAACGTTGCCAAGCGCCCTGTGTGCCACTGATGTTTATGGGGCGCCATTGTGCTGGCCTCCTAAGTTTCGTTCAGAGCCTTCGCGTGGGGAGGGAGACCGGAGCCGCTCTGGGGGTGCCGAGTCCCGGCGGCCCTGTCCCGGGCGAGACTGTGCACATCTGGAGACATCTGGCTGCCGTGGGCAGGGAGTGCTGGTGGACCCGGTAGACGGAGGCTTGGGGTGCTGCCGTACACCCCACAAAACAAGCACAGACTCCACCAGGGTGACTCGTCCAGCCAAACAGCAGTAGTTTCCCCTGCTGTCGGGGGAAAGCCCCAGAAGTCTAATTCAGGGTTCAATCCCCAGTTGCGGACACATGCGTAGCCGTATTCAAACGCAGGGGAGCTGTCATGGGGAAAGCTTACACACAGGCATAGCAGCAGCTGTTCCGAGGGAAGGAGGGATGGTGGGAAGACGGGTCTCGCGTTGGTAGGGGGTTAGCAGTAAAAGCGTATGCTGGACAGGCTCAAAGGCCACCGGAAGGACAATGTGCGTCTGAGTCTACAGGTGACACCGGCCGTGTCCACACCCTGGAGACTCCTTCCCCTCCTTTTGGGGGCCCGGCGTTGACCTGTGGGCAGTGTTCTGGGTTTCCGGGGCGCCAGCCCAACCTGAGGCTGAGAGAGAGCTAGCAGGGATGGCGGTTACCCAGCGAGCCCCACGTTCCCCAGGCGCCGTGGCTGCTGGAGCCCTACTGCATCTCCGAGCTGTGCCGCGGCTCCATCTGTGCCCAGTTTGCAGAGAGCCTCAGGTGTTCGCTTGGGGTCCGTCGTACCCGTCTTGTTGTTACCACCAACACTGCCATCCCCGCACCCAGAGTGTGAATCTGAACCTCCAGGTCACCGTGAGCCCTGATTTCATCCCTCTGCCCTACGCGTTCCTTAAACGGAGGCTCGGGAAGACTTGCCTGAGCAGCAGAGACACTAAGAGGCCACGTGCTGAGCGTACGGCCATGTGACGTTTGACGGTCAGAGTCAGGATGCCAACCCAGGGTTCAGCCCAGCTCCATCCTGGTTAGAATCACCAACGACGTGACCCTGGGAGGGAGGTCCTGGCGGAGGGAGGAGAACCCATCCGCTCGGATCTATTCATTGTTCTCAAGAGCACGTCATGGAGGCACGTGAGTTTAATTACAGGAGTATATTTTGGTTTCCCTTCTAATCCTCTTTATTAATTTCATCCTTTTTATAAAAAGTCATTGGTTAAAATTGGCACACAATGCAATATACAGATGGTGTAGTATAATACTGTACACATGAAACAAACCTAATCTTATTAACCAATGTCAACCTCAAAATTCAATAATAAAAATACATCTTAGAGTCATTTGCTTAAGAATCCATTAAGTATGAAGAGATCCTATTTTAGATCATCAAATGTCAAATGAAGGCTGGGTCACGAGTGTGGAGGAGAGAGGCGGGGAGAGAGAAAGAGGGAAGGAAAGCTCCTAGCCACCTGCATGGACGTTGGCAAGTCATCGGAACTTTCCACGGCTCGAGTTCTGCCCCCAGGGAATGGAAAAATAGTCCTCTCCCCATACCGAGGAGTCTCGAAGATTGAATGACACATTGCATCACAAGTAAATCCTGTCATGGAGTCCTCAGTACATGTCATTGTGTTAGGTAGGCCAAGACCATGGCACGGTGTCCTCGAGGAACATGAGGGACCAGCAACAGGGAAAGTGTTATATAGGGAGTGGTTGTTGGGAGGGAGCAATCTACAACTAATGATGGGGTCATCTTCTCTCCAGAGGCTAGCAGCTCCCCAAAGACAGAACAAGGAGGCTAAAACTTGTCCTCTTCTCTTCAAAACACTCTTCCTCCTAACTCCCATTCATCCAGCCATTCATTCATCTATGCATCATTCATTCATCCATCCATCCAACCATTCATCCATTCATTTATCCATTCATTCATTCATCTATTCATCCAACCATTCATCCATCCATCCACTCATCCAACCATTCATCCATCCATTCATCCATCCATTCATCCATCTATTCATCCAACCATTCATCCATTCATTCATCCATTCATTCATTCATCTCTTCATCCAACCATTCATCCATCCATCCACTCATCCAACCATTCATCCAACCATTCATCCATCCATTCATTCAACCATTCATCCATCCATTCATACATCCATTCATCCAACCATTCATCCATCCATCCACTCATCCAACCATTCATCCATCCATTCATCCATCCATTCATTCATATATTCATTTACATAAACTATTCATTGGCTGCTTTTATAGTCTCTGTGCTACCGGAGCATCCTGTTTGGGAATAGACAAAAAGTAAATAAAACTCCCTATAAATTAGCCATCATCCTACATGGAAATCTCGGAGTTGTCATTGGCACTTGGGCAGGTCTCATGTTTTTCAGATCTGCCCTGTCCTCGTCTCTTGTTTGGACTCCTAGTTCTTTGGTTACCCCATCCTGTTTGGATTTATCTTACACACATGGCCAAGTTGGTTTCCTAAAAGTTCAAGTCTGACCACACTTCTATCATGCTCAACTCTCCTCTGGGACTCCCCACACCTTAGGAGGGAAATACAAACTTCAACAGGAATCCCAACTTCCTACACCGCCTCCTCTCCCACTGTCCCCTCTGACTGTTCAGTTCTCTAATCCGGAGATTGGAAATGTCTGGTATGTATGCAGCCACCTCTCTCTCCCGGGCCCGCTGCAGACATCAGTAATTGACCTCAGCACCCTGCCCTCCTGTTCCCAGTCGCCGCCTCAGAATCTTCCAGGCAGTACCAGTCGATCAGAGCAGCGGCTTTCCATGAGCTTTCATTGGCCATCCCCTCTGGTCATCTTGTCAGAAGAGAAAGCACCAGCATCTAACTTAGAGTCAGACTATTGGGCTGCGGCTTCCAGCGGGTTTTTGTTTTTTTTTAAAGAAAGACATGGAGTGTCCTGTTTTCAAACGTAAACAGTCCCTCGCAGACAAAGGCTCTTCCAGACACTTAGACAAACAATCATCTCCTTGAGGTCGTTTCAGAAGAGTGAGTCACCGTTAGACACAGGTGTGTGGAGACCACGACCACAAACCATTTCCAAATCCTCTCTCCATTCGTGGGATCTGGGCTGTGACAGCCACATAGAGAGAACAGCCCCGGGCAAATCGGCGATGGTTATGCCAGGCAGCAAAGTCCACCTGGTTCCAACCCAGAGCGACAGGGAGTTGATGAGTTGACGGAGATGGAGTTCCCGCCGCAGGTTTCACCAGCCTCGTGTGTGCCCCCGACCTGCCTGCTGGGCTCGCAGGGCCATGACCATGGACGCATGGCGGGTCCCACCCTCTGCGCTCCCAGGCAAACACGGCCATTGCCCTCCGGACAGGAAAGGAAGAGAGAGACAGGGGTGAATTACCCTGTTTCCCCAAAAATAAGACAGTGTCTTATATCAATTTTTGTTCCCAAAGATGCACTAGATCTTATTTTCAGGGGACTGCCTTCTATTACAGCAAGTAAGTCTTATTTTCGGGGGATGTCTTACTTTCGGGAAAAACAGGGTAGTACAGCGAGTGGGTCTTATTTTCAGGGGATGTCTTACTTTTGGGGAAACAGGGTAGAACGGAGCACCTGTCTCGGAGATGAGCACATTTATCCTTAAAGGTCTTGGTCTCCTTGTGCGTCTGCTGCAGGGACTGATGGCTAAGAGGGGCTACACAGATATTCCTCACAGAGGGAAACCCCAGAGCAGCCTCGGGAGAAACTTCACGGCTGTGCGAGCCTTTCTGAGCCTCGGGCCCATAGGCACATTGGGGGGGGGGGGGACTGTCCTTCCGTTGGGCGTGGTGACCCCCTGGGAAACACCCCAGGCTGGGCTGCAGAAAGCACCTCAGATTCCTCCTCCCGAGGAGGGTGCCGCCTCGGCCGGAAACATGTCGGTGATTTTTAATTAACCCCCTAGTTGTCACGTGACCCAGTCAGAGCTGGGCATCACAACAGAGAAGCTGTGTCAACGAGCAAGCCCTGGGCCTGCAGGAGAGCAGTGCCCAGCGCCTCCCCACAGCCCCAGCTGCTCCTGCCAGGTGCCCCTCTGGGGGGCTGGGGTCTCCCCTCCCCACCCCTGAAAGGTGCTGATGGCCCCCTCGGGGCATGCGCTCTCTCTGTCTGGCCAATGGCAAAAACGCACCCTCCTTGCAGAGGGCGATGCCCGCCCGCATGCGCCCTGTGCTCAGGGGAGAAGGCCTGCCAGATCTCCCGCCCTCGTGCCCCAGGGAAACCCCCCTGGAGAGGCCGCTCCCCGCCTTCCCCTGAGATGTGCCCACAGCGGGTCTGCGGTTGCTGTCTGAGGGGCCCCCAGGTGTGGGAAAGCCCCATGTTTGCTGTGGCTCCGTCGCTGGCAGATTCTACCGATCTGGAGACATCGCGCTGGTTCTTCCTTCAGGCACATGCAACATTCCCCTTTAAAAAAACACAGCTTGTAGCCCGGCCGGCCTGTCTCTGTGTCTGAGCATCAACCTATGAATCAGGAGGTCACAGTTCGATTCCCGGTTGGGGCACAGGCCCCAGTTGAGGGCTCCATCCCCAGTGAGGGTCGTGCAGGAGGCAGCCGGTCGATGATTCCCTCTCATCATGGATGTTTCTCTCCCGCTCCCTCTCCCTGCCTCTCTGAAAACAATAACAATATATCTACAAAAATGTTTTCAATACAACTCGTAGTCTTAAAGAAATGAGTGCGTGTCCCCAAAACTGGCAAAGACAGCCATGCTGAGAGCAGATCACATGACTCCGTGTCCCTGTCCAGCGACGACTCTGTCAGCCGCTGTGCACACGTCCTGCTCTTGTTCTGGCTTTTCGTGGCCACGGAAGGGGATGGGTTGGATTCAGAGAGGTACCGCCTTTCCACGGCACGTGGGACACGGAGCGGGGCTGCCCGGCTCCGGCCTGTGGGGGGCACAGGTGACCCAGCCTCCCGCCTGCTATAAACCCCACCCCACCTCACCCCCCTCCCATGTGTCGGTCAGTCCACATGTAAGCACTCCCTGAACCTCACTCAGAATGCGCCCTCCTCCCCCGCAGTGCCAGCACCGCCTCCACCCTCGCTCTCTAAGAAGGGCAACATTTTATTCAGGGTGTTCGTGTCCCCAGACCCCGGGACAATGCTCCCCAAGCCACGAGGCTTGCAAGACCAGACATGATTATCATAAGAACAGGTGGTGGGGGGAGACCTCGGACGTGGACCAGGACGGGAGGGGCGCTTCGGCCTGGGCGGGCTGCGCTGCTGGGGAGGAAGTGTCCCTGCTCAGGGTCACCGAAGCCAGGGCTCCAGGAGGCCCAGGAGTGTGGGGCGGCCACAGGCCCAGCTTCGCACACGAGCGAGCACTCAATTCCCACGGGACAGCGGGCCTTTCTAAAGTTAGCCCTGGGCTGCGGGCTGGGGGTTGGGGTTTTAGGAACCCCTATAATTAGAATTTCCTTTGAGATCAGGTGCTGACTCTAGAAACGGGCCGGGTTTGTGACATCACGGCTTAAAAAGGCTTGTAACGGACACCCAGGGCGAGCTGGCCTCCCTCGGCTCCTCACCGGCAGCCAAGAGCCGCAAAGGAGTGGAAACCACAATGGAAATACAGACGTTCCGCCTCGCTGGTGCGGAGAGGGGGCCGGCAGCCCCGGGCGCCCCCCATCTTCACTCTTCTGGGTGCCCTGGGCTGTGGCCGAGGGCAGTGATAGCCTCCGAGCGGGGTGCCGGGTCCTCGAGTGGAGCTAGAGGGAGCGCGGCCTTTGGGGCTGACACACAGGCGGGACATCGGTAATGACTGTCTGGCCCTGGGTGTGGTGGCTACAGGGACAGAGCGTCAGCCTGTGGACTGGAGGGCTTGGGGGCACGTGCCCAGGTTGTGGGTTCCATCCCCAGTGTGGGGCATGCAGGGGGCAGCAATCAATGTGTGTCTCTCTCTCATCATTGGTGTTTCTGCCTCTCTTTCCCGCTCCCTTCCTCTCTGAAGTCAATAAAAATATTTTTTTAACATGAAGGGTAAAACGTATGCAAGGGAAACGAATGGAGATAAGCTTCCACAAGGGGTGAGTCACCGTGGGGCCGATCACGTGGTTAAAGCCGCTGTGTCCAAGCGTGGGTGCAGATGGTGACCTGTGTGCACGTGTGTTCACACCATGCGGTCACGGCAGCCGAGGGGGAAGCAGCCAGGTGTCCCTCGGGGAGGCCGGGACACAGGGCAGGGGGCACCCTGCAGGGGACTATTATGCGGCCCCAGGAAGAAAGAGGTTCTGACAGGAGAGTGAGCCTCGCAGGCCTTGTCTGAGCGACGTGAGCCCGTCACAGAGGACCGTCGTGCGTGGCTCCGTGTCTGTGGTTCCCGGAGAGGCGGGCTCAGAGGCCGCCCCCGAGCGGCGTTTCGGGGCGTGGAGGACGGAGGAAGGAGGAGTCAGCATTCATGGGGACAGAGTTCCAATCTGGGAAGATGAGCAATTCAATGGAGATGAATGTCACATAGTGTACATGGGGTTACCCCCATAGAAAGCACACCTACGGTTAAAGTGATGTATTCTATGTTGTGCATATCCTACCTAATAAAAGAGTAATATGCAAATTGACCGTGCCTTTGCTACACTGGCCAGTCAATCAGGAGCGATATGCAAATAAACACCCACCCAAGATGGCTGCTGCCCAAGGCCAGAAAAAGCCTCAGCCAGAGGCCCCATCACAGGGCAATTGCTGGGGCCCAAGGCTGGGGCTGGGGTGGAGCCAGCCGGCTATTGGCCCGATCGCAGGGCGATTGCAGGCTGGGGTCCCCTGGCTGAGTTCCCTGCCCAAGGGGATCAGAAGCTTTTGTCTTTGGGTATGCCTAGGATGAGCCATCAGTAAGTAGGACATGCCCTTAGAGCTCCCAGTATGTGAGAGGAGGCAGGTGGGATGAGGGACCATCCAACCCCAGTGCATGAATTTTGTGCACCAGGTGCCTAGTTTTATCATAATAAAAAAATAGGGGGCCCTGCCTGGTGTTGCTCAGTGGATAGAGCGTCGGGCCTACAGATCGAAGTGGTTCAATTGTGCACAGGTGGGATTTTGAGGGGGGTGGGAGAGGCCGGGACAAGGGGTGCGTGCGGAAGGCACCAATTGATGTGTTTCTCTCACATCGATGTTTCTCTCTGTCTCTCCCTCTTTCTTCCGCTCTCTCTAAACATAAACATTGGTGGGAAAATATCCTTGGGTGAGGATTTAAAAAACTAATAACAAACAGAATAAAATGAAAAAACAGAGGGAAAGAATGTTTGAGGAGCTCCGTTTCTACAGAGGGGTATTTGAACACGTATGTGACTTGCTGTGTGGACATGTATGTAAATGCTCGGGCTGCCCCCCGCCCCCCACTGAGCATCAGAACCTAGGGTTTGGTCTGAAGGTTTGGGAGAAAAATGGGGGAGTGCCTCACCCTGCAGAGTTCAGTCCCTCCCGACAGAGTCCCGTCGGGAGGGGTCGGCAATGGCCCCCCGAAAGCCATGCGTCCGTCTTGAATGAGAGGAGTGAGGGAGGCTCGCCACCATTCAGTTTGGTCTGAAGTTGGTCCATTTCTTGGTGAGTTTCCGGTTGAAAGCTGTGCCCTCGTCCTCAGACGGGGAGCCTCCGAGGCGTCCCTTCTTGCTTCATCTCGTTGGCCAGAAGCCGGGACGGGCCCACCCAGGCTGACGTCACCATGATGGCATCACGAGGGGAAGGCAGGGGCTGGGGGAAGGCTTTGCTTGTGGATTCCTGTGGTCGGCAAACCGCGGCTCGCGAGCACCGGCGGCTCTTTGGCCCCTTGAGTGTGGCTCTTCCCAAAATACCACGCCCGGGCGAGTCTATGTTGAAGAAGTGGTGCTGGAAGAAGTTTAAGTTTAAAAACGTGGCTCTCCAAAGAGATGTCCATCGCTGTCCTGTTGCTATTTGGCTCTGTGGACTGGTGAGTTTGCCGACCGCTGGCCTAGGCAGTGCTCGCAGTAACAGGTTTAAAAAAGGGCAGGCGGTGAGGCCATAACAGTGCTCAGATGCTGAAACCCAACCTTGGCGAGTAGCAGAGAATCGTTGAACTTGGTAAAACGGCGTGAAGGCAGCACCCCCCCCCCGGGGGGGGGGGGCAGCTGGCGGGTCTGTTTGACGGGGTCACTGTGCTTTGTCCACATCCCGCCCACCACCACCACCACGGGACGTGAATTCCGTCCCATTTCCTTCCCCCCGCGTGTCCGGCTTCCGGAGGAGGGGGTCTCGGCTGCTGTGGTCACTGCTCTCGATCAGACTCCTCACCGGTGCCCGGCCAGGATGGCCCGGCCAGCACAGCCCGCCGAATGGCCACCTGCTCAGGCCGGCTTTTCAGTGTGTTTCAAAAGTCAAACGCGGCCGAAACGGCGTGGCTCAGTGGATAGAGCATCGCCCTGTGGACTGAGGGGTCCCGGGTTCGATTCCGGTCAAGGGCATGGACCTTGGCTGCGGGCACATCCCCAGTGGGGGGTGTGCAGGAGGCGGCTGATGGATGTTTCTCTCTCGTCGAAGTTCTGACTTCCTATCCTCTCCCTTCCGCTCTGTAAGAAATCAATAAAATATACATTTTTAAAAAATCAAACGCGGATGCAGAAGGCGCACGTCCCCCTCGCGGCGCTGCGCACGTCTCAGAGGCTGCGTCCGACACGGTCTTCCCAAAGGGGCTGAGGGCAGAGACCCTGTCTCGTGACACAGACCCCAGCGTCAGTTCCCCAGCACCCGCCACTTCCTGCTCGTTCTCAAGGAGATCCCCGCGGGGAAGGAAGTACTTCACCCCCGTGCGAACCTGGTAAACCATTTCCCCAACCCCCGCAGTGTCAGGCCCCGCCGGGCACAGGCCCGAGATGTGGGGAAGAATAACCACCGAGGCCCGTAGGCGGCCACCAACTCACTGCAGCCGGAGCCGGGCCAGTGCCCGCGGGGCCCACGACGGGGCTTCTGTGCCGAGCTGGCCAAAGAGAGCTGCCGGCGGCCGCTCAGGAAGTCACACGCGGTAGCTCCTTCCCCGGCCTCCACGGTGCCTGCCTCTGAGGCCAGCTGAGTCCTCTGAGCTCTCACTGTCGCCAGATCCGAGGATCCTTCTTGCCACAGACCCTCTGTCTGTGGTCATCGTGGCCAGCCTGGGCCTGCGCAGTCACACAGGGGTTGGGGTCTGGCCTTGAGCACAGCATCGAGGAGACGGGGGTGAGAGCGCGTGCTCTGGAGCCTCCTGTCTCGGCCGGAACCCCGGCCCGCGGAGCTGGGTGAGACCGGGCCGTCCATCGGCGGCTCTGTGCCTCAGCTCCCCTCGTCTGCCCGGCACGGACGATGCCAATGGCGTTGCTGGGAAAGGGTTGACAGCAGCAGCCGGAGCGGGAGGCCACGTGGCTCCCGAATCCCTCCCGTGGGCTCTGTGTGTGGGCACAGCAGGCGCTCAGCCTGCCCGGCGGGGTCTGGCAGGTGTGATGCCCTTATAGCATGCCGTCCTCGTCCTCGTGGCTGGATTGGGACCCACGGATCCTGACAGGGGCCAGGATGTCGGGGAGCCCTTCCTCCCAGGCGTCACTGACCCCCTGCTCGGGCCAGCAGCCTGGTCTGCCCTCACGTCCGTGAACAGAGCCCGAGTTGTGGACGGGCACTAATGGATCTTGCAAACTCAGCGACCAAACACGGCGGCAGCCCTGAGGGGACAGTGGGGCGCAGAGGCAGCCTGCCTTCCTCCGGGGCCTCCAGCAAGCCACGCCTGCAGGGCTCCTCCCAGTGAGAGAGAGAGAGAGAGAGAGAGAGGAGAGAGCGCCCCGACCCCCTCCCTCGCCTGGAGAATTTCACCCCGTGTGGAGCGAGCGTGCGGAGCAGCAGGCGGTTACCCCGAGCTTCCCGAACGCTCACCGTCTCAGCAGCTACACACGCTTGACCCGCTTCTCCCCACCAACGGGGCCGGGGGCCGCGGTCTGGCTCTGGGGACGCCCTCCCCAAAGTCTCCCCCTCGGAGGCGCGTTTGTCGTCTCCGAAGCTCAACTCACGGCGGCCCCATCCGATGGAGGGCCTGCACCCTGTGTCCTGCGCTCCACGCCGGCTCTGTCAGGACATCAATTCATTACGTTTAAGAAGCAGTTAAGAGGATCCCCGCAAAGCGGCCCCGTGAATTATTCAAGACGGCCATGCCAGGCCTCCACCCCCCCCATCCTCCGCCCCCTGCCCTCCACGGAAGCCCTGGGCACGGGGTGACGGGGGGGGGGGGGGGCGGGGAGGAGGACAAGGTGAGAACATGCACTTGGCCCTGAACTGGATCCTCCTGGAAAACAGCACAGAGTCGAAGGCGCCAACACAAAGAGAGGAAGTGAGGAGGCTGCCGACGGACGGACGGCAGAAGCAGGGAGGTGCCCCCGTGTGTGCCTGTCTCTCAGACACGGGCTGAGGAAATCGCTCCCCTCCGAGGGCTCTGCTCCCCAAGGGTGGGCAGCTCCCCGTCACGCTCCCCCCTTTCCCCCCGCTGTCTCCTTTCCCTGGACCCGGCTCAGCCAGACAGGCTCAGGCCCAGACCGGGGTCCCCCGACACCTGTCAGCCCGCCTGCCTCAGCCAAGCTAGGCCGAGTGGGCCACCTGGCGGGGGTGGGGGGGTGGCTGGCCCCTCCTCCCCCTCCTCCCTGGTCTGTGTCTGCTCAGGGCCTGGCACACCCACTGGTCACCGCTGTGTATCTGGCCTGGCTTCAGACCCGGGGGGGTGGGGGGGTAAAGGGGGGGGGGGGGGGGGGGACGGGCGTGGGCTCCTGTTCACATAGAAGCCCTTCGCCTGGCCTGGGCTGTGAGCTGAGAGGGGGCGGGAGGGGGGGAGTGCAGCCTTACAGGTGAGTCCTCCTTGCTGTGTGTCTTTGCCCAGAAACGCGTACCCTGGGAGGGAGAAGAGCCGACCATCCGCACAGCCTACGTGTCAGGGACGGAGTCGAGCGAGGGCGCCCGGCCCGCTGGCCTCCTGGGCACCTCCGGCCCCACGACTCTGAGCCGGCTCCCGGGTGCTGACCTTGTCCACCGCCGTAGCCTGCAGGCCCTGAGGGTCCGGACAGACAGAGGGTCCGCCTTCTGTGCTTTGCTGGAGCCCAGTCTGGCTCCGAGCCGAGAGCGCCGGCCGGAGGAAGGAGGGCTCTGGGTTCGATTCCCGGTCAGTTTCACACAGGCCCGGGTTGCGGGCTCGATCCCGGTGTGGGGCATGCAGGAGGCAGCCGATCCATGGTTCTCTCTCTTCATGGATGACTCTCCCTCTCCCTTCCTCTCTGAAACCAACGAAAATACTTTCTGAAAAAGAAAAAAGCAGCTGCCTCTGTGCTCAGAGGGCGGAGCGCCCGCGTCTTCCTGGGTCCAGCGCCCACCTTTCCCGCCCGGGGTGCGCAGGCCGGGGCAGCGCGGACGGGGCCGTGCGGGCGTGGATAGCGGTGGCCCTATCCTCTGAGATCCAGAAGGTTCCGTCTGCTTCCCACACAGAGGGACAGGAAGGTCCCGCCGCGCCCTGCGGCCCCCCGACCCCGACCGTGATGGGGAGGAGGCCGAGGACAGAGTCTGGGTGTGGGGTCCCCGCGGCGAGTCCTGTGAGCGGGCCCCCGAAGTGGGTCGTCGTGCAATCGCCCCCAAACCGGCCCGTAGCGCTCTGCACTCCCAGGACTCGGGATTCCGTTTGTGGGAAAAGAAAAGGCACAAAACAGGTGCCTGGGGTGGTCCTGCCGCTAACTAACAAGGTTCTGCCTCCTGTGCCCAGGGCTGTGTTTGCACACACGTGCCCCCCCCCGACCCGCCCCCCGGAAAGAAAAAAATAAAAGAGCGAGGACAGCAGAAGGAGGAGCCCTTCCTCTTTCTCCAGAATGTGCGATAAGGCTTCCCGCGCCGCATCCGCGTCCCAGCCTTCGGGGGATTCCGTGTCCATCACTCATCTGACAAACGGCCCTGGGTGATGCAATGGGTCTGATAATGCACACGGAAGGCTTGCGCAATGGGGACCTGGGCCTCGGGGAGGCGGGGCCGGGGGGGGGGCAGCCCTGTTATCTGGGGCCAGCACGGAGAGATAGCGGCCGCCGGCCTTTATCTGGCAGCACCAGCGTGGGGAGCGGGCCGGGAGCCTGGCCCGGGCAGCCCAGGAAGCACCTTGCGGGGCTGATGCAAGAGCTGCCCCCGGCGTGACGGTTGGCACGGTTACAACACGGCATTGGGCAAGGCCGCTGCGCCCTCCGCATCTGTACTCACCCCTGCCCCCCGCCCCCAGATCCCAGACAGCACGGCACTGAGCGAGGCTGCTGCCCCCTCCCCTCCACGTTTACACTCACTCCGCTGTCCCCCTCCAAACACACACACACACACACACACACACACACCCCCAGACCCCAGACAGCACGGCACTGAGCGAGGCTGCTGCCCACTCCCCTCCACGTCTACACTCACTCCGCTGTCCCCCTCCAAACACACACACACACACACACACACACACACACACACCCAGACCCCAGACAGCACGGCACTGAGCGAGGCTGCTGCCCACTCCCCTCCACGTCTACACTCACTCCGCTGTCCCCCTCCAAACACACACACACACACACACACACACACACACACACACCCAGACCCCAGACAGCACGGCACTGAGCGAGGCCGCTGCCCCCTCCCCTCCACGTCTGCACTCACTCCGCTGTCCCCCCCCCCAGACCCCAGACAACGTGGACACTTGGGGTGGCATTCTTGCCTCTCCCCTCCCTCCCCCAGCATTCCTCTGCCGGGGACACTGCAGTGGACACTGGAGAGGCACGGAGTGGGGGTCGCTCTTGCAGAGTTTTGTTTCTGGAGACTTTCGGGGCGCACCATGTCTCTCCTTGGAGATTTGTGGCTCGGCTCCCCAGGCCTGCTCGCGGGGCTGGAGGTTAATTTATGGGGTCGCAGACAGGAAACCACTCTGAAGGGAAGGAATCAGTTTAGCTTTTTGCGCATTGTGCGTTTTCTGCAAACAAACCGGGATGAATTCAACTCTTTTTGTTAAAGTAGTGACACCTGGCTGCTGAGGAGTGGCAGGTTTGGGGCAACAGGCACCGATGAACAGGTTGGGGGTGGGCCATGGCTCCAGGGCCTTGGAAAAGCACCCCTTTCTCGGAGCCTCTCTTTCTGGTGTAAACGAGCAGATTCTAGAAAGTGCTCGCTGAGCCCTTTGGCTGCAGGTTGACTTGCTGCTACCCCATGGGGGGGGGGGGGACGGTCTTCAAGACAGTGCCCCCCATTCGTCCAGGGAGCCCCTCGGCCTGGGATGCTGGGCTCTCCTGAGGGCTTCGCAGTGACTGCGTCCAGGTGCCCCCTGTGCCGGGCAGGGCTCTGGGCCTGGCCAGGGAGGAAGCTGAGGCCAGGGAGGTTAGGGGCCTGCAGACGGTCACAGAGAGTCACCCCAACTCACAGACGCAATGAGTAGGAAAGGGCGGGTCATTGCAGGCCAGAGGCTTCCTGGCCGCGTGCAGGCCCAGGGGACGGACCCGGCGATGCGAGCAGGGCTTCCGGAAGCCACGGCTGTCGTCCTGGGAGACACGTGGGGTCCCATCTCTGCTCCTCAGCTTCCTTCCGGCCCTTCCCATTCTCTGTGCGGCCACAGGACCCGCTGCTACGCTTTGTAACCTACCGCCGAGAATGGCTGCCACCGCCGAGACCGGTGTTGCTCAGTGGATAGAGCGTCGGCCTGCGGACTGAAGGGTCCCGGGTTCGATTCCGGTCAAGGGCATGTACCTTGGTTGCGGGCACATCCCCAGTGGGAAGTGTGCAGGAGGCAGCTGATCCATGTTTCTCTCTCATCGATGTTTCTGGCTTTCTGTCCCTCTCCCTTCCTCTCTGTAAAAAATCAGTAACATATATTTGAAAAATAAAATAAAATAAAGAGTGGCTGCCACTGAGTCCTGAAAGCCACCGCGGGCCACTCCCTGCTGTCCTCTCAGACAGGTGGGGAGGGGCCTCTTGCCCCGGCTGAGTCCACGTGGGGTTCTCCGCTGAGGTTTCCTCCCTCTGGGACGAGCCCCCCGAGTCTGCGCACCATGGAGCGCTGTCCCTCAGCCACCCTTCCGCTGGCGGCTCGGGGCCCGACCGGCTCCCAACACACCACCAAGTCCTAATAAATAATGGATCCCATGGCTGTGCCCAGCGCCCACCGGCACCGCACGCCCAGTGCGGTCACCGGGCCGGCTGGCCCTAAACCGGCCCTGGGCTCCACAGGGGCTCCAGTGCGCTTCCTACTTCAACCGGAGACCCAGGCTCAAACCCAAACGGGCGCTGCTCCGTGAGTCCCGTTCCGGGAAGCCGATGAGAGAGCCACCCCCTCCGAGTGCAGGCCTGAGGCAGCCACAGCCATGTGGGGGGCGGCGTCGGGGCGGGCCTGCAGGGTCCAGGAGCTGTTGAGGGGCTGCCTGGCCCCATGAGCCCTGAGCAAAGGCTCCTTGGGGGCTTCTTTAAAAAAAAAATATATATATATATATATATATATATATTATTGATTTTTTACAGAGAGGAAGGGAAAGGGATAGAAAGTCAGAAACATCAATGAGAGAGATGCATCGATCAGCTGCCTCTTGCACACCCCCTACTGGGGATGTGCCCGCAACCAAGGTACGTGCCCCTGATCAGAACTGAACCCGGGACCCTCAGTCCGCAGGCCGATGCTCCATCCACTGAGCCAAGCCGGTTTCGGCTCACATCCCAACATCTTCAACGGCCATCAGGAGAGGATATTTCTCTACAGGGATGTTTCCTGTTAGAAAAAGAGCTACGTGTAAGCCTCAGGGGACCCGGCTGCTTCTGGACACTCCTGCAGCTCTTCCGGGTTAGCTCCAGCCGGTCCAACCTGAGCGCCCCCCCCCCCCCCCCGAGCAGCCTCCACTCTCTGTCACATCACGCGGGTTGGGGGTGGGGGGGCACCGTGCACTCCTCACTTTGGCATCACTTCCCAGCTCGTATCTGAATTGGTGCCTGATTTGGCTCGGAAGAAACCTCAGACACTTTGACATAGAAGGACGGCAAGCTACCGAACAACGTTCTGGCTGCAGAATCTCGCTCTGGCCCCGGCCCTCGGGTGGCGTCGGCTTCCCCTCGGGGACCGCCGTCTGGGGAGGCGTGCTACCCAAACTGCTGTCTCTGGCCATCGGAAAACTACATAGAACCATAGGCAAACAGGCGAAGAAACGTCCTTATAACCTTACTTCCCTGTTATTCGGCCACAAGGTTTAACTAGACGTGTCAACCCTCCCCCCTTATAACCGGGAAAGGGGGGAATCATGTCCGCGCCCACATGGAAAGTGCCGGCCTGCGTCCGCCCCAGGCAGAGAGAGGGGAGAAGGGTGCTCTCTCTCGAGCTTGGTCAGCAAGGGGGAGAAATCTATCTGGCCCTTCACATCACGCCACCGTCCAATTGGCCGTCCTAATTGCCCATCTCCAGACAGCGCGCCAGTCTGAGCGAGGGGTGCTCAGGTATCTGCAAGCCCCCCCGCCCGTGGTTTCAGGACACCGTCCTGCACCCCGTGACCCTGAGCAGCTGCGGAGCCCGCAGACAGACGGCGGAGAACCTATCGTCCTCAGTCAAGCGTCCTTCTCCCCTGAGCAGCCCCCTTCGGGGTTAGGGGTCCCGGGCGACAGAGAGTTGCCAAGTTAGAAACTGTACGAGCCGGAGGGTAAAGAAACAGACTTGATGGGGGGGTCTTTTTCTCTACAGAAGGAGAGGCCCCCTGAATCAAGAACTTGACAGTTACAGAACGTCTTAAAACTGGGTGCTTTTTAAAAACTATTCTGAAGCCATCTTTACCTGCAGCCAGACTGCACGCACATCCTCCAGACCGAGCCTGGGCTGCTGTGTTTCTCTAAGGCAGTGGTCGGCAAAACGCGGCTCGAGAGCCACATGCGGCTCTTTGGCCCCTGGAGCGTGGCTCTTCCACAAAACACCACGGCCTGGGCGAGTCTATTTGGAGAAGTGGCGTTAGAAGAAGATTAAGTTTTAAAAGGCTCTCCAGAGCAATTTCAATCGTTGTCCTGTTGATGGTTGGCTCTGTTGACCGATGAGTTCGCCGACCGCTGGGCTAAAGGGTGTTGAATTTGACCTCGAGGTGCACGTCTGCACGGGTCCTTGAGGGGGTGACGGCGCTGGGCGGGCAGGAGACGGAGCGTGTGGGTGCCCCGAGCCTCGGCACTGAGGGCCGGCTCAAGCCGCGGTGATGGATCCCACAAACGTCTGTCCCTCCGCTCTGGCTCATTTTTCAAAATACTGCTGAAACCAGTATTTTGGCTGGCTCAGTGGATGGGGCGTCGGCCTGCGGACTGAAAGGTCCCGGGTTCAATTCCGGTCAAGGGCATGTACCATGGCTGCGGGCACATCCCCAGCGGGGGGTGTGCAAGAGGCAGCTGATCATATGTTTCTCTCTCATCGATGTTTCTGACTTTCTATCCCTCTCCCTTCCTCTCTGTGAAAAATCAGTAAAATATATATTTTTTAAAAAACGTTCTACTCTGCACAGCTGCCCGACTAAGAGCCTGGGCTGCTTCCTCGCTTTCGGCGTCTGGGTGGTCTCTGCCCACTGCCTGCTTTGCACGTCGGCGTGCACGTGGGACATTGGCTAGTGAGGGCATTTCTTTTCGGGGGTTTTGTTAAGCGTAGTTACGTGGCGTTTCCGGTTTCCTCTCTACCTCTCCAGAAGAGGTGTTGCTCTACCGCTGCCTCAAGGCGGAGGACAGGTTTAAGCGACAGCGTTTTTCTAAGCGGGTCCAGCTCCCTCATAGCCAAACATCTCGATCTGACCTCGCGGCGGTTCGGCGGAGAAGGAAACAAGGATGTCTCCCGGGCCGTCTCCACAGAGCGGCCCCCTTTCCTTCCTAACGCCGAGACCCTTTCATACATCTCCTCAAGTTGCAGTGACCCCCAACCATTAATTATTTTCGTCGCTACTTCATAACTGTTATGTTACTACCGTTACGCACCGTAATGTAAATATCTGTGTTTTCCGGTGGTCCTAGGCAACCCTGCTAGCGGTTCTTAACCTGTGGGTCGCTCCACAAGGGCTCAGCTGCTGCTCACGCCGGGCCCCGCGCGGGCCAACTGTGTGGCCGGCCGCTTGCCGAGTCCCCGTCCCCGCAGTTAGGACGGGAGGTGGTGGGGCTCCATTTCAGGGTTGAGCCTGCGACACCTGGTTTCTGTCCTAAAAGCTTCGATCCAGGCAATCCAGGCCCCTACGTTGGAGGCCGAGTGAGGGTGTGGAAAGGGGCCCGGACCTTTACACCAGGAATGGCACTCACCTGGGAGCCTCCTTCCTCTCCGCACCCCTCGGTACAGCCGAATGGCTCTGCCGTACGGGAGCGGTTAGGGCCGTGCAGGGGCCTGGGGGCCGTGAGGAAGAGTGGGTGCGGTTGGTCCAGGAGAGGACATTTCAGCCAGGGCCGGGGATCCCCTGTCCCAGGTGGGGACAGGGGAGTCACCCTCAATCCCTCAGGGCTCTGCATCGGGGGCAGAGGAAAGCTCAGATCTGACCGGATCTGCCGCCCGAACGACCGACCGAGCGAGGGCAGGCGCCTGACCGTGTGCGGGGAACCCACGGAGGTGGTGAGGGCTGGAGCCGGCGCCATGGCGACGGGGGTGGGCAGGGTGTGGCCTGTCACACAGGAAGACACCGAGGAACAGCCTGGGCAGCAGGTTGGATGAGTCACGGGTGAACCCAGGATCCGAGTCTGTGAGAGTCGTGGGGGGGGGGGGGCACGATGGTGAGCACTGGGAGGGTCGGGGGAGGGGGAGGGGGAGGGGGAGGGGGAGGGCTAGCTGGTTGGGATGGTGTAGGTGAGGTTCGAAGGTCAGTGGAATGTAGGGACGAACATTAATTTCCTCGCTTCCACCTGGAACAGGAGCTCACATCACAGTGCTGGCTTTCCTCCCGCAACGTCTCCCCTTCCCTCCCTTCTTCCCTCAAGCACCCCCCTCACGTCCCTACATCCCACTCTCTTCCCCGCTCCACTCCTCCGGGAAAGGTCCCCACGGCTCCCCGGGCAACGTTGCTCAGCCCGCACCCCCACGGCCTTGGAGACAGGCCTTTTCGCTCGAAGCTCCACCTGCCTCATTCAGACCCCACTGCCCACCCGACCCCCCCGAAGTGTTGGTGCCCTCCTGGCCACAGACACTCGCCCTGGCCACGCCAGACCTCGGCCCTGACCTCCTGCCAGTCCCCCCGCGCCCCCGTTCTGTTCTGTGAACCCCGCCGAGCCTGGTGTCCTCCCCACACCCATCCCCACCCGGTCTCCGCTGCAGGCGATAGCGCCTGGGCCCCAAGGGGGTACTCACCTCTCCTCACTCCCCCTCCCGCCTGCACGTCCCACCTGAGTGGAGGCTCCCGGTGCTAGTCTGACCCCTGGGGGGTCCTGTCCCCTCCACGCACCCGCCCGCCGCTGGGGGTGTCCTGTTCCTCAGAGGGGAGCTGTCCCGCCCGGTGGCCCGGCTCCGGGAGAACGCACTGCCATCCTGTGGGCGTCCACGCTTCCTCAGGCTGTGTCAGCCCGTGCGGCTGTGGGGTTCGGGTCGCTAGCAGTGCGTCATCTGTGAGCCGCCACGCCCCGCCTGCCCCAGACCCGCTCCCCAGCTCTCCCAGCCCTGGCGTGTGATTGGCGTGTGATGTGTCACAAGTTCGTGACTTTCTCACGCCAATCCTCATGCTCGGATTCCTTCTCCTCCAGCCCCCCCACCTCCCCAGACCCTGCCTGCACCCCTCCCAACCGCCTGGTAGAAGCCTACCACCCTGCAACCATCAATCAAACATCACCTCGACTAGGAGGGCTGTCTGTCCTGGGCCCCCCAGACGGTGCCCTCCCTCTTGCCTCCGTGTCTCCTAACCACCTCCTCCCCGGACCCTGCCTGTGCCCAGCAGCAGCTGACCCGCCCTGTGCTCAGGTACTTGTCCTCGGTTACCCTGAGCCCGGCACCCGGCCTGGACCACAGGGGGCACCAGAGGGATGCTGACGGGAGGACAATTAAGCACGTCCGATCTGGGAATGGCTTCCACGTGCCATTTGAAAGAAGTGGAAGCAGGAGGGGCATGGGAATCCGATTGGTATTTATGATGAACTCAAGAGCTTCTCTGCAAACGGACCTTGACTCGCCCCTCACCCTCTGCGGGTCGCCGGGAGTGGCTTCGGGATAGGCCTCCGGAGGGCTTGAGGTTTGCAGGGGGAAAGTTTCAGGAGTATTCTCCACGGAGACCAGGAGACGGGAGGGTGCAAGTGGAAGATGAGATCAGAGCTTCACTTCTCAGAACGCTGCAAAGGACGCCCACGGGGACACATAGCTGTGGTCAGGAAAAGACACGGCTCGTCACGCATGCAGACCCACATGTGGATCGTGTGTGTAGGTGCGCGCGCGCATGTGTGCATGTGTGTGTGTGCATAGAGATCAAGAGTGAAGCGAGCTGGTCAAGTTTCCTAACCTCTCCAAGCAGGAGGTTCCTGGTCTGTAAATGGGGATGGACATGGTATTGCTGTGAGGGTTACAGCAGGCGAGGGACACAAACGCACTGGCCACGGCCTGGAATATTAGTGGCATTGAAGAAGGGGGGGTGGGAGGGAGGGAGGTGGAGGGAGGGAGGGAGGAAAGGACGAGGGAGGGAGGGTGAAGGGAGAGAGGACCAGCCATATGTACAGGGCCCAGTCACGAGCACACAGACCTCTCCCCTCTTACAGTTCAGGTTCCACACCTCTACCACCTGTACCTGCTCCTGGGACAAGTCCCTTCCAGTCTGCACAGGGGCAGCTTCACTCGGGGACACGCCCCCCCGCCCCCCCAACAGCTAGGGGCACAGGGCAAACCAAGCAAGCTGTCTGAACCCACTCTCTGCTGCCTGGTGTTGAGGGTTAAGAAGAAAACCCTGCCTTTTCTCTCAGAACCGCTGAAACATGAGGCGCCCGAGGAAACCCTTTTCCCCGCTCCCCCCGCTCCCCAGCCTGGGTCGTGGAGAGGCGTCTGGGGTCCACCCCCAACCCCCCTCCCCACCCCCGCCCCCGGGAACGTCCAGGCGGTCAGTCTGCTGGTCCCTTCGCCACACATTCAGCACCTGGTCAGTCTGACTGGCGGGGTCCTGCCCGGAGACCCACCTTGAACGCCCTGCCCCGCTGGCTGAGTCAGGGCCCTCTGTCCCCTCTGCCTCCCGGTCCCTCCTCAGGGCCAGTGCCTGCCCGTCCCGATGCTGTGCTTTCCAAACCGTCCTCACGGAGTCGTGCCGGGCACATGCCCGCCGCGGCCGGCGAGTTTAATCCCTTTCATCTTTCCTGGCGGGGCCGCCCCTCAGAACCCGTCATTATTTTAGCTGCTTTTTTTTTTTTACTTTGGCAAAAATAGGAGACCCAGGAGCTGCAGATCTTGTTCTCCTGCCTACTTAAGCAGCGTCTGGAAACTGAAATAATGACCTCCTTTCTTCGTGTTAAGGGTTTTTAAAGCTACAGCAGACTCATAGTGTGGGGTGAACGCGTTAGGGCCGCTGTCTTCGAGGCGCTCGATTCAAAGGCCCTGAGAAATGGCATTTCCTGCAGGGTCGTGGCCCACGTGCTGACCGTCGTCGCCACGGAGAGCTGAGGGCCTCGCTTCGCACTCAGGGCGCCGTGGGTGGGTGTCGCCCCGAGAAAGAGAGCCCCCTTCCCAAGCTGTCCCCCCTGCGCCGCCTGTAACCAGTGAGGGGCTCCTGCGGTGAGGTTGTCCTGGCCGCTGTGTGAGGGAATAACTGGTATCAGCTGTTTTTTTTTTTTTTTTTTTAATATATTTTATTGACTTTTACCGAGAGAAAGGAAGACGGGGAGTTAGAAACATCGATGAGAGAGAAGCATCCATCAGCTGCCCCCTGCACGCCCCCTACTGGGGATGTGCCCGCAACCAAGGCACATGCCCTTGACCGGAATGGAACCTGGGACCCTGGAGTCCGCAGGCTGACGCTCTATCCCCTGAGCCACACCGGTTTTGGCTCAGCTGTGATTTTAAGAATTCGAGGTCCTGACACAGATGGCCTGCCTCCTCAGGGCACAGGGAGAGAAGGAAAGCCAGCAGGCAGCGGGGCACGTGGCAAAATGCCGTCCGTGGTCAGCATGGGGAGCCTCCGGCCTGTTCCTCCCCATGGGTCTCCCGGCCTTCTTCCCCTGGCTGTCCGAGAGGCGTGTTTTACCTCCTCACTGGAGCCTCTGCCGGGTGACGGGGGTTGACACGTTTTTGCGTCACTCCGCGCTGGGCCCCGCCGGTCCCGCGCCCTCCCCACGGGTCTGCGCTGACGTTCGGTGCACAGACGCGGTGCCGCCGTGAGCCGGTCTGTGGGAGCCGCCGTGGAACACGGGCCGAGGGCGAGGGGAGCCCTAAGCATCTGCAACCGCTCGTTTGTCACTTGCTGACTCCCCGCTCTCGTCTCTTTTTGTGCCCGCGCTGGACGGCGTGCCGGCAAACCTCCACGCTCAGCAGCGTAAGAGGCCGTTCGCTAGCGAAACAGAAAGCAGAGGGGGTCTGGCTCGCAGCCTCGCCTCGACTGCCGGCAGAATGGAATCCACGGGCTGTCCGTCAGTTTGGTGCTGGCTGTCAGCAGAGTCATACAGGTTTCCCCTGTTCCTCTCCATTCTTTCAGAGCTTGTGCATGGAATGAATCCTACTAGAGGCGTTCACGGTGCGTTATTTTCCCCATTATGTTTTTATAAAATATGCATTCATATATATATATATATATATATATATATATATATATATATATGCATATGTATGATTTTTTTTTATCTGTGGAGCCTATATGTGCTGCATGATATAAATTAACCAAACCATTAAGGCTTTTATTTCTTGCTGATTCAAAAATACTTAAAAGCTGTTCTCTCTATTGTGAACGTCAAGCCCAATAAAAGGGCCCCGTGAAACCTTAAATGACACCCTGGGCACAGCAGCTCTGCCCGCAGGCGCATTCCGCGGGGTGACTCTGAGTGACTCTCCCTGACTCTGGAGAGGGAGTTTCCTGCCTTTGTCATGGGAGCGGCAAGGCAGCAGGCTGATGGGGGCAGAGTGTTCGCTAGTTCGCTAAGCTCCCCTAACTCTGCAGGAGGCGGCTCTGAAGTGCTCTCAGGCTGGCCGTGGAGCTGCACCGGGGGGCGACACATTGAAGTGAAATGGCCACACGTCCACCACGGCACCCCATGGGGACAGGCGGCACCCCATGGGGACAGGCGTGTGGGAGGACGGAGGAATTCCATCTCAGATGGGGATGGTTACAAAGCCCCTCCAGAGGAAACACCGTGGGGTTCCAGTCCCAGGCGGGGAGCTGGCTGGCGCCCACAGCGGGTTGTCCCTCTCCCCGGAGGCTCCCTCGCCTGGGCCGCTGGGACTGACCGACCGACCCCCTAGCAAAAAAACAAACAAAAAAAAAAAAAAAAAAAACACATCCTCTGAATTTTATTTCCCCTTAAACGGTCCTGAAAATAGAAACAACTCCGTCAGGAATGTCCCATTTTTAGAAATGTCCTTCCAGAAAGATTTTGCCCACCGGGGGAATTTTGCATTTAAGAGAATGCTTAAGATTCTAATCCCAACTTTCTGCATAATTTATTTTTGACAGGGTTTTGAAACGGAAATGAAAAAGTAGAATATTTAGATTTTTTTCCTGAGACCGCCTATACCCTAGAGTGACATAGTTCCCTAAAGTTGAAGAAGAAAAAAAACGGCCCTGCTTTCCAGGGAAATTGTTATTTTTCCTTTCAACGAACTGAACACGGCGTTTAAAATTTGCCGGGAAAACGGCATTCCATTGCCATTAGGAGCCTTTTTGAAATTTCCGAAGCCCTGCACGCAGCACCTCCAACAGCCTTTGTTCTGCTCCCCATTGTGGGAGGTGTGAGGGGGACTCCAGGGGGCACCTGGGTGGGCTGGCCACGCGCCCCCTCCCCGGCCCCAGAGGCAGGGGAGGCAATCTCCCTCCCACAGGAGCCCCTGGGAGGAGGGATGCATTCCGCACGAATTATGCAGCTCTGAGGGGTGCATGTCCCCCTGCGCTGAGTCCCTAGGTGCTGCCTGCTTTCCACTCACTGGGGTGCCCGGCTGAGGAAGGCGCAGCTGGGGGTTGGCTTCGTTCGGGTTTGCAGGTGTGGGAGCCCCAAGTGCAGGCCAGATTGGGAATAAACCAACAGGACTTTTCCTGGCTGCCACCACCCTCCTGGGCGGGGAACTCGGGGGGCGCTGGCTGGAACTGGGGGGCACTGTCGGGGGACTCGGGGCTGGCGGGGATGCTCAGCTGAGCGTTTGAAAGGCCTCACGGGGAGCATCTATGGCTGAGCCTCCCTCCTGGCTAAGCTGCCAATTTGACCCCCTCGGGAGGACTGGGGGGTGAGGAGGAGCCTGACCCCAAGCCCCTCGCTCGGGGTTTAGGGTTTCAAACCGCCCCAGCCCGGGAGGAGCCCCCTCTGCCCTTCCTGAGGCGTGGGCACCCCAACCTGCGCTCTCCTCTCCGTCTGAGCCCACGTTTGCCTCTGCCGCGCGGCTGAGCCACCCCTCAGCCCCCTGAGGGTGTAGCCGAGGCCCCAGCAGCGCCCCAGGCACGCGCCCAGCAGCAGGCTTCTCCCTGCCGCCTTGGCTCCCGGCCGGGCAGAGGTCGGTCGGTCTGGTCTCCGGGCAGGGCCAGGGGCGGCCGGCGCTCCGGTGACTGCGCAGTACCAGGGAGCACTTGGCCCGCGAAGAGGATGGGCGTTTGAGGAAAGGGGGGCTTTGTACATGAAATGGGGGCGCCTCAAAAAACACCAGTGAGTTTTCTATCTCGGACCCCTGGCCCGTAAACCGCCAAAGCGCAGCAGAGGCTGGCGGCCCCCCACTTCCCGGAGGAGCCAGGGGCGCCCGCCCGGGGCGGGGGGGGGGGGTAGGAGTTTTCCGGGGACCCTCGCGCACGAACGGCCTGGGGCGGGCCGACTGCCTTGTCCAGGAGAAGGGGTTTCCGGAAGACGCCCCGACGCGGGACAGTGGGGACCCCGTGCGCCAGGTTCCCGCGCCACCAGCTCCACGGCGGGCAGCCGGGGCAGGACGCGGCCGCCCTGGCTAGCTCCCTGGGCCGTTTCCGGTCGATCCCCCCCAAACTGAAGTTTTTACAAGTGCGCCCCAAGGCCGCGAGCAGGGCTGGCGGAACCACCGCTTTCGGGGCGTTCCCGGGAGCGGCTCCGCCGTCCTGGTCCGGGCCTGCGAGTGAGGGCCGCTGCTGCCCCCTGGCGGCCACCTCCGGCCGCTCCCGCGGCGCCTCGCCGTCCTGGGACCCCGCCGTGGCCCTCCCTCCAACAGGCAGGCCCCTGGCAGAGCCAGATGGGGGCGCGGGGCGCAGCCCCCCAAACGCGCGTCTGCTGGGGGGGAGGAGGGGTGGAAGGGCGGGGCCCGCTGGGGGCGGGGGAGCGCCCCCCCATCTCCAGGGAAATGCAGTTGAGGGCTCCCAGGGGCAGGTAGGTGAGGGATCCCTAGCCGGAGGTGAGGGATCTCCGCAGGGAAGGCAGGGACCCTCAGTGCCCCGGACACTGCAGCGGGGCGGGCCCCCCTAAACCACGCACCAATGCCCGCGGCGCCGGGCCCGGCGGGAAGTTCCCGCCCGCGCGCACAGCTGGGGTGGGTTCGGCTCCTGGGCCGCGCGCGCAGGGCTGGGAGCGTGGCCGGGCCGTTTCCGGGGAGCCGTCGGTGGGTGCGGGGCTCAGGCGACCCGGGCCCAGCCAGACGCTTGAGCGCCGCCCGCAGGGCAACCGCACTCCGGGGTCGGGAGCGAGCCCAGCGGGTGTTGGCAACTTCCTTCCCGACACCAGTCCTTTGGGGTCTTTTCTGGCTGGGAACCCCCTGTGCGCGCCGCTGAGCTCGCTTTGCCAGGGCGGGCGAGGCGCGCTGGTGATGAAGCCGCAGCCCCCAAAACCACTGATTGCCGAAAACAAGCCCAGAGTGAACCCTGAAAACACGGGACCCGTGGGGTGGAGCGCACTCCTGCCGCTGCCAGCCCGGTCCTCGGCTCTCCGTCCCCTCGTGGTCGAGGCACACGGGGCGGCGGACCCGCTCCGGGGCAGCGGACACACTCGGGGCATCGCGCCCACTCCCCGGGGCGGCGGAGGCTCGGGCGCGGCCCCCGCGGAGGAGCTGGGGCTGCTCCCCGGACCCGGGAGCCTCTCGGCGGCCGGGAAAGCCGCTGTGTCTCCGGGTGCGCGCGGGGCGCCTCCCTCCTGCCGGTCTCCAGGCGGGGCGGCTCGGTGTGCTCCTCGCGGCCCCAGTCCTCCTCCCGGCCGGCCTTCCTCCTCTTCCTCCGTCCTCCTCCTCGGTCCCCGGGCCCGGCAGCCGGCTCTGCCGCTGCGCACTGAAGGCCCAGGGCCAAGGCCGTGTGTGCAAAGTCACAGGGCCGCGGGCTGCAGCGGGGCGGGGCGGGGCCTCGGGGAGCGTGTGAGCCCGTGCGTGTGCGCGTGTGTGCGTGTGACTGTGTGTGTGCGCGCACAAAGCCGCAGGGCCGCGGGCTGCAGCGGGGCGGGGCCTCGGGTAGCGTGTGAGCCCGTTCGTGTGCGCGTGTGTGTGCGTGCGTGTGAGCCTGTGTGTGCAAGGATGTGGGTGCGTGTGTGCAGAGCCGCGTTCTGCAGCGGGGCGGGGCTTTGGGGAACATGTGAGCGTGTGCGTGTGTGTGTGTGCCTGTGAGTGTGCGTGTGTGTGAGTGTGCGTGTGTGTGTGTGCAGGGATGCGGGCTCGCGGGGAGTGCGGGCGGCCCCCGGCTCAGCTCCCAGGCTGCCTACAGTAGCGCGCGGCGGCGGGGGCGCGCGGGCCAGTTCTAGGAGCGCGGGGCGGGGAGCCGCGCCCTGGTTGATACCGGAAAGGCCTGTGATTGGCCCGCGGCCGCCCCTATGCAAACGAGCTGAGGGAGCGGCGTTCCCCGGAAAGGCCCGTGATTGGCCCGCGGCCGCCCCCTATGCAAACGAGCAGAGGGAGCGGCATTCCGGGCCGGGCTTACAGTAAAAGCACGTTCACTTCCAGGCACTCCCATTCATAGAGCCGGCGGGCGCGGCGGGAGCGCACGGCAGGGCGCCCGCGGCCGGACCCACAGGCAGCACGCCGGCCGGCCCCGCGCCGCCAGGCCCCCGCTCCCCGGGCTCCCGGGGACGCGAGAAGAAAGTCCCCCTTCGCCGCTCCTCCTGGACCCGCGCCGGAGCTTCGATTTCCTTTTTTTTCTTCCTTCCTTTCGTCCTTACTTTTTTGAATGAACTGGCTTCTTGGCTGGATGGTTCCACCGCTTCCCCGGCTGTGAACTTCCCGGGGTGGTTTTCCGCCGACCAACTGCGGGAGGAAGCTCGCCAAGTTGCCGGCGCCGGGCAGTTGTGCGGGGGAAGCGGGCGCGTGGGTAGCTGGAGCGGCCCCCCCGTCTGTTTCGGTCTGCGCTGGCGGGGCCCCTTTCCTCCGGAGGCCCGCTCCACCTGCTGCGGTTACACGGCGGTTGTGGGCGCTGCGGAACCCGGCCGTTCCCAGGCCGGCGCCGGGGCGGCCCGGGGGGAGGATCCGCTGGCTGCGGCTGCCCGCCGGGGCTGACTCACCGAGCCCGGGGAGACGGCGGCCGGCTGGCTCCCGGGGTGACTCCGCCGCTGCTCAGCTCCCACCAGACCACGGGATCGGCCGCAGACTTCACCAACACCCCCAAACCCGCGGGCTCAGCGGCGGAGAGCTGTTTGTTCCCCGGAGTGTCATCAACGTGGACTTTTTTATTTCGTTTTTTTTAAAGATCAGCTTTTCTTGGAAAAGCTGGGTTTCCGAGGCCGAGCATGCTGCCAGAACTTCCCGAGAGACCGTGACCAGTCTTTCCACCCCAGCCCCTCTCCAACTACTGAGGCTGCTGCTCAGGGCCGCTTACAAACACCGGCCTCGGACATTAATGGATTTCTGTCCTGTTTAAGTTCTCTACAGATTGTCTTGTAAATATTTGATGAAGCGGAGCGTATGTATATATATTTATATATGTGTGTGTGTATATATATGCGCATAGGTTAGCGGCAGCTCCGGCTTTTGGGGGGCCCAGGCCAGTTTCGCACGATCAAAGATCAAAGCGGCGGTGATGTTGATGGAAGACGACCCCGTGTTTTCGGTGATGTTGGGACTTTAGACAAAACTCACCCGGGGAACCCGGCAGGCGGTTCAACTCCTGAAACTCCCGGACAGTGCGGGCGCCGGTCCTTTCTCTCCCCGCGGACGTGTTTTAGGGAGTGCATGGGGATTTTGCCCCCCGAAACTTGCGTGGCAGCCAAAGACTGAGCTTCCCTTCTCCAAGCACAACTCGGAAGAAGACAACCCCCTTCACCCCTCCCTCCCCCTCGGCCTCTGGCTTTTTGGATTCCGGTCGCCCACTTTTAAAGCACTAAGCGGCCCGATGCTGGGGGGCCCCCCTGCCCGGGTCTGAGGCCCTTGGGCAGAGCTAGAACTGCCCCCGCTCCCGGGAGGACTGTTAGGAACCGAAGTCAGCCCTCGCCCTCCCCCCCAGCCCCTGCGGCCATCCAGGCCCCCCCGAAATTGTATGTGGGTCTCCGGGGAGCGGCTGGCTGAAGACCCGCGCCCCCGTCGCCCGCGGCTGGGAGCTGTTTGCAGGGTCCCCCTCACTCAACCGGCTTGTTGTGATGCGTATCCCCGTAGATGCCAGCACGAGCCGCCGCTTCACGCCGCCTTCCACCGCGCTGAGCCCGGGCAAGATGAGCGAGGCGCTGCCGCTGGGCGCCCCGGACGCCGGCGCCGCTCTGGCCGGCAAGCTGAGGAGCGGCGACCGCAGCATGGTGGAGGTGCTGGCCGACCACCCGGGCGAGCTGGTGCGCACCGACAGCCCCAACTTCCTCTGCTCCGTGCTGCCCACCCACTGGCGCTGCAACAAGACGCTACCCATCGCCTTCAAGGTACGAGGCCTGGAGCGGGCGGCGAGCGGGCGGCGGGCGGGCAGAGGCCGGCGGGGCAGAGGTCCCCCGGGGAGGGCAGCCACCAAGGGGGGGGGGGATGCTGCGTTGCCGTGGCGACCGTCCAAGGGACCCACCTGGGTCCCCCCTAGGCCGCCTCTGGGGAGGGCTGCAGAAATCAGGAAGCCCCCAAAGGCATTCACACGAGGGAAGGGCTGTAGCTTTGATACAAAGTAGCAAAGTCAGAACCCTCCCGGGCTTCCCTCCCCGCCGCTGGCTTTACACCCAAACCTTCTGCCGGTTTTCGGTTTTCGGTGGAGCTAGGAGGAATGGGATGCTCTCAGACCTCTGGGTCCAGGGGAAGACACGCTGACAAGGAGAGCAGAGCTGTCAGGGGCTCCCCCACCACCCCCTTCCGCTTTACCATCCCTGTAGCAATGAGCACATCCGAGGTCCACCCAGGGAGTTAAGTGCTGGAAAGTTTCTGAAGTGTTTGCAAGCCTGCAGCCTACTCCCAACTGGCAGCGGGCAGTAGCGAATCCAGTTTCTTTTCCTGGAACCGGCCCGAGCCTTATAGGGGCTCACCTCGCCTAAGCCCAGCCCGGGGCGGCGGAAGGCGGGTAGTCCCGCTGTTTGGGAGTAATCCGCCCGCGTCCCCGGGCAACTCCAGCGGCGGCGGAGCGGCCCAGCCCCAGCCCATGAGTGCCCTCGCTCTGAGCGGCGCTGCAAAGCCTTGGCCTCCGGTGGGGATGGATAAACAGCCCCAGAGTTTCCAAACTACCGCCCCGCCGCCCTGGCAGCCGCAGCCGGGATCTCCTTTTCTGCCTTGGGGAGTCTGTTCTTCTGTCCTGGGTGGGTCTAAGCTGGGCCGGCTGTTTAGTGCCCTCCGTCTCATCACTTCCTGTTCGTTGTAAGGGCGAAGGCAGGCTGGGGAGGGGGGGGGGGGAGGCTGTAAAAAGCGGCCACTCTTTTTTTTTTTTAAATCTGATTAAATAATTGTCCCCTTGAAGGGGAGATCGGCTTACTATGGTTTTCGAGGTTCCAGAGCTCCTCGGGATCTTGATCTAGTTACCAGGGAGAGTGCTCACTCTTCCAGAGTGCTGTCGGGGTGACTCATTTTCCAGCTTCATGCTCCCCCCAGACTCCGATGATGATTTCTAAAGCGAACCAAAATGTCCTGTTGGCTGTGCCTCCTGTCCTCTGTCCCCTGAAGGAGTTTCTGAGGGGCCTGGGCCAGCCTGACCCTCCCCGCCGTTATGCAGATTTGCTCAGAAGCCCATTCCCATGGTAAATGGCCTAATCCCTTCCCATCCAGAGCCTCCTCCCAGAGGGGACCGGCCCCCTGGTGAACGGGACCTGACATCCCAGGCCCTGAGTCCCCCTCAGACAGGAGCAGAGGACGGAGCCAGGCCAGCAGGCAGCCCGGCACTTACACCCCAACGCCCCGCCCGAGAGGTCTATGGCTTCCTTTTTGGGGTCACTTCTGAGCCGCTCTGCTCTGCCAGACGCCCACACCCAGCTCTGGGTGAGGAGCTGAGAATATTCGGGCCTCGGAGCCCGTGGTTTCTCCAGTCACCGCGTGGATGGACTGGTTTCCTCCTGAAAGAAGGGACATCGGCTAGATTGCTTTCTGAGCCCTCGGGGGGCTGTTTTGTATTTGTGTGTTTGTTTGTTTAGCAGAAATCTTAATAACCATAGAGGCTTCCTTTGGAAAGTGACTTTTGACTGTTTGCTCTCCCCCCCCTCCACCCCCCACTTGCTGTATGGAGTGAGGGGCCGTGGGCGACTAAACAATCCAGGTCCGGAGCTCTGGGGAAAAGTCCCCGTGTCCCCAGAGCGTGTGGGGGCAAGGACAGCGGGGAGGCCAGGCCCCCGGGGGGGTGAATATCTGTCATCACATAGGTCCCCACAGCGCCAGGCCCTTTTCCCCCCTGAGAGAAACCTGCTCTGCCCAGAGCCGGGGGAGCGAGAGCTGCTCAGGAGGGAGCGGGGCCGCGGGTAGGGGCGAGAGCCAGCTCACCCCGCACCCCAAGACACCAGCGTGCCTGCTCCCTGGCCCCCTCGCACCACCCACCACCCACAGGAACCTCCTTCCTGTCCAGTTTGGGTTGTGAATAAGCCCCGACAGCCCCTTTGGGAAGCTACCCGGCAAAGAATGACAGGGTGGCCTATAACGAGGAGGGGAAATGTGAACCGGTGAGCGCGTCTGGTGATCCCGAGGAAGAGAGCAGCTAAGGGAGATTAAAATGATGAGTTTCCCTTAAAATAGTGAAAATCATCCCAACTGCTTATCCGGGACCCCCCCCTCCCGTGTGCCCCCCTTTTCCCAAGGAGCCCCTCCCCCCCCAGCTTGTTTAGGGTGGGAGCGATGAGGAGTTGACTACTGAGGACCCCTCGCCCTTGCTGGTGGGTCACCCCTTCCGCACAGGCCCGGCCTGCAGAGCTAGCTGCCTGGGAGGCCGGGCTGTGTTTGGTACGAGGCTAACCTTACGGCCTGTTCAGGCCCCGCTGCACCAAGTCCCGAGGCACGGCACAGACACGCCTCCCGAGCTCAGAGGCCTCGGGTGCTGCTGGAAGGTTCTCTTCCCGAGAAAGAAGCGGGCCCTGCCTCAGCGGGCGCGGCCGCTGCCCTGAGCTTGGCACTCGAGGTCATGGCACTGAGACGGCAGGCTCCACTTCCGAGCCTCCCTGAGACCTGGGGCATGAAGGGATTGGAAGTCAATGAGTGGTGACTGCGACTTCAGCCTCATTAGACGGGGTTCCACGCCAGGGCGAGCCGGGCGCAGCCTGGCCGGGAGCCGGGGGGCAGGCCCCTGTGCAAAGGGTGGAGGTTTGCCCAACTTCCTGATACTTTCAAAGCGGAGAAGGAGAACAACACAGGAGATACCCTTTGGCCGACAAGTCCCTTCTTGCCTGTTTGGTCTGCGGCGGGAGGAGAACGTTGGTGTTTCCTCGTCTATTGTGCAGAGCTGTGCGTTCCCGTCGCTTTGTTTTTCTGCGTCGAGTCGGACTTTGTTACATAATGGTCCCTTTCTGCTGCTTATCCACGGTGAAAATCCTTCAGATGAGCAGACATGTCCGTTTCCAATGTAACAAAAGGTTAAGTGGATCGTTAGATGCTGTGCATTATCCATGGGAATATAATTTTCCTGGATTTAAGATTCTTTTCCTTCCCTGCATGAAAAAAAAAATCCCTCCAAGATCAATAAAAGGCCGCGTAAGGGATCCTCGAGCCCCCAAGGATCTTTGATTCCTGCTGCATTTTTTCAACACCAGAGGGGTAGGAGTTAAACTCCTAATTTTTCTTCTTTTTTTTTTTTTTGCCTCCAATCCCAGCCTCACCCATCTTTCCTCAGCTGGCCGCCGCAGGCCTGCGGCTCTGTGCGGCTCCTCTGTGCGTGCTGCTTGGTGCAGCCGCCTCGGAGGGCGGTGTGGAGGGGTCGAGGCCCAGCCAGGCGCACTGTGCCCGGAGCAGACGGAGAAAGATGGCCTGCAGCAGGTTCTGGGCTTCGGAAAGCAGTTGTTCATTTCCCCCTTCACAGAGCCTCCCCCGAGCCTGAGGGGCCGGCCAGAAAGCCGTGGGGCGGATTCTGCCCCCGGGTGCCGACTGAATATGGACTTAAGATCCCGAAGCCGGGTCCCCACAGGGAGAGGGGGGACGAGAAAGTAGACACGGGTGTCCCCGGGGAGACATCCACGCCGTGAGCTAACTTCACACAGGGAACCGAAAGCGGCGAGAAAGGGGAAAAGAGTGGGACGATGTTGAAGAGACAAATCTTTTAAGAGAAGAACAAAGCCAGTGCCTTTCGCGGGCCTCGGGAAAAAATAGCAGCGAGAACTGAATAAGCGATCCGGGAGATAGGTCTCGGGCATGTTTTTTGGAAACAAAAGGGAATTGTCATGTTACTGCTCTTAATTAAACGGCAACACACACGCTTCTAATGGGAACTAAGTGCCTAATTAGAGGGTGCCCGGGGAACACAGAGCTGTGTTTTCAGTCCTCCTGTGGGGAGAGCGTGCCCACCAATGGGACGGGGAGGATGGGAAGGGGAGATAACAAGCCGGGCCTGGGTGACTGCGAGTGGGAGACGGAGGTGAGGAAAGAGCCTGCCCCTGCGAGGGCCGCTCCCTGGACCGCCCCACCCTGCATGTGGATCGCCCCCATCACGCTCCCGGGACCCCAGAGCAGAGAGCACTAGCGGGCCACGGGGAAGGGGTGGCAACCAAGCAGGCCACGGCGAAGGGATCTGGAGAAACGTGGCTTTGCTGTCCGCGGAGGGAGCCTGTGGCCGCCTTCTTTTCAGACGGGAAAGGAGGCTGCGCGCGGGGGCATCGGCCCCGAGCGACACCGCGATGCTTGGTGAGGATCGGGAGGAGAGGGGGTCCCTGCAGAATGCTTTAGGGTCAGGACCGGAAAGCAAACACAAAGCCAGACTGTGTCTGTAACTGGGATGAACACCACAGATCCCGCTTCCGAGAGAGAGAGAGAGAGAGAGAGAGAGAGAGAGAGAGAGAGAACCATGGGGGAGACCCCAAACAACACAGTAATTCTTAGTGAAAGTTGGGAGAAAAGGGGGGTCACTACAGAATGCTTTATGGTCAGGACTGAAAAACAAAGCCAAACTGTAACTGGGATGGATACCACAGATCCCGCTACAGAGAGAGAGAGAGAGAGAGAGAGAGAGAGAGAGAGAGGGAGAGAGAGAGAACACCATGGGGGAGACCCCAAACAACACAGTAATTCTTAGTGAAAGTTGGGAGAAAAGGGGGGTCACTACAGAATGCTTTATGGTCAGGACTGAAAAACAAAGCCAAACTGTAACTGGGATGGATACCACAGATCCCGCTACAGACAGAGAGAGAGAGAGAGAGGGAGAGGGACACGTGGCTGTGCAGCTCTGTGGCCACCGGAAAAGCCAGCCGCAGGGACGGGCAGTGCAGCTGACGGGCAGTGTTCAGGCCTAGAAGACCCAGGCTTTCCCTGCCGTCCTCCTTGGGGCCTTTTACCTCAAAACGACTGCTTTCTCGTTCCCTGAGCATCGCAACTCCGCACCCGGCCGCTCTCTGCAGTAGCCCGATCGGAAATCCATTTCCGGTCCACGCAGGAGAGGGGTTCCTCTTCAGGGTCCGCCGGTGGGAGAAGCCTCAGGCACCTGTCAGCACGGACTGAACACAGACTCACAGATGCATGCCCCCTCTCCCCCGGAGGTCACAGGAGGGGGGGAGGGCAGACAGCCGGCCTCTCCCTCAGAGGCCCGAGGTTTGGGGTCAACAACAGCACAGGGCGAGTTTCTGGGGTTTGCGTCCCGGGCCCCAACTCTCGGCCAGTGGAAATCAGATCGTGGACGTGAGCAGGGGTGTCAGAGGTGTGTGCAGAGGGGCCCTTGCGGCTGCTCAGGAGCCCTCGGCTATGGGGTTGGCAGGGTCAGATGGAAGCTTGGCGGACATGAGGTCGGACACTCTGAGTCAGGTTGGCCCGAGTAGGCCTGGACCCGCGGGAGGAAGACGGGGCAGGTTGTGAACTCCCGGAAACAGGACATTCTGGTTTCCAGGCGTGGAGAGGAGAGAGGGTTGTGTGTTCAGAAGAAGGCACGGCTTGGCCGAGATCTTGGCTGAAGGTAGCCTTGCCCGGGCCGAGCCATGTGACCCTGCGTCACTTTCTCAGGATTTGGAAGCAAAAGGAATTGTCATATTACTGCTCTTAATTAAAGGGCAACACACACACTGATTCAGCCATGCATGATGGGTATCCAAGCAGACCTTCCCATCGCTAACCTGTCTGTCATCTCGCTTAATTTAGGATTGCTATCCGTGTGCAAACCAGCGAAGGTCACGCGATAGACATGTATGTTTACAATCGTTCCGTCAAGGACATCGCAGTGTACGACACTCCTGACGTTTGCCTCTGCCCCTTGACTGGCGTATAGGTGGTGGCTCTGGGGGACGTTCCGGACGGGACGCTGGTCACCGTGATGGCCGGCAACGATGAGAACTACTCGGCCGAGCTGAGGAACGCGACGGCGGCCATGAAGAACCAGGTGGCGAGGTTCAACGACCTCAGGTTCGTCGGCCGGAGCGGACGAGGTAGGTCGCTGAACTGGAATCGCAAGACTATTGATGGACACGGCCCCCGACCCAGATTTTCAAAACTTCTAGAAATGTCTGTGGCGGGATCCCTAGAAACACGCTCTTCCTTGTTCCGGTGGCCGCGTCGAGCCTTTGAAAATATCTCTTTGGAATTTCGTTCACATTTTTTAACGGAGTCGGGTTTGACGTCCTTGCTTTCCGTTGTGTAAACACGGACTTTGGATTGCGGGGACACCCTCAGCTCTCCGTGAACGTGTAAACATACAGAACCGGGGTTACTCGGCAGGGGTTCTGTCGGGGGCTTATCGGACACCTCTACAGCGGGAGCCCTTAACGCGGGGTCCGAGCGAGCCCGTGGCAGGCGGCGGGCGGGGTTTCCGGCGGTCACTTCCGGCCACGTTAAGGGAAGTGTGGCGTGTGATGGTTGACACTCGGTTTCCAGTGAGCTTGCCTTTCGCTGGTAAAACGTGAAGAAATGGTGGTTGTTAAGCGTGACAGAGTATGACGTTCTTATGACATGGAATGTGGGCGGCTTGCTGTCCTTCTGGGGGCCGGGCCCAGTGCACAGGTTCGGCGCTGACCACAGGGAAGACGGGGTGAGCCAGGAGAGCTGGGTCAGGGCGATGCTGTGTGTGGCGTTGTGTCTGCACCCCGCTGTCAGAGTAGGAGGGCGGAGAGCGGAGGGATGGTTAGCTCATTGCAACCTCTCCCGCTCTCAAACTGTTTTTCAAATATCGTGTTTTCTCTGATTTGGAAGGACCTACGTCTCACTTGTAAACAGCAGTAAGGACTAGAGGTTTAATGGGAAGAGGCGGGCTAGTTTGTTTTGAAAATCTAATTTTTATAATAGAAAAAAATGGGAAAGAATATCCCTTTGAGTGTGGTAAAGAGACACGGCGAATACCCAAAGAACAGTAGGGGATTGTTGTATTAAAAAAATAAAGGTACAGAGGATGGACTTTTAAGCAAGGGTCATCATTGCTCTTTATGAAGGCACTCAGATCGAAGGAAATCTGTGTTCTTAGGGGTTTCGATTACCGTATTTTCCAGCATATAAGACGACTGGAACTGATGATGACAGGAGGAAGATAACAAACAACAGAGAGAGAGCAAGTGCCGGGCAAGTCCCTGGCGAGTTAGCAACGCCCGTCCTAACTGCAAGCTACGGTGTTTTTACACCCGGCGCCTAAGACGACCCCCGACTTTTGAGAAGATTTTCTTGAGTTAAAAAGTCGTCTTATACTCTGGAAAATAGGGTAGGTGCAGAAGGGAAGATGGTGAAGGGAGGCGCGTTTGGCTTTTTTTTATTTTTTATTTTTTGCTATCCTAGCTGCCTAGAGCATTTTCACAATAGAATCATCGTGGGGGGATTGAAAAAACATAACGGGATCGGAAGGTCTTCGGCCATGGTCCTCACCAGGTTAATAACAGGACGATGCAAAGAAAACGATACCCACTTCTTAGAAGCATGAGGGATGCTGTGAGGTCCGCGGCGTGAGCCATTAACTGGGCTCACTTGTTCTATTAAAAGTCCCCGCCTCGCAGTAAATGGGCTTCGCATTATGATTCAGAGATGTGTGTTTAGAAAACATCTCGAAGGCCTCGGATGAGTAGCTGGCAGCGCGGGTGAGAAGCCAATAAAAACCCAGGCCCCACCTCCGAGTCCGTGCCAACAGCCCGGCTCTGCATCCCCGTTCCGTGCCGGTGGATTTCCACTCCTCGGACTCGGTCACGGCTTGCCCTTCCCGGAAAGTGATACCAGCACAGCGTGCCTCTGCGTGGATCTGCGTGGATCTGGGTGGATCTGCGTGGATCTGCGTGGATCTGGGTGGATCTGCGTGGATCTGCGTGGATCTGGGTGGATCTGCGTGGATCTGCGTGGATCTGGGTGGATCTGCGTGGATTTGGGTGGATCTGGGTGGATCTGCGTGGATCTGCGTGGATCTGCGTGGATTTGGGTGGATCTGCGTGGATCTGAGTGGATCTGCGTGGATCTGCGTGGATCTGGGTGGATCTGCGTGGATTTGGGTGGATCTGCGTGGATCTGCGTGGATCTGCGTGGATCTGCGTGGATCTGCGTGGATCTGCGTGGATCTGCGTGGATCTGCGTGGATCTGCGTGGACCTGCGTGCCAGGCTCTGGCTGTCCAAAGCCATGGAAACGACCCAGTGGCCAACGCCAGTGACGTTTTCCCACAAGGGGCCGCGCCGTGGCTCTGTGGCCACGCACGGGACGTGGGCGATGAGAAAGAAGGAGGCTTGGAAAGCAGCCTGCTTCCTTTTCTGGCGTTGGGGGCTGGTCTCCCGTCTCGATGGCCGTTTCTGGTTTGAGTGGGTGACTAATAGGTGCTTGTGTTTACTCGGGGAGCAGGAAGCTGTTTCCCCAAGGTGTGGACTGTTTGCACTCAGCTGCCCGGTCCATGCCAGCGTGCCCTTGAGTTTGCATAAAAGCCAGAGTAATGCAGCGACGGCCCGGGCCGGGCCGCCGCCTCCTCTCCGGGAAGGAGAAGGGGAACCGGAGACCCGTTCGCGGGCAGTGTCTGTTCTGCACGGTGTCTGCTTCCCAGGAGTGACAGTCAGGCATCCAACCACAGGAGCCCTAATTGACCGTCTGGCCCGGGGACGGTGCCCCTGTGTGCTGTTGGTCTGGAGCTGTTTTATGTTATTTCATTTTTTTGGTCAGTCCTACCAGACAAATTGAGCTGTCAGAAGGCCCCGTTTGTCCCAGATTTCTCTCCCGAGTCGTAAAATACAACTCGGTTTTATTCTTCCAAGAGTAAGTGTCGACTCCACGTCTGCCAGATTTTTTTTTTTCCTTTTTGGTAATTTGCTTCCCATTAGGAAGAGAGCGGCCGATTCTCCCTCGTTTGGACAATTAGCCTCCATCTTCCACTCGGAGCCGTGCCCTTTAAGAGTTTCGTTGCGTTTATTTTCTGTAAGTGATCTCAGGATGAGTTTTCTGTTTTTCCGAATGTGCCGTAAACATGTCATTGGCGGCGACACACCCGCGGGGGCCAAGGAGGCCGGGCTGTTGGCTCCTGCAAACATTTCCGCGCAGTTTCGCCCTCTGTCACCAGCACGTCCTCCGCGGGCCGGGGCTCGGCTCCCAGTGCGGGGGGAGGTGGGGGGACTCCCTTTCCCTTTCCCTTTCCCTTCCCCGGCTGCCGTCCCATCCAGTCCTGGGGCTTGTGGGGCCTCGGAGAAGCTGCCAGAGGCTGAACATGGAGGGTTTTTTGTGGGTTTTTTGTGTCTTTTTTCTGTTCTGCAAAACCGATCTCCCTGGGCGCTGGCGGAGGTCCAGGTTCGCAGCTCTAACCTCAAGTTCAGCCGCAACCGGGAGAACCTGCCGGTCCGGCTCTCCGGGCCTGGCTGACAACACTGTCCCCCAACGTCCATGGGCGCCCCGACCTTCCTCCTCCTCCCCCGTGCCTCACCCCCCCCCCCGCCACCCCTCCTTTCTCTCCTTTTCAGTCACACGTCTTGTTCGGGGTGTGCGTGGCCTGGGCGGTTCCCCGCTTTCACGCGGCGTCCCCACCGAGGGCACGGTTCTCTCCGTGGACGGGCGGCAGCTCGGGAGCTGAGAGGAGGCGCTGAGCACACAGATGGCTGCTCGGAGCGCTCACCTGTCCATCCTGGGACTCCCCGGCCCCCCACCCCAAAATGGGCGTTGGGGTCAAAAGGACTCTGGATGGCCAAGTCCGTTAGCAGTTTACACCGGCAGCTGGGCCGGCGCTCCGGGCATTTATTTGTTTATTTTTTAATTTTTAAAATATATTTTATTGATTTTTCACAGAGAGGAAGGGAGGGGGATAGAAAGTCAGACACATCGATGGGAGAGAAACATCGATCAGCTGCCTCCTGCACGCCCCCCACTGGGGATGTGCCCGCAGCCAAGGCACATGCCCTGGACCGGAATCGAACCCGGGACCTTTCAGTCTGCAGGCCGACGCTCTACCCACTGAGCCACACCAGCTCAGCCGGGCATTTATTTTGGGGTGTGAGCAAGGGCAGCGGACGACAGCACAGCCACCGCACACAGGTCAGCCGGGAGGTCTAGGAACGCTTCCGGCCTGGCCAGCCCTCCCACAGGGGACCCCGCTTCGCTTCATTGACTCAGAACCAAGCGGCAGGTCCACCAGGCTGTGCCTTTGGCCGTGGGGACCAGGGAGGAGGGTCCCAAAGAGCGGTCCAGAGACTGTGACTTTTGACCGGCCGGGAACATCCCAGATCATTGGGAACCCCCCCCCCCAAACCTCCTCCCGGGTGAGACAAACACACGTGGCCCTTTACACCATGTCCTGTGCAAAGTCAGTTTCTGCCCCCCCCCCCCCCAAGCTGATGACGGAGCTTCCGGGGAATCTGTGGGTTCAGAGGTTGGCCTTGGCCATGGGGGGCCAGCCCCGCTGGGGCTGCACGCGTGGACAGCGGGATGTGCACCGTCAGCCAACGAGAGGGACACGGCCTCCGGCGTCCGGTCGCCCCTGTCGGCCCGCTCAGGCCCGGCCCGGCCCCGGCGTGCGTGGAGGGGAGCGGACCCCCTGGGCTGCTGCCCACGCCGTGTCTGAGCGCCGTGGCCTCGCCCCTCGCCCGGCAGCCCGGCGAGGCCGCGTGCCTGCGCCCCGGGGACGGGCTCCTGATGGACCTGTGAGTGTGCTGACCTCCTGACCTCCCTGGCCACCTTCATCCCCCCCACTCTCACCCAGTCCCCCCCCCTCCGCCCTTCTCACACCCCCTCCCATCCCTGTTCTTACTGGGATGTCCTCCCAGCCATAACATTCACCGCCACCGCCGGCGGGGGCAGATTTGGGGGATGGTGCTGACTCAGAGGCTGTCTCACATGTTGGGGGGATGGTGATGGGGAGGGAGGGGCTGTCAGGTGAGGCACAGGCTCAGCACAGGGGTTCAGAGGACGGGGCCTCTCCTCACGGAGTGCTTGTTGCTGAGAAAGGGCCGAACCCCGGTGGGCTGGGGGGCGGAGTCACGCTCCTCACAGACCCTGCAGCCAGGCAGCCGGATGGCCCAGAGGGTAGCGCCGGGGATGGGGAGACGGGAGCCGGCGGTCAGCCCCCCACCGGAATCCGGGACCAGGCATGAGCTGTGTTATTTATTTATTTATTTATTTATTTTAATATATTTTATTGATTTTTCACAGAGAGGAAGGGAGAGGGATAGAGAGTCAGAAACATGGATAAGAGAGAAACACCCCCCACTGAGGATGTGCCCCCAACCAAGGCACATGCCCTTGACCGGAATCGAACCTGGGACCTTTCAGTCCGCAGGCCGACGCTCTATCCACTGAGCAACACCAGTCAGGGAGGACATGAGCTGCATTAAATCAGCTCTCATGTCCCCCCCTTTCTTTTTGGTGGTGATCAGCATGACCTTTAAAATGCTACGCAGACACCCATGCCTGTTTGGGGACACCGTGGGGACAGAGACGGGGAAAGGCCCCCCCCCGGGGCCCCCCCACCTCAGGCAGCCTGGTTCGCAGGCAGGTGAAGCTCATCTCTCGGATCAGGCTCCTTCCTGTTGCCCGTTCCCTAATTAAACAGTAACACCGCTTTCTTAACATCGGTTGGTCCCCCCCACACCCCCTCCCGGGGTGCCCCTGCCCCCGGAGGCCCTGGCAGGGGCGGGAGCCGGCAGCCGGCAGCCAGCCTCCCGTCTTGGTCTCCCCGCTCCCTTTTCGGGGTGCGGGATCGCTGGGGCCGGCTTTCGGACACGGAGGTCACGTGGGCGAGCCGTGTATGCGGGCTCTCCCACCCGCCCGCCGCCCCTCCCTGGCCCCGGGCTGAGCGCGCCCCACGGTCCGCAGTGACTTCAGAGCTTCCTGTCCGGCAGCGAGCGGGCATCAGACGTAAACAGAGGCCGCGGACGGCGGCCCGGCCGCTGTAAATCAGCCGCGAGGGGCCGCCGGGCGGGGACGGCTGCTGGTGGAAGAAGGCGTCCTGTGTTCCTTTTCTTATGTTTTTAAAGAAAAACGGCTTGTTGGGAGGAGCGCTGGTGTCCCGTCTGGAGCTGTGTTTTCTGCGGGCGATGGGGAAGCAGGCTCGGGGCCCGGAGGGGTGTCTGTGGGCAGCCGGTGGGCGCGTGTGTCCACGGAGACGCCTCCGGACCAGGGGGTCTGTGAGGACCGGAAACGCGAATAGCATCCTCCGGGCGGAAGCCCCCGGAAAGCAACTACCAGACGCTGTGAGTGCGCAGCGGGGCCTGTGAAAACTTCAGTCCGCAGGGCTCGCCCCGGCCGCTGGGGCTCTGTGGACAGAGCGTCGGCCTGCAGACTGAAGGGTCCCAGGTTCGATTCTGGTCAAGGCCACGTGCCCGGGTTGCTGGCCCGATCCCCAGTAGGGGGCGTGCAGGAGGCGGACGATCAGTGATTCTCATCACGGATGCTTCCCTCTCTCTCTCTCTCTCTCTCTCTCCCCCCCCCCTTCCTCTCCGAAATCAATAGAAAAGTACGCAGGTCCCATGGGCTGGCTGGTGGGGCGTGGGGAGCCGATCGCCGCTCAGGGATCCTTGTTTGTCGGCGGGGTTCACGGGCTCTGGGCCCGCCTGTGCCTCGGGGGTCAGAGCCGAGCCCCGGGTCCAGCAGAGCTCGTTCAGCTCTCAGTCGGCGTGGAGAGGGGGTGATCGCAGGTTCTCTCAACACCCACATGCGGTCCCAGCACATGGCCGGGCGTCTGTGAGCCCAGATGGGGGGCGGGCACCCCATTTAGGAATTGCATTCGTGTACTGAGCTTCCTCGGCCAGTCGCTGGGGACCCACCGTCCCGCAGTGACCCCCGGCCCTCCGAGGGGACGGCCTTCCCGTGCTGGGTGCTGGGCTGATCCGGGGTGGGGGTAGGAGGGTAGGGGGGGGGCAGGCTTCCGTGAGCAGCCACTTAAGCGGCGCTTTCCTCCGAGAAGATGGTGGTGTGTTTCCTGTGTGTTTTGCAAGGAGAGTAATGCCTGCTTTTACCCCGAGGCCGGCCTGTCATTAGCAGCGTGTGGGCGTCCGGAGGGAAGAGCCCTCTTCCCTGCCCCCCCCCCCCCCCGGCCCCGCACCCTCCGGCCGTTAATGCGAGGCCGGCCTGTGGGCCCCGGAGTCCCTCCTGTAGCGAAGACGCCTCCCCCGGCCTGACAGGCACCGCCCGGGGCCGGTGGTGCGGGCCGGGATCGGGCCTCCACGTGGCCCACAGGACGGGGGCGGGGCTGTGTGGAAGCAGAAGCCGCAGTTTGCTCAAGGCATTCGTTTTGGGGTTTTCACAGGTGTCTCTTCTGCATCCTATTTGAGACCATTGTTCTTAGTACAGGCAGATCTGTCTATCATCCATCTATCATCTACCTACCAACCTATCACCTGTCTATCCCCTGTCATCTACCTATCTATCATCTCCCTATCTACCTATCACCTATCTATCACCTATCACCTACCTACTTATCATTTATCATCTATCACCTATCATCTACCATCTGTCATCTATCACATCTACCTACCTATCATTTATCATCTACCTACCTACCTATCATCTATCTATCACCTATCACCTACCTATCATTTATCATCTACCTACTTACCTATCCCCTATCTATCCCCTGTCATCTACCTACCTATCATTTATCATCTATTACCAATCATCTATCATCTATCACCTATCATCTATCTACCTATCATTTATCATCTACCTACCTACCTATCCCCTATCTATCCCCTATCATCTACCTATCATTTATCATCTACCTACTTACCTATCCCCTATCTATCCCCTGTCATCTACCTACCTATCATTTATCATCTACCTACCTACCTATCCCCTATATATCCCCTGTCATCTACCTACCTATCATTTATCATCTACCTACCTACCTATCCCCTATATATCCCCTGTCATCTACCTACCTATCATTTATCACCTATCATCTATCATCTATCACCTATCATCTACCTATCATCTACCTACCTACCATTTATCTTCTATCTATCACCTATCATCTACCTATCATTTACCTACCTACCATCTGTCTTCTATCTGTCACCTATCATCTACTACCGGAATACCACCTGTCTGTTAGCTGTCTGTTAGCTGTCTGTCTGTCTGTGATAATCAATGGGATGGCCTCTCCCAGGGCCCGGTCTGCCTCCCTGAACGAGTGCCTCGCCTGCCTGACCCCGTCTGTCCGGGCGGTCCGCCTCCCTCATCCCGGTTGAGCCCCAGACAGTGTGCCAGTGGCCCGCAGAGCCGTCTGCTTGCCATGTTTCCCTTGTTCAGGTGCAGGCGGCCCGCAGCGTTCCGTTCGCGTTGTCTCTGCGTGCGGCTTCCGGCTTCCTCTCCCATGCTGGCGGGGCGGGATGGGGGGTGAGAGGCGGGGCAGGCGGGGGTGATGGGGGGATCTCACTCAGCGGCTCCCCCCGGCGGACACGGGGCCATGTCTGCGGGCAGTTTGGCCTGTCACAGCTGGGGTGTGGGCAGAGGCCAGGGGTGCTGCTTGCCATCCCACAATGCACAGGGCAGCCCCCGCAGACACCCGCCGAGCCCAAATGCCGTCCGGCGGCGGCCGAGGCTGCTGGAGCCCCGCGCTCAGCACGGGAAGCTGGGAACTGGCTCCTCCGCCCTCCGCTCCGCTCCGCCTCCGGGGCGTCCAGAAACGTGTGGAATGTGCACCCGCGTGCGGGGTGCAGGCAGCGGGCCCCCTGACAACGCCTTTTCAGAACAGGGGAGCTCACCTGTGCTCGGCCAGCATATCCCCCGCCCCCCCGCGCGCCCATGCTCAGCACCCCGTCCCTCCCCCCCACCCCAAGCCTCAGCCCACGGGCTCCGGTCCACAGACTGGGCACACGAAGCGCTGTGTGTCCCTCGCACTGAAAGGACCGGAGCCAGGCCCGCTCTGCATTGCTGACGGACCCCCGGCAGGCACTGGAAAGGGCTGGCGGGGGCGCGGGGGGCTGCGGGGAGAGGCGGGCGCCTGGAATGATGGGGAACACGGGAGGAGAAGAGAGGAGCGGCGCGGGGACAGCGGGGCTACAGTTCCGCAGACACACATGTCGGTCCCGGAGCCGCCGGCCTGCCCCAGCGAGTCCCGCTCCATCGCACTCCCCACGGAGATGGGGGGGGAGCAGGGCGTGGCAGGCTCCGGGCAGGTCCTCTGGGAGCTGCCTCTGCTTTTCCGGGGTTCGCGTTGCCTCTGCGTGGACACCCCACCCCATGTCCGTGGCTCCCGGAAGCCCCACATAGAGCCCCGGGCCCCGATCGGCATGGTCACCGCCGGGGACCGGAGGAGTTAGCTGCAGGCGGAGTGCAGGGGGCTCTGAGCCCTGGGCTGCCCGGGCCCACGTCCCCCAAGACTGAGGTTTCTGGGAGAGAGCTGGAGAGTGGCTGTGGGTGTGAGGTCCATGTGACCGTGATGGTAACGGAGCCCCGAGGCCACAGAGGAGATGACGGAACCCCGAAGCCACAGAGGGGGTGACGGAGCCCCGAGGCCACAAAGGAGATGACGGAACCCCGAAGCCACAGAGGGGGTGACGGAGCCCCGAGGCCACAGAGGAGATGACGGAGCCCCGAGGCCACAGAGGGGGTGACGGAGCCCCGAGGCCACAGAGGAGGTGACGGAGCCCCGAGGCCACAGAGGGGGTGACGGAGCCCCGAGACCACAGAGGAGATGACGGAGCCCCGAGGCCAAAGAGGGGGTGACGGAGCCCCGAGGCCACAGAGGAGATGACGGAGCCCCGAGGCCACAGAGGGGGTGACGGAGCCCCGAGGCCACAGAGGAGATGACGGAGCCCCGAGGCCACAGAGGGGGTGACGGAGCCCCGAGGCCACAGAGGAGGGGACGGAGCCCCGAGGCCACAGAGGGGGTGACGGAGCCCCGAGGCCACAGAGGGGGTGACGGAGCCCCGAGGCCACAGAGGGGGTGACGGAGCCCCGAGGCCACAGAGGGGGTGACGGAGCCCCGAGGCCACAGAGGGGGTGACGGAGCCCCGAGGCCACAGAGGAGATGACGGAGCCCCGAGGCCACAGAGGGGGTGACGGAGCCCCGAGGCCTCAGAGGAGGGGACGGAGCCCCGAGGCCACAGAGGGGGTGACGGAGCCCCGAGGCCACAGAGGAGATGACAGAGCCCCGAGGCCACAGAGGAGATGACGGAGCCCCGAGGCCACAGAGGGGGTGACGGAGCCCCGAGGCCACAGAGGGGGTGAGGGAGCCCCGAGGCCACAGAGGGGGTGACGGAGCCCCGAGGCCTCAGAGGAGATGACGGAGCCCCGAGGCCACAGAGGGGGTGACGGAGCCCCGAGGCCACAGAGGAGATGACGGAGCCCCGAGGCCACAGAGGGGTTGACGGAGCCCCGAGGCCACAGAGGGGGTGACGGAGCCCCGAGGCCTCAGAGGAGATGACGGAGCCCCGAGGCCTCAGAGGAGATGACGGAGCCCCGAGGCCACAGAGGGGGTGACGGAGCCCCGAGGCCACAGAGGAGATGACGGAGCCCCGAGGCCTCAGAGGCAGTATCAGATCCCCGAGCATCACAGCAAAGACAAGACCATAGCCCAGATGCCTCTCTGACCTTGAACACCTCACGTGTTTTATCGGGGACTGGTCCGTGCCTGGCAGAGCGGTTCCCCAGACACGCCTACAGGTGATGGTGGCCCAGGCCCCAGAGCCTTGTCAGCCCGTCGTCTGGATGGACCCTCCCCTGGGAGGAGGGTCCCCGCCCTGACCCTGCCCAATTCCAGCTGCTCATTCTGTTGTTGCTGTTGTCGAGGGGCGTCCCCGGGGCACCCCTGGGATCGGCCCAAGGGCTAGTGGCACCCTGGCCCAATCCAGGCGACCAGAACTGTTCATAGAATCCTCAGTGTCCCCGGGGGCAGGGGGCGCCCCTGGATGAGAGCACCGGCGTGGCGTGTGTGTCCCTGGGCGAGTGGCTCGACCTCTGAGCTCGAGTCTGCCTCTGGGCCTGGGCCCGGGTGCCGGCTGGCCGCCGGCGCTGAGACGTGCTCCGGGCGCTCTCTGGAAGGTCCGCTGTGGGGGCACCGATGGCAGAGTCCTCGCCGGGCGGCTCCGTGAGCCCGAAGCCAACAGCAGCGCCGGCTCCCGCTCCTCAGCCAGAGCCTGTGGTGGCGAAAGGGTTACCCGCAGAGGCAGGCGGGCGGGCACCGAGACTGCAGATTAGCGACGGGGGAGACGCAATCAGATCGCTGTAATCCGAAGCACCGCTGTCCCTGGGAAAAGCTCTCCCGGTGTAACCCGTCCGGCTCTCGTGTCCAAATGTTCCTGGCAGGCAAACACGTGTGATTCATACAGGCCCCGCTTCCCGCACCCACTCTAAACGCTGCGCTCGCACAGCAGGCCCAGGCTCCCCACGGCCCCGCGCGTCGCGTCCTCCCCACCGGAATCGGGGCTCCCGCACGCTTTGGGGAGCAGAGGGGCGGTGTCGGGGCAGCTGGCCCTGGTCGTGGCCAGGCGTCCGCCATCCCCGAGACCGTCGGAAGATGCCGTCTCTGCTTTTGTTTCTCTGGCCGCAGACACAGCACCGACGCCCGCTGTCCCCTGAGCGGGAACCGGCTGCGCTGCGACCCCCCGCCTCCCCGCGTGCCGTCTGAAACCTGGGGCCCCGATCTCAGGCAGGCCCTCGGGCCCCAGCTGAGAGTTCGCTGATTTGCAACCACAACAAAGAAACACCTCTGTTCCTGAGGAGCCTGTGGGTCTTTGGAAGGGGAGTGGGCGCGCTTACAGGGGTCACTCAGCGGCTGGCCTCGGTCTGCCCATCTGGGCAATGGGTGTGACCGTGCTTTTCACACTCAGAAGGCAGCCGGGGAGCACAAAGCGGGGTGATGTGTAGGCCAAGACTTCGGAGGAGGAGCTGCTCTTGACCCCCCCCCCCGCAGCCCCCCGGGGTTCTTCCTTCCCGAGCAAGAGTGGCAAGGTGGGGGAAGGACACGGGCAGGCGGTGGTTACCACGTGGCCTGCGGATTCAGAAAGTTAGAGCTTCGCGTTTTCCGTGGCTTGCTCCTCCGTGGCAAGGGTTTAGCACGCCTTTACCCTATTAGCGACGGAGGAGACGTGGAGACGCGTGTGCAGGGTCCGGTGAGCGTGCCCAGAACCCAGCAGGAACTTCATAAATATTCACAAGCAAACACGGGAGCCGTCGTTCAACATCAGCAGCGGGCAAACCGCGGCTCGCGAGCCAGGGGCGGCTCTTTGGCCCCTTGAGTGTGGCTCTTCCACAAAATAACCACGGCCCGGGCGAGTCTATGTTGAAGAAGTAGCATCAGAAGGAGTTTAAGTTTAAAAAACGTGGCTCTCCACAGAAATGTCAGGCGTCGTCCTGTTGCTGTTTGGCTCTGAGGACGGATGAGTTTGCGGACGGCTATTCTGGAGGACCACAGGATGGGCATGAGCTGGGCTCGGACCCGTTTCCATCGGGAAGGGCGTGTCCGCGGTGGCTCCAGTACAGCTGGGGCCTGTCCCCAGAGGTCCTTTTAGGAGGGCGTTCCATTCCCTCATCCCTCAGTTCATTTGTTCTTCATCGGACCTGCACAGGGCACCTACTGTGTGCAGGCACTGAGCCCCACTCTGGGTGCAGAGCTCAGCCAAAGAGAGGCCACGGCTTCGGGGCTGGGGAGGGGCTGGCAGCGAAGCCGCCCTCAGGGCACCGAGTGGTCAGCATCAGGGGGCGGGGACAGGCGTGACCTCGTAAAGAGAGAGGGTCTCTCTGGGCAGCGGGCATCTCGGCTGAGACATTCGGGGTGAAGAGGAGGCCGGCCAGGCGGAGGCATCAAGATGAGTGTGCACGAGGAGAAGGCAGAAGAGGGGGGCTGCGCACCCCGCCTGGGGGAGACGCGTTTGAGGCCCGATGCCCCTGATATCAGAGCTTGCTCTGGTCCCCGTGAGGCGCTAAGGAGGGAATTGACTGGGTGAAAAAAGTACCTGTCACCCAGCTGGTGTGGCTCAGTGGTTGAGCAGCGACCTCTGTACCAGGAGATCAGGGTTCGATTCCCCGTCAGGGCACACGCCCGGGTGGGGCTCGGTCCCCAGTGTGGGGCATGTAGCAGGCAGCCGGTCCATGATTCTCTCTTGTCACTGATGCTTCTATCTCCCTCTCCCTCTCCCTTCCTCTCCGAAATCAATAATTCTGTCTAATAAAAGAGTAACATGCAAATTGACCATCGCTCCAACAAACAAGATGGCTTCCCTCATGTGGTCAAATATGACTGCCTCTATGTGGACACAAGATGGCTACCACAATTTGGCCAGTAGGAGAGGGCCGTTGGGAGGGATCAGACCTGCAAGGGAGGGCAGTTGGGGATAATCAAGGCTTCAGGGGAGGGCAGTTAGGGGTGACCAGGCCAGCAGAGGAGGGAAGTTGGGGGCAACTGGGCCTGCAGGGAAGGGCAGTTAGGGGAGACCCAGGCCTGCAGGGGAGGGAAGTTGGGGGCAAACAGGCTGGCAGGGGAGCAGTTAGGCATCAATTAGGCTGGCAGGGGAGTGGTTAGCGGGTGATCAGGCTGGCAGGCAGAAGCGGTTAAGAGCAATCAGGGAAGCAGGCAGGTGAGCAGTTGGGAGCCAGCAGTCCTGGATTGTGAGAGGGATGTCCAACTGCCCGTTTAGGCCCGATCCTACCGGGATCAGGCCTAGACGGGCAGTCAGACATCCCTCGAGGGGTCCCAGATTGGAGAGAGTGCAGGCTGGGCTAAGGGACACACCACCCCATGCATGAATTTTGTGCACTGGGCCTCTAGTAATGTATATTTTTAAAAGATCCTCAGGTCGCAGACTGAAGGATGGGAATGCGTCTGGGGGCACCTGGGGGCTCAGAGACCAGTTGGGACCAAGTGCTCCCATTGCTCCTGTGGGGCAGCCTCAGAGGGTGGCCCAGCTTCCAACCCCCCCCCAACCCCCCAGCTCTGTTAAATGTTCCTGCGCCTGGGAGTCAGGCCCCACTGGGCCCCCAGCACGCCCAGCCTCGCCTGAGCGTCCCTCCTCTTCCGCCCCGCCCCCCCACCTGCACCCTCTGCCCTCCCAGCTCCCCGCACCACCAGCGGGGCAGGAAGCTGAGGAGCGGACCGGGGGCCTGAGCTGCTCCCCTTCACCCTGTCCACCCCTCATGCCTCTGCCCCAGGCTCCGTGCTGCTCTGCTGTGTGTCGGGAGCCCTGGGCCGGGTGTCCGGGATGCTGGGCCGCATGTCGGGGGCGCCGAGCTGTGTGTCTGGGGCACTGGCTGTGGGCACGGCAGGGCAGGGCTAGGACGGGGTCAGCGCTGGGAGGTGCCTGGGTGCCTGTCTGGCCCACCCCCCAGGAAGCACAGCACCACGGGGCTGGGCTCGGCCTGAAGAGGTATTGAGTTCACAGACTGGGGGATGTTTGCCCTTAAAGGATTAAAACTTGGTTCCTCACCCACGATACTCAGACTGTGATACCAGAGAAATAGGAAGACACGGCAGGAACCATGAATCTGGAGGAAGTGAGAGAGCAGGAAGCACGTGGCTCAGGCTGTGTGCGTGGTCCTCAGGAGGATGAAGGCCGGCCCATCTCCCTCTGGGAGCCCCGCCCCTCACCCTCTGGGAGCTCCGCCCCTCACCCTCTGGGAGCTCCGCCCCTCACCCTCTGGGAGCCCATCACCCTCTGGGAGCCCCGCCCCTCACCCTCTGGGAGCCCCGCCCCTCACTCTCTGGGAGCTCCGCCCCTCACCCTCTGGGAGCCCATCACCCTCTGGGAGCCCCGCCCCTCACCCTCTGGGAGCCCATCACCCTCTGGGAGCCCCGCCCCTCACCCTCTGGGAGCTCCGCCCCTCACTCTCTGGGAGCCCCGCCCCTCACCCTCTGGGAGCCCATCACCCTCTGGGAGCCCCGCCCCTCACCCTCTGGGAGCCCCGCCCCTCACCCTCTGGGAGCCCCGCCCCTCACCCTCTGGGAGCCCCCCCCTCACCCTCTGGGAGCTCCTCCCCTCACCCTCTGGGAGCCCCGCCCCTCACCCTCTGGGAGCCCCGCCCCTCACCCTCTGGGAGCTCCGCCCCTCACCCTCTGGGAGCCCATCACCCTCTGGGAGCTCCGCCCCTCACCCTCTGGGAGCCCATCACCCTCTGGGAGCCCCGCCCATCACCTTCTGGGAGCCCCCCCCTCACCCTCTGGGAGCTCCTCCCCTCACTCTCTGGGAGCTCCGCCCCTCACCCTCTGGGAGCCCATCACCCTCTGGGAGCCCCGCCCCTCACCCTCTGGGAGCTCCGCTCCTCTCTCTGAGAGCTCCGCCCCTCACCCTCTGGGAGCCCCGCCCCTCACCCTCTGGGAGCCCCGCCCCTCACTCTCTGGGAGCTCCGCCCCTCACCCTCTGGGAGCCCATCACCCTCTGGGAGCCCCGCCCCTCACCCTCTGGGAGCCCCGCCCCTCACCCTCTGGGAGCCCCGCCCCACACCCTCTGGGAGCCCCACCCCTCACCCTCTAGGAGCCCATCACCCTCTGGGAGCCCCGCCCCTCACCCTCTAGGAGCTCCACCCCTCACTCTCTGGGAGCCCATCACCCTCTGGGAGCCAGGACCCACCTGAGCTGAGCAGAGAGCCTGGGCCTTCACAGGGAAATCAGCAGGAAAGAGCTCGCCCCCATTGGAGGCTGTCAGAATAGTTAGTGGAGGCTGACGGAAGGGTCGGTGGAGGCTGACGGAAGAGTTGGTGGAGGCTGACGGAAGAGTTGGTGGACGTTGACGGAAGGGTCGGTGGACGTTGACGGAAGAATTGGTGGAGGCTGACGGAAGGGTCGGTGGACGTTGACGGAAGAATTGGTGGACGTTGACGGAAGGGTCGGTGGACGTTGACGGAAGGGTGGGTGGACGTTGACGGAAGGGTGGGTGGACGTTGACGGAAGGGTCGGTGGAGGCTGACGGAAGGGTTGGTGGAGGCTGACGGAAGAGTCGGTGGAGGCTGACGGAAGAGTCGGTGGACGTTGACGGAAGGGTCGGTGGACGTTGACGGAAGGGTCGGTGGACGTTGACGGAAGAATTGGTGGAGGCTGACGGAAGGGTCGGTGGACGTTGACGGAAGGGTCGGTGGACGTTGACGGAAGGGTCGGTGGACGTTGACGGAAGGGTGGGTGGAGGCTGACGGAAGAGTCGGTGGAGGCTGACGGAAGAGTCGGTGGAGGCTGACGGAAGGGTCGGTGGACGTTGACGGAAGGGTCGGTGGAGGCTGACGGAATGGTTGGTGGAGGCTGACGGAAGGGTCGGTGGAGGCTGACGGAAGGGTCGCTGGAGGCTGACGGAATAGTTAGTGGACTGGCAGCGGAGGGCACATTACTTTTAACACGTTATCCGTGATCAGAATTAGCCCCGGTGCCTTTTACGCGGGAAGAGGCGAGATCTCCCTGCGGCGGTCGGGCATCCCGGGGTTCCGGAATCTCTCGGGGTTCCCAGATTGCCAAAGAGCGACACTCAGCTGCCCTGTCCCCCGGGCTTTCCGAAGCCACCCTTTTCCTCTGCCTTTCCTTCCTGGTGTCTTGGGGTTTCCGTGGTGAGCGCAGTCTTCCTGCAGGGGGCGCCAGTGAGGGCGGCGCTGAGATGGGGTCAGGAGCCGCGAGACCCAGGGCAGGTGGTCCCAGTGAGGACAGCCTTCCCTCTCGGGACCGCGGGCGAGTGTCGCATCCCATGGAAACTGCCGGAAAGGAGACGGTGGGAGGAGCCAGACCCACACCAAGGAGGGTGGCAGAGCCGCCCAGGGGCTAGGCTGGCCTGGAACCAGGCCCAGGGAGGGACGATGGCCGAGGATGGAGAGAGGGTGGTGAGGAGGGCGTGGCCACGATGGGGCAGGGCACCTACCTTTGTCATTCAGCTCCTGAGCAAGGGGTGACCTAAGGCGCCTTCTCTTCTTTCTTTTTTTCAAAATCCTCACCGAGGATGTTATTTCCTCACGTTCTAGAGAGAGTGGGAGGGAGAGGGCGAGACGGAGAGAACCAGCCATGTGGGAGACACACTGGTGGGCGGCCTCCTGCAGGCGCCAGCAGGGCCCAGGCCGGGGAGGAGCCGGAATCGAACCCGGGACCCTTCTGTCCACAGACCGTTCCATTCACTGAGCCAACCGGCCAGGGCTCGTGTGGCCTTCTTACCTTCCAATCCTCACGCCTCCCTCGGCCCTTGTGGACCAGGGAGCACATGTGCCCCGCCCTGAGGTCCAGCCGCGGCAGCGGGGAGCGGCTCTGTGCGACCACCGGGGCTGCAGGAGGCCACTGGCCCCGGGGCCTTGGGGGTGCCGGGCAGCCCGTGTCCGGGAACGTTCGCCCAGACCTTCTTCCCAAGAAGAAAGCCGTGGGCACTCTGCCCTGGCGCCTGCGTGCCCGCCGGGCGCTGAGGGGTGACACAGGACCCCTGGGGAGCGTGGGCCGGCTGGTGCGGAGAGCCGGCAGCCGGTCCCGGCTGTGCCTCACGGAGGCCGCCAGCTGGCGGGGCAGGAGTGAACTTGAACGTCACGGTAGTAGGCAGCGTCGTGTTCCTGCCGGCTCTCGGCCCGTTCCGTCGCCCTGCAGAGCCGGACGCCTCGCTCCCCTCCCGGCCCCTCCGCGCGGACCGAATCCTGTGAGATTATCCTGGTTTGGTTTGTCTGCTTGTTTCTAAAGAGCATATTGGTCACGTTTGAGTGTGTGTGTGAGTGCGTGTGTGTGTGTGAGTGTGTGTGAGTGTGTGTGTGTGAGTGTGTGTGTGAGTGTGTGAGTGTGTGTGTGTGTGTGTGTGAGTGTGTGTGAGTGTGTGTGTGTGTGTGAGTGTGTGTGTGAGTGTGTGAGTGTGTGTGAGTGTGTGTGTGTGTGAGTGTGTGTGTGAGTGTGTGTGAGTGTGTGTGTGTGTGTGTGTGTGAGTGTGTGTGAGTGTGTGTGTGTGTGAGTGTGTGTGTGAGTGTGTGTGAGTGTGTGTGTGTGTGTGAGTGTGTGTGAGTGTGTGTGAGTGTGTGTGTGTGTGTGTGTGTGAGTGTGTGTGAGTGTGTGTGTGTGTGAGTGTGTGTGAGTGTGTGTGTGTGTGTGTGTGAGAGTGTGTGTGTGTGTGTGTGTGTGTGAGTGTGTGTGAGTGTGTGTGAGTGTGTGTGTGTGTGAGAGTGTGTGTGTGTGTGAGTGTGTGTGTGAGTGTGTGTGTGTGAGTGTGAGTGTGTGTGTGTGTGTGAGTGTGTGTGAGTGTGTGTGAGTGTGTGTGTGTGTGTGTGTGTGAGTGTGTGTGAGTGTGTGTGTGTGTGTGTGAGTGTGTGTGAGTGTGTGTGTGTGTGTGTGAGAGTGTGTGTGTGTGTGTGTGTGTGTGTGTGAGTGTGTGTGAGTGTGTGTGAGTGTGTGTGTGTGTGAGTGTGTGTGAGTGTGTGTGTGTGTGAGAGTGTGTGTGTGTGTGAGTGTGTGTGTGAGTGTGTGTGTGTGAGTGTGAGTGTGTGTGTGTGTGTGTGTGTGTGTGTGAGTGTGTGTGTGTGTGTGTATGAGTGTGTGTGTGAGTGTGTGTATTTGTCTTTGTTTTTCAAAGAATCCTGTGGAGGAGGTGAGGTGAGCCAGGAGTTGCCCAGTGTTGTGGTTCTGGGGTTCTCTCCCCATCTTGGTGACCATTAAATGGAGATTGCTGTCGGGGCTCCGTTTAACCTGCACCCCAGCACCGAGCCGGAAGGACTGTTATCCCCACTTCGCACATGTCAAAGCCGGGGCCCAGAGAGGGTCCGCAGCCTGCCCGCGGCCACACAGCTCCTCACAAGTGGCGGCGCCGGGTGTGAGCAGAGGCAGCGGGTAGGGCCACACTGTCCCCAGCGCCCGCCTTCCTCCCTGCCGTGACAGAGCCGCTCCGGCTCCCACTGCATCAGGTCACCATCACACACGCCTTCTCCCGCCCTCTCTTCCACCTCTCGCTCTGGCCTCCTGTGTGTGCTTCTCCGTTCACTCCTCCGGGACCCCCGCTCCCTGGCCGGAGATGAGCAGGAGGTCTCATGGGGCCCCTCCTTGCTCCCCCGTCTGGAATGCCCACACAGGGCGCCTGTGACCTCAGCCTGACCCCAGGGGGCCAGCCTTGCAGCAGCTGCTCGGGGTCACATGTGCTCCGGCCTCGGCCTCTGCTCCTCTCCTGAGGGCAAAGTCACGGCCCTGAGATCACTGAGCCTCTAAGGGACTCACCGTTCTCTCTCCCGCAGCCCCAGCCCTGTCTCTCGCCCCCCTCACCCCAGGCCCTGCAGAGCCCACAGCAGGGAAGTGTCCCAGTTTCTCCTTCAGGGACGTGCACGGGTGACCAGGGGTGCCTCCGCCAGTCTCTAAACAGACACTGACGTGTACGACCCAAGGTACTTACTCAGTATTGACCGAACGTAAGTTACACAGGAGACAGACAGGCAATGCACGAGTCACACACGGTTTATTCACCGGAGTCCTGGTGGTTTCCAGACCTCGGCGGGCCACCCGGGAGTCCGAGCCGACAGACAGACACACACACACACACACAGACACACACACACTCACACACACACACTCACACACACAAACACACACACACTCACACACACATACACACTCACACACACATACACACTCATACTCACACACTCTCACACACACACTCACACTCACTCATACACACACATACACACTCACACACACACACATTCACACACACTCACTCACACTCACACACACATAGACAGACACACAGACACACACACACACACTCTCACACACACATACACACTCATACACACTCACACACACAGAGACAGACACACAGACACACACACACACACACACACTCACACACACACTCACACATACACACACACACACTCACACAGACACATACACACCACACACACACACTCACACACTCACACACACACTCACTCACACTCACACACACAGACACACACACACACACACTCACACAGACACATACACACCACACACACACACTCACACACAGACACACACACACACTCACACACACACATACACTCACACACACTCACTCACACTCACACACACAGACAGACAGACACACAGACAGACACACACACACACACACACACACTGGACGTTGGACGTTGCAGCTGCAGCCCGGCGTCTGGTTTGAGGCCTCGGCTTCATGGCTCACGGTTGGGACTCAGGGTCCACGGCAGAGCTGGGGCAGGTGCAGGCGGGGGGGGGGGGGGGGGCGTGGAGAGCGACCGTCGGGAGGAGCAGGCAGCCCCTCCGCTCTCCTCCGCTCCTCCCTCTCTGTGAGCTCAGACGCGTCTTCCGTGTGTCTCCCCAGCGGGTCCCCGGAGCCCTGCCCTCTGGCCTCACACACGGGGCACGGATCGCTGTCTCTTCTCTGCACACGGGCCACTCCACGGTTCTCATCGGTTCGTTTACGTCCCATCCCACACTCTCAGAAATATCACACTTTAAGTCACACTTTAATACTTACTCTATATTGTGTTTTATCCTCATTACTATTGCTATCACACGAGGGGGGGGGGGCGCGGGGAGAGGGCTGGGGGGTGTCACAGATCTGCCCCCCGGCCCCTGCCCCGGCCTCTCCCCGGCCTGGCCCCAGCTGCCTGAGAAAAACACTTGAGCGCCGTTCACACTCCACACCCCGCTCTTCAAATACCAGGCCCACAGGTCATGGGTGAGGGGACCTGGCACACACGCGTGCGGTCCGGGCTAAGCCACCCGCTGTCTGCGGGCGCCGGCCGAGGCGGCGTGTCGGCGGGGACGACGGGGTGGGGCGGGCGGGGCGGGGCGCCGGCCCTGGTCCTGGAGCCACGGCGTCCTTCGGTCGGCGCGCCCGCGGCTGGCGGTCCCCAGGGTCCGTTTGGGAAGAAGGCGAGGAGGCGGAGGTGGTTCCCGAAGTGGAACGGTGTCGCCACACCGGTGACCCCCGTGGGGCCAGCCGGCACCTCCGTCTGGGAGCCCCCGGCAGGCGTCCCGGCCGAATGGGACAGCGCCACCTCTCGGACCCCGGCCCGGGCCCAGGCGCCCCACCCAGTGGTGTCTGCCGGGCGGACCTTTCCTGTGACGGCACCTAAAACGCAGGGCGTCCGTAATGGAGCTTTAAGGATGAGCAACGAGGTCGCAGATGGTTCAATTTCATGCAGGATGCAGCCGGCCCGCTCTGTGGCTCGCCGGGGGCGTCGCTGCGGCTCGGCAGCCAGGCGCCGGCTCCCGCTCCAGAGGACGCTCTTTTGAACTGGAATCCAGGCCCCGGTTCCTGGCAGGAGCCATTGGGGTGCAGGGATATCCCCACGTTGGGGGCGGGGGGTTGGAGGGACCATGCCCCAGGCCCAGATTGCAGGCGCCGGGGCCTCTGAGCGGGCAGGTGGAGGGTAGGCCCTGGTGGCGGTCACGCGGTCAGTGAGCATCGGCGGGGGGGACGTGACTCTGGTGTGGAGACAGCCGTGGGACCCGGGGCAAGTGACTGAACCTCTCTGAGCCTTGGGCTTCGCTACCTGTTCGGCGAGGACCGCGCATTCCGCCTTATTTCATGGGTGCCGTGAGGACCGAGGAGATGGCATGTGGGGGAGCATGTGAAAAGCCGGTCCGCGCAATAGGCTGAGGCGCTGACCCTTGATTGTCCTTCGGGACGTGCGAGCCGGGAGAGCGCCTGGAGAGCGGCTATCCCCCGCAGCGCCAAGACCACAGCTCCCCTAACACCGGGGGTCTGCCCTGTTCCCCAAAAACACACGTCCCCAGACCTCCAAGTGGGCCTGGTTTACACACACGGGTTTGCAGGAGGGATTGAGTGGAGGAGGGTCCTGCAGGTTGGGGGGGGGGGGGGGTCTGTGCCCAGCGACTGCGTCCTCCTAAGGAGGGAGGGTTGAGAGAGGGAACAGGGGAGGAGGCCACAGGTGATGGGCAGAGGCCGGGCCATGCTCTGGAGGCCAGGCCACTCAGGTGCTGTCGGCGGCCACCGGACCACCGGACGCCGGGCGAGGCCAGGCCGGGAGGCGCTTCCGGAGTCTCCCAGGAGGCACGGCTCTGCCCGCACCTGCATCTGGGACGCCTGCCTCGGACCAGGGCTGCGTTCCTGGTGTCGGGAGCTGCCGGTTCGGGGCGGTTTGCACCAGCGGGCCTGGAGGCGGGGGCGGCGGCAGGAGGCCTGGCGGGGGGATGGCAGAGGAAGAGGGGCCGAGGGCAGATGCACCGCCGTGGCTCCGAGAGGGGCTCGGAGGAGGGGTTCTGGCTGCGGGAGGGGTGGTGGTGGTGAGAGGATGGGGCTGCGGGGTTCCCTCCGTCCGGGGTGGATGGAGGAGGGACAGACAGACCGCCGAGATGCTCAGGGCCAGGTGGGCAGGGTTGGCCCCGGGGCAGCAGCTGCCTTCGCTCCTCTGACCGCTTCTTCGAAAGCCACATCCGAGCAGCGAGATGGCAGCCGCTCCGGGGCAGGCCTCCATCGCGCAGTCCCCCTCCTGGGCCGGGCCTGCGCCCTCCTGCCGGGCCCTCGACGGCGGGCGGCCCCATGAGGGTTAGAACCCAATCCAGGCGCCGCCTGGTGACATCAGGAGGGGGGTCCTGAGGACGGCATGTGCCCGCAGCCCACGGGTTCCCCCCGCCAGGTCCCAGCAGGGGAGGTGGCCGGTGGGAGAGAGCGTGGGGCTGGGGCCACTGGGTGCCTCCAGGGCTCTGGCCCTTTGTGACCCCACCCCCACCCCCGCCCCGCCTGCCAGACAGACCGGCCCTGACCTTGGCCGTCCTGGGCTTTAAATAGACGGAGCACAAAGCCCTGGCTGGGTGAGGTTTTGCACGATCGGGCATCGCTGTTGCTGTGGCCAGTGATACGTGTTCTGGGCCTTGTATGTCGAGCGGGCAGAGCAGTGGGAAACTCTGCGCCTTCTAACTTGGGAAGGAAGACCGTCTGGTTTTGAAGTGTTTTGGGGAGCAGATGAGGGCATAGGCAGGCGTGCTTTGTTTTCATGTCTTTTCGTTTCGTTTCATGCCACACGATTAAGGAGAAACTCTCACATGGATGTTCCTGGGAGATCTGAATATCATGCCTAGTCAAACCTTGGCATCCTGGTGGGGGAAACAGAGAAAGAAGGAGTTAATAACCATGAGCACTGCACACACATGCACAGACAGGTCCGATGGGTTTGCTCGTGGTACCTCATTTACCCTCCCCCTCCCACCAGGCCCCTGAGTGCCCATCTTCCGGGGAGGGCACAGAGGCCCGGGTCTGAGGAAAGTGCCCGGAGGGAAGCTCAGGGGCACAGCCCTGTTTATGGAACCTGCTGAGTCTCCGTCTGTGGCTGCGCTTGCTCAGCCCGAGTGTGACTCTCCATTTCGCCAATTCCATGAGTGCCTCTGACAACATCTAGCCTTGAGACATTGTATCAAAACCAGCCGGCATCCAGCTTTTCTGAAACACAGAGCATCTTTTCATTTAGCCTGTCCTCGGCTTTAGGGATTCCATCTCTCCGAATCCTAGAGGTACACACAGCCCCAGAGTTGAAGACGGATTGGGGGTCTTTTCCATGCTTTTGCCCTGAGTTTATAAAAAGGGGAGGCGGGGGTGGAGAAGGAGTGGGTAGCTATCTGTCCCATCCCACATCCCCTGGGGTCTCCAGTGGAAAGAAAACAGACCCGAATCTCTCTTGATGTCCTGTGTGGTTCATGGGTGAGCGACCGGAAGCGCTGTATCTATGTGAAGTGTTACAGTGTTTCCGCTGTAACTGTGTTAAGTATTACAGTGTTTCCGCTGTAACCATGTGAAGTGTTACAGTGTTTTCCACTGTACCTGTGTGAAATGTTACAGTGTTTCCGCTGTACCTGTGTGAAGTGTTACAATGTTTCCGCTATACCTGTGTGAAGTGTTACAGTGTTTCCGCTGTAACCGTGGGAAGTGTTACATTGTTACCATCGGTGAGCATCTCAGAACTGAAAGCCATGCTCCCGGCGGAGGGAGAAACCCACGGTGGTGCCGAGGCCGTGCACCTTCAGTTCGAGGGCGGGACGCGCTTGCGGGCAGTTTCCCGCTGCAGGTGCGAGCCGGCCGCCGCTCATTCTTCTCTTCTGTCCGCAGGGAAGAGCTTCACGCTGACGATCACCGTCTTCACCAACCCGCCGCAGGTCGCCACGTACCACCGAGCCATCAAAATCACTGTGGACGGCCCCCGGGAACCTCGAAGTAAGTGGGCCCCTCGCCCTGGGCACCGTGTCCTAGAACCTCGGGTTCCACTGGCTTCGCTCCGATGTGCCTACCGCCTGTGCCGGCCCCGGGGGGGAGGGGGGTTCACTGTGACGCTGTCTCTCTCCCCGGGGCCTCCGGCTCTTTGGGAAACTCCTCAGAGGGAGAGGAAGTGAGGCCTATTCGTGCGTGTCAGAACCACATTGGGCTGCGTGAGACTAAGCATGAGCCCCTCCAATCCTGAGTCCACCGGGATCGGAGACAAACAGTGGATGAACGTGGGCAGGCCCGCGGGGGGCGGGGGGGGGGACTGAAGAAAGGCCTGAGGGTCAGAGTGGACCACAAGGGCCTGAGGCCGTCCGTGAGGGCCTCTTACTGGTGAAGGCTGGAGGTGGGAACGAGGAAAATGATCGTTCTGTTTGGGCGGCACCGATGGAAATCTCCTGACAGGATTGTTTAAAATAGAGAGTGGGAGGGCAGGAGGATGCTTTGGGGGTTGTGGGGGGGGGGGGGGGGGGGAGGGACCAGTAAATATAGAAAGATGGCGCCAAACAACTAGTTGCTCTGTGGAGAGCTTCTTAGAAAGGAGTGGCTTGTTTAGTCTGCTAGAGAGATGTCTTCCCGGTGACTTAATGACTATCTTGGGGTAAACACTGGAGTAACACTCTCCCCAACCGCACCCTTCCCGGGGCGAGGGGGGTGAAAGGGAGGAGGTCGGGCTCCCGGGCCAGGTCTGAGGAGCTGCCTGGCCCCGCCCAGTGTCCGGGTGCCTCGCAATACCGGGGTCCCCCGAGGAAACTCATTCTCTCTGCTCCGGGGGGGACAGTCAACACCAGGCTTCCTGCTGGTCCTGAGGCTGAGCTGCAGGGAGGCCGGGCTGTGAGACGGGGCGTATGGAACCTGGGTTCTGGGGGCAAACGGGTGGGGTCTGGTTCGGTACTCTCGCCTCCGGCAGGTCCCGGAGCCCCTCTGGGGCGTCGGGGGGCCCTGGAGAGCCCCCCAGCCGCCTGCCTCATTGTGGTGGAGCCCGGGGGCCTCTGCGGTCGCCCTGTGCTCAGAGCAGCTGGTGGCGCTCCGTCCCTTGGTCCCCGCCCCCGCTCTTGGCCAGCTGGTCCCCTGCTAGAACCCTCCCAGGGCCTGCCTCAGCTGCCCCGACACCCCAGAGTGGGAAGAGCCCTCAGAGAGCAGCCTCCCCAGGACGCACTCGGGACGTGGTGTTCTGTCCACAACACCAAGGTTCCCTGTGCCTCCCTCCCTCCCTCCTCCTCCCCCGCCCCGGGCTCCCTCCCTGCCCCCGTCTCCCTCCCCCTCACCCCGGGCTCCCTCCCCACGGACCTGCTCTCCAGGCGGCTCTCTCCGGCCCCCCCAGACCTAGGACACTCGGGGCTTGGGAACACCTGTCCCAATTTCTGCGGAAAGCAGGGCCCACCAGCACCCACCACCCCCGGGACCCCAGGACCCTGCGGTTTCCCAAAAGGAATGTGAGCTGGGGACGAACGGGGCCCTGTGTACCCAGAGCGGGGCCAGGGGCTCCAGAGAGCAGAGAGGAGGCGCCCACCTGCAGGTTGCCCAGGACAGGGGCCCTCGCTAGTGCCCGCTGTCTCAGGCCAGGCCCCGGCGGGGTGGGTGGAGCGGACGGTGCGGGCCGCTCAGAGCAGCCGTGGGGGAGGCGGGCGGTGAGGGGGTCTGCCCTCCACCCGCCTCCCCGGCCTCTCTCCCCGAAAGCAGCCAGGCTCCCTGAGGGCGCGGGGCTGACGGGGACCGTTCCCGAGAGGCGGCTGTGTGTGGTGTCGTTCCCGGATGACAGGAGGTCAGGCAGGTGCATGACATAAGGAGGTGTCCCAGGTGCAGGGACAGAGCCCTGCTCCCCAGCGGCTCCGGGAAAAGGCAGAGCCCAACCCCGGGCGGGGGCCTCTCCCCCAGCCTGGGGAGCCGGGGCGCGGCTCCCTGTCTGGCGGTCCCGGCTGGTGTCTGCCCTCGGTTCGCCGTGGGAGAGGCTTCGTTTGAGTGACGCTCCACTCAGCGCTCAGCGCCGCTTGTTTCTAAAGAGAAAGGGACGAGCTTTTCCAGCCTGTGGGGAGGGCGCGGACCGCCTGCACGATAAAGTCTGCAAAAGGATGCGCGGGGACGTTTAGGCTGTGGAACGCTCGTCACAGTGAGGCCGGTTAGCACATCCATCGCTCACAGCGGCAGTGAGTGTGCGTGTGTGTGTGCGTGTGTATATACATGTGTGTGAGCGTGCACATGTGTGCGTGTATGTGTGAGAGCATGTGTGTGAGTGTGTGCACATATGTGAGTGTGTGTGTGTGTGTGTGTGTTGAGAACTTTCAGAGCTGCTCTTAGCAGCTGTCACATACACTAGAGTCACATACGTACATCCCATCCCAGGGCTTGGTCCTCTTCTAACCAGAGTGTGTACCCTTTGACCAATTTCACTCATTCTCTCTCCACCCTCCCGTCCCCCCAGCCACCGGTCTTCCCTGTGCCTCTGAGCTCCGTTCTTTAGGTTCCACAGCGAGGTCATACACGCTTCTCTTCCTGTCTGACTCATCTCCACTTAGCAGAATGCCCTCCGGGACCTTCGTGTCCTGGCAAAGAGCAGGATGTCCTTCTTTCTCCTGGCCGGCTGACACTCCACTGTGTGCGTCACACACACTCACACACATTCACTCACACTCACACTCACTCACACACACACTCATACACATCACATACTCATACATTCCCTCGCACACATACACTCTTACACACTCACACACATACACTCACACACATACACTCACAGACTCACACACACTCACATACTCTCACACTCACACACTCATACACTCACACTTACACACTCATATGCACCAACGTACACTCACACACATACACACTCATACACACACTCACACTCACTCACACACACACACACATACTCATACACTCCCTCACACACATACACTCTTACACACTCACACATATACACTCACACACATACACTCACAGACTCATACACACTCACACTCACATACACTCATACACACACTCACATGCTCATACAATAACACACACTCTCACATACTCACACACTCACACACACCCACACACTCACACATGCACTCACACACACACGTACACACACACTCACACTCACACACACACTCACATACTCATACACTCACACATATACACTCACACACATACACTCACAGACTCATACACACTCACACTCACATACACTCATACACACACTCACATGCTCATACAATAACACACACTCTCACATACTCACACACTCACACACACCCACACACTCACACATACACTCACACACACACGTACACACACACTCACACTCACACACACACTCACATACTCATACACTCACACATATACACTCACACACATACACTCACAGACTCATACACACACTCATACACACACATGCTCATACAGTAATACACACTCTCACACACTCACACACACCCACACACTCACACATACACTCACACACACACGTACACACACACTCACACTCACACACACACTCACATACTCATACACTCACACATATACACTCACACACATACACTCACACACATACACTCACAGACTCATACACACACTCATACACACACATGCTCATACAGTAACACACACACTCACACACCCCCACACACTCACACATACACTCACACACACACATACACACACACTCACACTCATGCACTGCCTTTTCGTCATCCGTCCGTCCGTCGATAGGCACGTAGGTCGCTCTGTGTCTGCCACATTGTGGCTGATTCACAGTCACCTCGGATGTGGTGCTGAGAGGTCCCTGCATGCTGACAGGAGGCCCCAGACAATGTCCATCTGTGATGAGCAAGACCCCCAATGTCCCTTCATCGTTATGGTGCTGGGGATTCTGGGTAATTCTTGCAGAATGTCCTGGCATGGCCGAGTCAAATAGTTTTTTGGTGTATTTTTGTTGTTGTTTTGTAGTATTTTTTTTTAAATTGATTTCAGAGAGGAAGGGAGAAGGAGAGACAGAGAAATATTAATGATGAGAGAGAATCATGGACCAGCTACTTCCTGCACGCCCCTCAGTGGGGATCTGCCTGCACCCTGGGCCTGTGACCTCTTGGTTCATAGGCCAACGCCCAACCACTGAGCCACACGGGCCGGGCTCATTTCTGATATCTGCGGGCCCTAACTGAAACCTCCGGCTCGGTCTGTGTGTCTGCGATGCCGTCACGCGGACTGGCAGTGAGGGCCCGGAATGCCGGCCTCCGCTCGGTGCCGGGCGGGGGATGTTTTGCCAAAGCAGAGGGTGAGGAGAGCGGGCCGCTGGCGCCTCGCTGACCCCGTGGCGGGGGGTGGGGAGTCCCCGTGCTGTGGGGTTCAGACAGTCATTCTGATGTCATGAGCCGTCACCTGTCTGGCCAAGAGTCTGTTACATCTGGAACACTGAGTAACCCCATTAAAATCGGAAAAGGTTAGTAAAACAAACAGTGGCCATTTCTGGCTGACGTGTGCCGGGTGGAAGGAGTGGGTCACAGTCACAGCGTGGGCCCCAGCTCCTGGGAGTCACAGGCCGGGTGGCGGGCTGGGGGGCTCTGCAACTACCCAGAATTCCTGCGGCACTAGTTTTTAGGCCAGCTAACTTTTTTTAAATAGGGAGCTACAGTCCCACAATCATTGGACGGAAGGGCCTGATGCCGTCACTCACTTGCCTTGTTCAGGGCCGGGTTGAGATTCAGCAGCAGCGAAGGCCACTTTCCTCGGCGCTTCTCAGTGCCGATGGCCGTTCCATCCTACGTGCCCGAGGGGGGGACACGGGACCTTTGCACAGCAGATGGCGAGTTTGCTTCAAGTGAGAAGGGGACTGTGTGAGGGTCCCTGCAACCTGTGATGCACCTGAAATACTCCAAAGCAGGCCGGGCCAAAACCGGTGTGGCTCGGTGGATAGAGCGTCGGCCTGCGGACTGAAGGGTCCCGGGTTCCATTCCGGTCAAGGGCATGTGCCTTGGTTGTGGAGGGTGTGCAGGAGGCAGCCGATCGATGTTTCTCTCTCATTGATGTTTCTCTCGGTTCCTCTCCCTTCCTCTCTGGGAAAAACCCATAAAATACATTTTTAGATTTTTTTTAAAACGCAGGACGGTCCAGGAAGACGCAGTGAGATGCGTTCACAGGCTGTTCCCGAGGTTGTCAGATAGTTTCGTGCACCAAGCTGTCTTCTCTTCATCACCGAAACTGACCATGACCGCAGCCACAGGCTGACTGCGTGCCCGCACCATGCACGGCGCGGGCACACACTGCGGGCACACACTGCAGGCACACGGCACGGACACACGGTGCGGGCACACACTGCGGGCACACGGCGCGGGCACACGGCACGGGCACACGGTGCGGGCACACACTGCGGGCACACGGCGCGGGCACACGGCGCGGGCACACACTGCGGGCACACGGCGCGGGCACACGGCACGGGCACACGGCGCGGGCACACGGCGCGGGCACACGGCGCGGGCACACGGCGCGGGCACACGTGCGCGGGCACACAGCGCGGGCACACGTGCGCGGGCACACAGCGGGCATATGTGCGCGGGCACACGGCGCGGACACACGGCACGGGCACACGGCGCGGGCACACGTGCGTGGGCACACTGCAGGCACATGTTGCGGGCACACGGCGCGGACACACGGCACGGGCACACGGCGCGGGCACACGTGCGTGGGCACACTGCAGGCACATGTTGCGGGCACACGGCACGGGCACACAGCGGGCATATGTGCGCGGGCACACACTGTGGGCACACGGCGCGGGCACACGGCACAGACACACGGTGCGGGCACACACTGCGGGCACACGGCGCGGGCACACGGCACGGGCACACGGCGCGGGCACACACTGCGGGCACATGTTGCGGGCACACGGCGCAGGTGCCGTCTTTGCCGGAGCGGGTGAGGGAGGCAGACGCAGGGCAAGATTAGTGCTTTCACCCCACTTTCCTCGAGGCAAACTAGGCAGTGGAGCCAGGTCGCCCCAGACGAGTGCCCACTCGACGGGTAACAAGAAACCCTGGGAAACCCTCGGTTCCCCGCCGACAGGCCCCGGGAGGCCGGCCCAGCACCCCAGCCTGTCCCGTGCGCCCCGGCAGATTGCAGGAGTCTCTCTCTTTGCCGCCAGCTTCTAGAAGGGCCTTTGTCAGTCTCCCGAGGCCCCAGCTCCTGGACACCCACTTGTAATCACGGGGCTGGGGTCCCCATGGGGGCACCCGCTAACCGTGTGGGGGACACACCCGGGGGTGCGGGCCTGGCTGTGCCCCCACAAGGACAGTGGTTGCCAGGGGTCCGGGCGGGGGGGGAGAGGGGGAGGCTGAGTGTGGCCGCCCCCCGGGTGGTGGGACCCCCGCCTGGGACCCAGGAGCTCGGGGAGACGGGCAGAGGCCCCTGAAACCCTTGGCCGTGAGGCCGCTCTAAAGAAAAGAGGTTCAAGAACCCGAAGTTTAAAAATTCATGAAGCTGCGCAGCGTGGCCTCTTTTCGCTGTTTGTTTAAACATTTATGTATTTTGATTTTTTTTTTTTTTTTTCCGTTTCCCTCTTGTGCTGAGACCCAGTCCCTAGCGCAGTTTCTTTTCCAGGAGTCCCTTGGGTGTCCGTGGCCTTGCCTCCCGACGCTGAAGGTGAAACGGGCGCGGGAGGGGGGAACGGGGAGGGGGGTTCTGTGCGAGCAACACCGGATGCCGGGGGCACTTGCCATCCACCAAGTCGGTCTTTTCCCAAACAGGCGTGTGGCTGTGGGTGAGGCGCCGCCGCACTGTCCTAGGAAACACACACAGAACGTGCCGGTCTCCCGGGGCTCGGACGAGGGCAGCTCGCCTGTGGGGGGCAGGGGCCCCGGACCGGCAGCCCCCGCCAAGCTGTGCGCACAGACGAGGCGCTCTGCGCTCTGGGCTCCTGAAGCCAGAGCGCCTGCAGCTGTCCGGCAGGTTCTGGTTGGGGTTCGGTTTGTTTTGGCACATGTGGCGGGGTGTCCGTTGGGGAGGCCTTCGTCCTTTCCCCCCCCGCACAGACACTCGGGGCCGGGGATCACCGCACAGCTTGGGGATCCTTCGGCCTTGGCGCTGCTCCCGTGGTCTGCTGCCCCCCCACTTGTGCTTGGGTGGCGCTAAGTGAGGCCCACGCTGCCATCTGGCTGCATTGGGGAGCAGTGAAGCCGCAGCCTCGGGGGCCTGGCTGCTGCAGGACTGCAGGAGCCGCCAGCAATCCCCCCCCCCCCCGCCCCGCCATCACCCCCAGCCGTGGGCCGCACACACGTCTCTCTCTCACATCGATGTCTCTCTCTCTTCCCCCGCTCCTCCCTTCTTTTCACTCTCTCTAGAAGTCGATGGAAAAACATACCCGAGGGCGAGGATTAAAAAATAAATTCACTCCAGCCAGTAGCTGTACCTTCTGGAGGTATATTTACAAATGAGAGACAAGAAAAGGGAATTTAAGTACTGAAAGCCAAGTGTCTTTCTGCCCTTTTTTCTTTTTAAAAATATATCTTTATTGATTGCAGAGAGGAAAGGAGAGGGAGAGAGATAGAAGGATCAACAATGAGAGAGAATCATCCATCGGCTGCCTCCCGCACGCCCCCCGCTGCGGATCGAGCCCGCAAACCTGAGCATGTACCGGACCGGGCATCGAACCCTGACCTCTGGTTCATGGATTGATGCTCAACCCCTGAGCCCCGGCCCAGTTAGCAGGGAACGGCCCGGCCTGGGTTTGTCCTCCCGTGACTTCCATGCTAGCAGGCGAGGGGTCCCCGGAAGCTGGTATCAATCGGCCTAAACGGAGGCAGCCCCGGAGGACTCCCTGTTTCTGGACCAAAAGCCGAGCACCGGAGTCGATGTGTCTCGGTCTGGCCTGGTCCCGTCCGCCGAGGCGGGGGGGATGTGTGCTCTGGCTGCGGATACAAAGTAACTCTCCGAGGTGAGCCCGCGCCTCGGTGCCGGATACGTGACGGTCCTTCGGGGTTTGCCCCCGACACCACCTTGTGCTGTTTGACTTTGCGGTGGTTCGATGCTCTTCCGAACGCACCCGTTTCGGAGAGCTGAGAAGGAAACGCGCGGTGACATGGTGGCGGTCATTTCCCATCTCGCCAGCGGGGCAGAGCCCCAGTTGCAGACAGGAGGCGGGGGCCCGAGCCCGAGGCAGCGAGGCCGGCGTCTGGAGCTGGGCCAGCCACCCCCGCTTCTCCCTCCTGCGTGTCCGTTTCCCCATCTGCAGCGTGGGCGTGGCGGCGGCTCCCTGGCTGGGGGCCTGAGGATCGAAAGAGATAGGCTGAGAGGCAGTCTGGGGAGTGGGGGGAGCCCGGGGGGCACCCGCATTCAGCCTTGCCTCTCTTCTGTGGCCAGAGCAGCCTCCCCCAGCTCAGCGTCCGCGGGGAAAACCAGGAAGAGGGATCCTTGCTGGGGAGCGGCTGGCGCAGGCGGCACGCAGAGCCCCTTACACACCAGCTGCTGTGAAAACACGTGCCCTGGACCAGCCCCTGTCCCCCCCTGACCCCCCCCCCCCCCGCAGGCCGAGCCCTTCCCCGGGAAGCTCCTGGGGCTCTGTCCAGGTGGGGGCCACAGAGCTGCCGGTGCCAACTTCAAAACACCCTGGGCTCAGGATACAAGACAATAAGGGCTTTCTCTCTCTGCTCCCGCCCTCCCCATCCACAGCCCCAAACACTGAAGCTCGGAGCCTGCGGCAGCTCCTTTCCCGCTGGGGCCCCGCTTCCCTGCAGAAAGGTGTTCTTTCAAACAAAGGTTTCTGTCTGAACGCGGTGGTTTCTCAGCCGGGCGCTCCCACTCTTGCTGCTGTGGGGCCTGGCAAGACTCGGCATCTAGAAGCTTCCACCTTCTGCGAGGGCGGGCGGCGACCCGAGCTGTGTCTGTGCCGAGGGTTGTTTTGGAGGAGCTGAGGTCATCTATGGGGGGGAGGGCGGGGGTCCGGGGGTCAATAGTCGGCTCTGGTTGTATCACAATAACATAATCTATACTAATAAAAGGGTAATATGCTAATTAGATGGGACATCTTCCAGACATCCATCCGGATGTCCTTTCGGACTAAGCCACGGTGGCGGAGTCTGGGGCAGAGACAGTTAGGGGCAATTAGGTCAGCAGGAAAGAGCAGTTAGGGGTGACCAGGCCTGCAGGGGAGGGCAGTTAGGGGTGACCAGGCCTGCAGGGGAGGGCAATTAGGGGTGACCAGGCCTGCAGAGGAGCAGTTCAGGGCATCAAGCAAGCAGGTAGAGAGGTTAGGGGCAATCAGGCAGGAACACAGAGGCCGTTAGGCGTGATCAGACACGCAGAGGAGCAGTTTGGGGCATCAAGCAAGCAGGTGGAGTGGTTAGGGGTGATCAGGCAGGCAGGTGAGCAGTTAGGAGTCAGAGGCCCCAGATTGCAAGAGGGATATCTAACTGCCAGTTTCTGCCAGTTTAGGATATCCCTGAGTGGTCCCAGATTGGAGAAGGTGCAGGCTGGGCGGAGGGGCCTCCCTGTGCACAAATGTTGTGCCCCGGGCCTGTAGTAATCAATAAATAATGACAGAAAAATAAACCGTGTCCCCCATGGTCACAACAGTAACCCTACTTCTGCCGCCCAGCAGACAGTCTACCCGATAGAGAACAGCTGTGTAACCAGACGACAGGAAGACAGCGGAAACATTTATCGTGTGTTATACGAGAATCTGCGGGCTCCCAAGTAAGGTGTTACTGGTTTCTTGGAGGGAGATTTCATCCCGCCGTGGCCGTTGGGCCTGATGGGAAGAAAATTGTGGGGAAAGGAATAAAGGCACCGGTCGGCCCCCAGCAAGGCCCGGGCTTTAGGGGTCTCCCTTTGCCTGGGGGCAGTGGCCACAGGCCGGCGGTCCCACACGGGCACTGGGATCCGTGGGGGCGAGCGGTTGACACGCTGCCGCGGGAGATCGGGGCGTCACTGCTCCCGCCGTGCACCCCTCCGACAGGAAAGCAGGGGGAGCAGCGTGGACAGTGGGCAGAGCTGCAACCTCTTGTCACACGACTTCTTTTCCAAAACCAAACGCCGTCGCGTCTGCGTGACGCTGACCCGTGTTCTTCCCGTGCGAGGGCTGCTCCGTGTGGAACGTCTTAGTGCCGCGGCTCGCTGCGTCCCGCCTCGCCTCTCTCTGCCCGCGGCTTGTTAGAGACGCTGTTGGCCTGAGCTTTCTGGGTTCGGTTTCAGGGGTGAAATGTGACACCCCTGGGCCCCGGTGCCAGGTTCCCAGGGCAGCCAGGGCAGCCGCTGGGGGTGACCGTCCCCCAGGCCCCGCGGCAGCGCCGGGCAGACCGGGATGCCGGGGAGCGGGTCTGAGAAAGCCTGCCATGTCCTGGGTGATTCAGCGTCTGAAAATAAACAGGAGCCCAGGGCCGAGGGGGATGGGGGTGGGGGGGGGACTGGAAAGGCTGACATGTGAGTCTCGGGGGGCTGGGCTCCTTGCAGGCCAGGCCGCTCTGGGAGCTGGAAGGAATCCTGAGCCCCGGGCAAGGGTGTGGCTGGAGGAAGGCTCCCACCCCCGGCCTGGGAACCGGCTTCCGGCCCAGGCTGGCTCTTCAAGGCCCGTCCTCAGCCCTTCTCAGAACCTGTTTCCCCATCTGCAGAATGAGAGAGAGGGGTGAGGGGGGTTGGGATGGTTTCACGATCCTTTTCAGCTTCTGAAAGTAGGCCTCGATGTCTATGGGAGTGAGTGCCATGTCCCCCCCCCCCCCCCCCCCCCCCCCCCCGCATTTGCTCACCTGGTGAAGGAGGAGCGGGACCCCAGGGCCCTGTAACCGCTGCCAGTCTGGGGAGACAGAGAAGACAGAGAAGACAGAGATCCAGGCCTGGGGGTGGGGGTGAGGGTGAGGGGGCAGACAGGGGGACGGGTAGGCAGGGGGGTCATCCGCTCTCTCTCCCCAAGCCGGCAAGAGAGAGAAGTGAAGGTCCCCTCCAGAGGGCCACGCCGAAAGTGGGGGAATCCCCTCACCAGACTTCCCCTGGCATCGGCATCCTTTTTAGAAAGAAAGGCATCCCCAGAGCCACAAAGCGCTCCACTGTGCAGGCCACAGAGGCAACGGGGGGGGGGGGGGGGGGGGCCAAGGAGGAGGAAGCGGAGGCCTGGGCTGGCCAAGGCCCTCCACTCCGAGACTGCGCCCCCCTCCCCCCCCCCCCGGGCCTCCTGGGCTCGGCTGCTGCTGCTCCGGGTACCTGCCCGCTATCTCCCCATCTCGCCGCAGGCAGGCAGCGCCGGTGACCGCACCACTTCCCCAGAAAAGCAATCTGGCCTGACTCACCCAGCGGCCAAGCCAAGGCAAACACCGGAGACTAACCGGCTTGTACGGCCTCGGGAGGCTCCGGCCCTGGCAGAGCCCCGCACAGTAGCCGCACTGTGTCTCCGCTGCAGCTGCGGAGAGGAGGGAGGAAGCAGAAGTGGTTAAAAGGGGGCGTGGGGGGGGGCAGAGCAATGCAGGGCGGGGGGCGGAGGAGGGACAGAACCAGGCAGGGCAGTGCGGGGGACAGAGCAGGGGCAGGGCAGCAGGGGGGGTGGTGAGGGGGTGCAGAGCTGGGCAGGGTGTGGGGGTGTAAAGCCAGGCAGGGCTGTGCAGGGGAGGCCCTCGGGCCTGGCAGAGGCTCCCTCACCTTCAAGCCGCAATGAGGCTCCGGGAGCTGAGACCGGCTTTTGCACACCAGGGCGGCCGCACAGAGGAGCCCTGTGCACGAAGCTCACGGGAGAGAGAGTTCAAGTGCAAGCCGTCCGATGAAAAGGCGGCTCCCGGGCTTCCCTGGTGGAGAGGAGCGGGATGCCGGCCCAGGCAGGGTCCCCGGGGAGGGGCGAGGGCGCTGTCCCTTTCCCACGTGGAGAGGGCTGGACAGGGCAGTGGCCAGGGTGGCCAGGGAACCGTGGACAGCCCCTCGTCCTCTGCCCTCGCTGGCTCGGGGTCACCAGGGTGAGTGGGCGCTGTGTCTTAGGCTAATAGCACTTTCCCCCGGCGCCGTGTTTCCATCACCCGCTGTGGCCCTTCAGGGGTCCCGAGCTGATAGCCACTTGCCAAGCGCAGGGACCTGGGGGCAAGGCTCCCCGTGCCCCCTCCGCCCTCCCGCCCAACAGAGGGTCCCTCAGAGGCGAGTGCCGACCACAGGGGACAGGAGTCAGCCTGGCGAGGAGGCGAAGAGCATTCTCTGGACGAGGGTCGGAGGGGGGCCATAGCCTGTTAGAAACAGCCCCGGCTGCCGCTGGCTTCCTGACACGTCGGTGCTCAGGACAGAGGGCTGGGGCGCCCGGTCCCTTCACACCCGAGGGCCACGCAGCCTCTCCCAGGCCGGGCCACCTGGCTCTCGCTCCATCCAGCTGGCGCCTGTGACACCAGAGGGGTGTGGGAATCAGAGCCCAGCCCTGCAGCCAGCGGGCACTGGGCAGGCTCCCAGGGCTCCAAGGGATGGGTGGGGCTCTTCTGACCTCTGTCAGCAGGGGTAGAGGTCATTCAGGTCAGCCAAGGTCATCCGAGGTGCGCAAGGATGAGAAGAGAAGTGCCCAGGAAAGGGGTCTCATTCACCCTCTCGCTCCTTCCCTCGTTCACTCATCTGCTCACCGCTCATCCGCTCATTCACTCATCCACTCATTCTCTCATCCACTCATTCACTCATCCACTCATTCTCTCATCCGCTCATTCTCTCATCCGCTCATCCTCTCATCCGCTCATCCACTCATTCTCTCATCCGCTCATTCTCTCATCCGCTCATCCACTCATTCTCTCATCCACTCATTCTCTCATCCGCTCATTCTCTCATCCGCTCATTCTCTCATCCGCTCATTCTCTCATCCGCTCATCCACTCATTCTCTCATCCACTCATTCTCTCATCCGCTCATTCTCTCATCCACTCATTCTCTCATCCACTCATTCTCTCATCCACTCATTCACTCATTCTCTCATCCGCTCATTCTCTCATCCGCTCATCCACTCATTCTCTCATCCGCTCATTCTCTCATCCGCTCATCCACTCATTCTCTCATCCACTCATTCTCTCATCCGCTCATTCTCTCATCCGCTCATCCACTCATTCTCTCATCCACTCATTCTCTCATCCACTCATTCTCTCATCCGCTCATTCTCTCATCCGCTCATTCTCTCATCCGCTCATTCTCTCATCCGCTCATTCACTCATCCGCTCATTCACTCATCCGCTCATTCTCTCATCCGCTCATTCTCTCATCCGCTCATTCTCTCATCCGCTCATTCTCTCATCCGCTCATTCTCTCATCCGCTCATTCTCTCATCCGCTCATGCTCTCATCCACTCATTCTCTCATCCACTCATTCTCTCATCCGCTCATTCTCTCATCCACTCATTCACTCATTCTCTCATTCGCTCATCCACTCATCCGCTCATTCACTCATCCGCTCATTCTCTCATCCACTCATTCTCTCATCCGCTCATTCTCTCATCCGCTCATTCTCTCATCCACTCATTCACTCATCCGCTCATTCTCTCATCCACTCATTCTCTCATCCGCTCATTCTCTCATCCGCTCATCCACTCATTCTCTCATCCGCTCATTCTCTCATCCGCTCATTCTCTCATCCACTCATTCTCTCATCCACTCATTCTCTCATCCACTCATTCACTCATCCACTCATTCACTCATGCACTCATTCACTCATCCGCTCATTCACTCATCCACTCATTCACTCATCCACTCATTCTCTCATCCACTCATTCTCTCATCCACTCATTCTCTCATCCACTCATCGCTCATCCTCGCATCCGCACATTTTCCGGATACTGCACCTCGACAGCCTGGGAGGGACTCCTGGCTTCCCAGCCTGTCTGAGCACGCCCTGCGCCTCGGCCAGGAATGCGTGGCATGTGCCCTGCGCGGGCAGGGGCGAGGGGAGACCCCCAGGGGTCAGGCCTGTGAGGGCAGCGGGAGGCCGGGTGCAGCCCCGGGGCCTGGGGCCATGGTCTCCTTTTCCTGGCACTTGCCTAGGGCTGGACTAGAGTGACGGCCATTCAGCCAACAGCAGGGTGGAGGCTGCGGGGGAGGGGCAGCTGCGGGGGGAGGGATGGGGAGGAGGGTGTTGCTGTGAGGGCGCAGGAGAAGCTCTGACTCTGGGTGGCGGTGGGCACACGGTGCCATAGATCTGGTAACGTAGAAACCCACATGTGAAACCTACATGGACATGTTGAGTAATGTCATCCCCATCAATTTTATCAATAACTTTTTAAAAATTAAGTAAGCAGTCGAAACCGGTCTGGCTCAGTGGATAGAGCGTCGGCCTGCGGACTGAGAGGTCCCGGGTTCGATTCTGGTCAAGGGCATGTACCTTGGTTGCGGGCACATCCCCAGTAGGGGGTGTGCAGGAGGCAGCTGATCGATGTTCCTCTCTCATGGATGTTTCTGACTTTCTATCCCTCTCCCTTCCTCTCTGTGAACAATCAATAAAATATATTTTAAAAAACAAGTAAGTAAATAAATAAATAAGAGGCAGGTGAGAGCCGCAGGCAGGTCCCAGGCCACACTCGCTTCTCAGGGCTCTCCACCTCCTCCAGAACCCCCCTCGCAGTCACCATCCACCCACCCCCTCCTGCTGTCCGTCCCCTGTCCATCCCTCCCTCCCTCCCTCCGTGGAGACAGGAGGTGCCGGGAAGGGAATGCCCGGTGCCGGCTGCCACCACTCTCGGTTACTGTTTAACTTACTCTCCCCAGGGATTCCCCCTAACCCCCACCCCCCGGCATCCCTTCTGAGGGGTGATGGCAGCGGGAATTGGAGGCCGGGAGCGGAGAAAGAGCCTGGACTGGGAGCCACCTGCCCGGTCCCCGGAGGAAAGGCACCAGGCAGCTCCGGCTCCCGGCGGTCCTTACGGGTCCCCGGGCGACCGTGACCCCAGTTCGGCTGTGGCTTCGGCGAGGCTCAGGCTCGGGAGCGCGCGTGCAGGAGTGAAGGCTCGCCGTCTGTGGCTGCGGTGTGAGCTGCCCGAGCTCAGTGCGGCTTGTTTTTGTCCCTGGGTTTGGGGGACGCGGTTCCGGGAGGCCAGGGCCTGGGGCAGCCCCGTGTGGCCTTCCCTGCCCTCCGTCCCTGTGAGCCCGGGGGGGCTGGCTCCGTGGCTTCCCCTCGCGATGTGGCCGTGGTTCTCCACCTGCCTCCCTGCGTGTCCTCGTGGCCTTCGCCCGTGTCCGAGGACACTGGTCAGCGCCCGTGTGCTGTGCGGACGCCACTCAATTCAGGAAACTGTGAGTTTCGTTACCGTTTCTATTTTTCCCTCTGCAAGTGGCTTCTCCGAATCGCCTACAGTTCCGTCTTAGCCGAAACCCTTCCCTCACACTTCTTTTTTAAAATATATTTCCTGTTGATTTTTCGCAGAGGGGAAGGGAGAGGGATAGAGAGTCAGAAACATCGAGGAGAGAGAAACATCCATCAGCTGCCTCTGAGACACACTCCGCAGCCCAGGGACATGCCTTTGGCTGGAATCGAACCCGGGACCTTTCAGTCCGCAGGCCGATGCTCTAGCCGCGGAGCCAAACCGGTTTCGGCAGCCCTCACACTCCCGTTGCCCTGAACGAGGTCTCTGTTCCCGCAGTCTGATGAGGACGGGTGGGTGGCCCCGGTCACCAGGCCCTGACCGTCCCCGGCGTCAGGCCCGGTCATTCCGTCACCGCTCAGTGACCTGCCGTGTGGCGGGTGCTCTTACGGGTGCCGGGGACCCCGCTGTGAGCAAGGAGGCAGAATCCTCCCCTCCCGGGGCTTACCGCCCATTGGGCACAGACCGCCCCCCGCCTCTCCCCTATTCCCCGAGTTCTCCTCAATGAACCCTGCCAATTCCGGATCCACCCGAGACCCAGCCTGCACGCCCTGACCGCCTCCCAGACCCTCGCGGTGAGGCCGAGCGACAGTGTCCTCCCCCCGTCCCCCCATCCCCGCCGGCCTGCGACAGCCCTCGGCATCTCAGCGGCTCGCGTGCCCCGAAGGGCTGGGACGGAGAAGACAGGCAGGCTCTCTCCACGGGCCCAGCCCTCGGTGCCATGGCCAGGCCGGGCACAGGGCGGGTGATCTGGTGCTTTCGTTCCCAAATCTCGAGCACGCTGCCGGCCACGCGCCAGGGAGGCCCCCCACCCCGGGCTCCCAGCGCGCCCCTGGGCCAGCGCAGCCCTTGCCCTGAGCAGGACCCAAACCCTCCGCCTGCCCCGCACCTGCCACTCAGGAGTGGGGGGCACAGATCGCTGCCCACGCCGGGGGCTCCGGCTCCTCTCCTCTGAGCACTCGGGGTTCGCGGAATTTGGGGTGTCTGCGTGCGCTGAGCATGCGGTGGGGGGAGGGGGGAGGGGGTGTTTCCAGACCTGCCCTCTTTCTCGGTGGCTGGGTGACGGCGGGTAAATGACAGAACCTCTCGGCACTTCACCTCCCACACCGGCGATCGGACAGAAGGCTGACCTCCTGGTCCCTGACCCCTCCTCTGCCCACCCCCTGCCCATCCTGAAGTACCCCAACCTGTGCTGCGCTCTTGGCTTAAAGATGTGGGGAGAGACTGCTTACCGAACGTTGGGTGACGTGTAAGCGTGTGTGCATCACGTGTCTCCTGCTGCATCGTAGACCAGATTCCTCGCTGTGTCCCTCGCGTTGCGTTAACTAGCATGTCGTCTGTGTGACGCCCACGGTGCGGGACCCGGGACAGGCGTGCCCGCTGGGCGATGGCGTGTGCGTTGGTTTCTGGGTGGCACCCATGCCCAGGCGTGGGGGCTGCGGCAGGCAGGACACGTGGCCTTCAAAACACCGAGGGCGTGTATTCGGCGTGGTCTCCCACCCACGGACCCCGACACGCGTTCCGCACACTCCTGGTGCCCGAGGACTGGGCGATGGGAGCCGGGCACCAGGCCTGCTGGAAAGCCCTGGGCCTTCGCTGCCAGCCGGCCTCTTTCTGAGGCAGAACCCTCCCCGATGCTGGTGCCGGCCCTCTGCCCCCTGACCCCCAGGCCCTCTGCCCCCTGATCCCCAGGCCCTCTGCTCCCTGACCCCCAGGCCCTCTGCCCCCTGACCCCCCCAGGCCATCTGCCCCCTGACCCCCAGGCCCTCTGCCCCCTGACCCCCCAGGCCCTCTGCCCCCTGACCCCCAGGCCCTCTGCCCCCTGACCCCCCCCAGGCCCTCTGCTCCCTGACCCCCAGGCCCTCTGCCCCCTGACCCCCCCCAGGCCCTCTGCCCCCTGACCCCCAGGCCCTCTGCCCCCTGACCCCCCCCAGGCCCTCTGCCCTCTGACCCCCCCAGGCCCTCTGCCCCCTGACCCCCAGGCCCTCTGCCCCCTGACCCCCCCAGGCCCTCTGCCCCCTGACCCCCAGGCCCTCTGCCCCCTGACCCCCCGCAGGCCCTCTGCCCTCTGACCCCCAGGCCCTCTGCCCCCTGACCCCCCCAGGCCCTCTGCCCCCTGACCCCCCCCGGCCCTCTGCCCCCTGACCCCCCAGGCCCTCTGCCCCCGGACCCCCCCCCCGGCCCTCTGCCCCCTGACCCCCCAGGCCCTCTTCCCCCTGACCCCACCCCCGACACCCAAGCTCTCTGCCCCCTTGATACCCAAGTCCCCTGCCCCCTGACCTCCAAGCTCTCTGATCCCTGATCCCCAGGCTCTGCCCCCTGACCCCCAGGCCCTCTGCCCCCTAACCTCCAAGCTTTCTGCCCCCTGACCCCCCCAGGCCCTCTGCCCCCTGACCCCCCCAGGCCCTCTGCCCCCTGACCCCCCAGGCCCTCTGCCCCCTGACCCCGAGGCCCTCTGCCCCCTGACCCCCAGGCATCAGGTCCTGCTCGGGGTGTGAGAGGGCCAGATGTGATGCTCTGAGTGGCCTGGGAGTCGGAACTGTTGGCTTTTCTGCGGGAAAACCTCAGGTTCTCAGTGTGACATCGGGGAACCAGGAATGCGCCGCCAAGATAAGGGGAGGGAGGAGTCAGGAACTCCAGAGATGCTGACTGACTCCGCCCGCCACTGACTGAAACAGAACGTTCTAGAAAAAGCTGTTTCTGCGCTTCAGAGGGGTGACGGGTTTTCCCGGGACCCGGCCCCACAGCCTTTCGCCCGGGAGGCCGGGGCCTGAAACACCCGGAGGGTCGAGGCCTCGCCCCCGGCCGGGCTGCGTGGCGGGCTGTTTGCTGGCGGCTGCGGCTGCGGCGGAGTCAGCGCCCGGTTTGCCGGCGACAGACGGAGGGGCGTTCGCTGAGCGGCACCAACACCGGCCGAGTGTTTTCCTCCTCGGGGCCAGGTGGGCGCCGATGGTCACCGCGTACAGCGGCCTTTCTCCCTCCGGACCGGGCCGGCGGCTGTGCCGGGCGGGTGATGGTCACCGCGTACAGCGGCCTTTCTCCCTCCGGACCGGCCGGCGGCTGTGCCGGGCGGGTGATGGTCACCGCGTACAGCGGCCTTTCTCCCTCCGGACCGGGCCGGCGGCTGTGCCGGGCGGGTGATGGTCACCGCGTACAGCGGCCTTTCTCCCTCCGGACCGGGCCGGCGGCTGTGCCGGGCGGGTGATGGTCACCGCGTACAGCGGCCTTTCTCCCTCCGGACCGGGCCGGCGGCTGTGCCGGGCGGGTGATGGTCACCGCGTACAGCGGCCTTTCTCCCTCCGGACCGGGCCGGCGGCTGTGCCCGGGCGGGTGATTGTCACCGCGTACAGCGGCCTTTCTCCCTCCGGACCGGGCCGGCACTGTGCCCGGGCGGGTGATGGTCACCGCGTACAGCGGCCTTTCTCCCTCCGGACCGGGCCGGCGGCTGTGCCCGGGCGGGTGATGGTCACCGCGTACAGCGGCCTTTCTCCCTCCGGACCGGGCCGGCGGCTGTGCCCGAGCAGGTGCCGGTGGTCACCGCGTACAGCGGCCTTTCTCCCTCCGGACCGGGCCGGCGGCTGTGCCGGGCGGGTGATGGTCACCGCGTACAGCGGCCTTTCTCCCCCCGGACCGGGCCGGCACTGTCCCCGGGCGGGTGATGGTCACCGCGTACAGCGGCCTTTCTCGGCTCCGGACCGGCCGGCGGCTGTGCCGGGCGGGTGATGGTCACCGCGTACAGCGGCCTTTCTCCCCCCGGACCGGGCCGGCACTGTCCCCGGGCGGGTGATGGTCACCGCGTACAGCGGCCTTTCTCCCTCCGGACCGGGCCGGCGGCTGTGCCCGAGCCGGCGGCGGGGGGCAGCGCAGGCCACGGAAACTGAGACCATTCCAGAGCCAGGAAATGTCTTCTCACACTGACTCCAGAGGCAGGGGAGGGAGAGCGAGGTGGGCATGTCCCTGATGAGAGAGAATCAGGGGTCGGCTGCCTCCTGCACACTTCTCCCCCCCACCTGGGACTGAGCCCACCACCTGGCAGTGCTTTGGACCAGAACTGAACTCGGACCCTTCAGTCCACCTCAGGCCGGTGCTCTAGCCACTGAGCCGCACCAGCGAGGGCACCGTGCAAGTTAACGCTGTCACTGTAGCGATCGGGAGCCAGGCTAAAATGTGCTTCTGGCCGCATCCCCTCACCTCCCCGCCCCCACCCCGCCTCTCCGGGCTGGGCCATGGGGAGTGTGGGCTCAGGGACCCCCCTTCTCACCGAGGATCGGGGACCAGGGGGTGAAGGAGAACGTGGGTGCGGCTCCGGCCTCGCTTTAGGACCCTCAACCGCCAGGGGCTGTGACACCAATGGGCAGCCGCTCTGTGGGACCCACAGGCCGGGCCACCTCAGAGCATCGTCTGCCTGCAGACCTGGGTCCCCACTTTTGAGGGGCCTCTGGGGGAACACAGGAGCGCCCCCTCCCTGCCTGGCCTGTGTGAGTGGCCTCTGCTCCCCGCGTCCGGGAACAGTGACGTCGACAAGGACACGTACTGTCCATGCGGACACTGAGGGCCCTCTCCCCCCCACCCCCCCGTGGGTTCCGGGGTCCTCTGGGAAGCTGGTCCAGGCGGCCGGGGCCCCTCTGGGCTCCAGGGCCTGGGCTGAGGGGAGTGCTGGGCCTGCGCAGGTCCCGGCTGCACCTTCCGGAAGGTTCCCTCTGGGCGCTGCACCTGGGCCGCGGCTTCGGGGAAGGAGAGGTTCCCTGGAGGCTTGAGAGGAGGGAGAGCCAGGGGGGGCGCGGGCTGTGCACTCCCGGGAAGCCGGGCCTCCCGGGCTGTGGGTTCGCAGCCACACCCCGATTCCTGTTGGAGGGGCAGGCCGTGCTGAAGGGCGTCCATTTCGGCTTTCCCATGGCGGGCGTGTGGTGAGGCGGTGCTGAGCTCATGCTCTGGGAGGCACGGCTCCCGTCACCATCGCGCCATCGCCGAGCCCAGCGCGTGGCCCAGAGCCAGCAGTCACGGCCTCCTGCCCTCACCTCCACCTCCGCCCCCAGGCCCTTCCCCTGCCCTGCGGAGACCTCCGGGGTCCAGGCCGGGGGGAGCGCCTCGTGGCCTGGTGACACAGGGCCCCGGTCTGCTGTGGGGACCACGCCCCCGAATTGCCTGGGGGTGAGGGGAGAGGGAGGGGCAGGACAAGAAACCCCCCTTTTAGAAGATACATGTTCTGATCTCTTCCCTCCCTCCTTCCCCGCCCCCCCCCCCCCCCAGGACATCGTCAGAAACTAGACGATCAGACCAAGCCGGGGAGCTTGTCCTTTTCCGAGCGGCTCAGTGAACTGGAGCAGCTGCGGCGCACGGCCATGCGGGTCAGCCCGCACCACCCCGCCCCCACGCCCAACCCGCGTGCCTCCTTGGGCCACTCCACTGCCTTTAACCCTCAGCCTCAGAGTCAGATGCAGGGTAAGTACCCGGGCCGGCCCCCGCCCACCTCGCTCCCCCTGAACCCCACCCGCCCGTTCAGGCTTCTCCTCTGTGCTCGGGGGACTCCTCGGGCCGGTGGCCCCGGGCGAGGGCTGGCCCCGGCCTGCCCCGGCCTGCGGAGTCCGATGACACGGGCACAAGGCCCCTTGGGATGTGGATGGTGGAGAGACACCCGCAGACACTGGTGGGATTCGCCGTGCTGTTTTCTTACCTGCCCGTTAGGCTGGAAGACACATGCATGTGTACATACACGCACACATGCACACACGCACACGCACGCACACCGAGCCAGGTGCAGGCCAGGATGTGTCAGGTTCTCACGGTCTCCAGCGTGCATTAGGGGTTCGTGTCCGCTGTCCGCTCTTGGGGAAGTGTGAACAAACGGGGGGGGTGGGGGGGGCGTGTGGGTGCTGTCACAGCAGGGGTGTTACCACAATCAGACAGTTTGCAGCGATAAGCAGGCAGGGTGCTGCACCCCGAGGGCCAGGAGCTGGCAGTGGCAGCAACACCGAGAGGCACAGGAAGCGCCGCTGTGCCCAGGGAGACAGCGCCCCGGCTCGCTGGCGCTGCGGGACCACGGACGTCAGCGAGTGTTTGCTCTGCGATACCGCGTCCCGTTTCCGCGCGGCTGCAGACGCACTGGTCCGGGGAGAGCCCTCCGCTGCGGGGGCAGGAGGCCAAGCCCCTCCCCCGTCTCCTCCGGGCCAGGCGTGCGGTGGGGGGGGGGGGGTGACCTGAGATGGGCAGGGTTTTCGGGGTGACGCTCTTTCTTTCGGGGCCGGCACATGCACGCTCAGGAGGCACGCGGGCCGCTGTGCACAGAGCCGGGGGGGGGGGCTGGGCGTGCCGCTGGCTCTCACGCTGTGTCTCCGGGAAAGGCTCTCCCTGGAGTGTGAAATTCCCCTTTCCCGGGAGTGACCGCTCAGAGCCGCCGGGTGGCTGTCTGTCCAGCAGCCCTCTGTGGACAGACAGACACCGCAAGCGTGACTTCCAGGGCCGCCTCTCGGCCACAGGCGCAGGCGTGTTTCGGGAGCGGCCCCTGTGCCACGCTTCCCCGGTGCTTGCGAGTGGGCACGCGTCCAAAGTGTGCGTCTTCATTTTTCTCAACGCCGGATGCACGTGTGTGTGTGTGTGTGTGTGTTTGTGTGTGTGTGTCTGAGTGGTGTATGTGTGTGCATGCATGTGTGTGCGTGTGTGGTGCGCGTGTATGTGCGTGTATGTGCGTGTAGGTGTATGTGTGTGTCTCTCTGTGTGTGAGTGTATGTATGAGTGTGTGTATGTGTGTATGTGTGTGTCTATGTGTGTGTGAGCGTGTGTATGTGTGTATGTGTGTGTCTCTCTGTGTGAGTGTATGTGTGTGAGTGTGTGTCTCTGTGTGTGTATGTGTGAGTGTGTGTATGTGTGTGTCTGTGTGTGTGTGTGAGTGTGTGTATGTGTGTGTCTCTGTGTGAGTGTATGTGAGTGTGTATGTGGGAATGTGTGGGAGTATGTATGTGTATGTGTTTCTGTGTGTGTGTATGTGTGTGTGTATCTGTGTGTGTGTGTGTATGTGTGGTGTGTGTGTTTGAGTGTGTTTCTGTGTGTGTGTGTGTGTGAGTGTGTGTGTGTGGGAATGTGTGGGAGTATGTATGTGTATGTGTTTCTGTGTGTGTGTATCTCTCTGTGTGTGTGTATGTGTGGTGTGTGTGTTTGTGTTTCTGTGTGTGTGTGTGTGTGAGAGTGTGTGTGTGGGAGTGTGTGTGAGTATGTATGTGTATGTGTTTCTGTGTGTGTATGTGTATGTGTGGGGGGTGTGTGTGTGTGTGTGTGTGTGTGTATGTGTGGGGCGGGGTGTGTGGTGCATTAGGTCTGAGGGCTCGGGAGAAGACAGGCTCGGGTGAAACGATGCTTTCCTTCTGAGTAGAATGAGCCTCTCCAGGTGGCCCTGGGTCTGGCATTGGGGCCATTTAAACTGCCCCTGTCATCTTCGGGCCCCGTGTCACCTGTCTTCTGTTCTCTCGGGGCCTCCCTGGCCACGCCCCCACGGGCTGATGGGCGGCGGGCTTCCTCCGCTGACACTGCAGGCGTGTAAAGGCGACGGCAGTTCAGCCACGGGGCGAGCGGAGACTGTCCCGGTGAGGCCAGCCGGGGACCGGTTTGTGGTGAGGAGCGGGCTGTGGCGTCCCTGGGCGCGCACCAAAACGTGGGGACCCCTTTCGTGTCCCGCGAGATTCAGGGTCCCATTTCAGGGTTCGGGTTTCTGGAGAAGGGCGTACACAAATGAATAGAGACTCAGAAAAACATTAATTTAGGAAATGGGGGCCAGGCGGTAGCCCAACTCTAGTGGGAGAACTCCCACTCGCTCTGGCTTTACCGTCCCTTTTACTAAGATTAAGATCGTAAGATACAGCCGTATCCCCCAGCCAGGAAACACCAGTAAAAGTCAATCAGTAGATCTTCTTAGGACGAACAGGTGGGGCTGCTTCAACCAGCAACATCCCAGTGACCAGCTCCATCCCCTCAGAGCAATCAAGGTGGACCAGCCCCCCAAACTCCCCGTCCACAGCGCTCCGTCATTGAAACAACGATCGGCTTCCGGCACGATCCTCTCTGACTTCCTCCCCACCGACCGGCCCTCTGCCTGGCGCGTGGGGGGGGGGGGATGGGAAGGGTCGTGGGGGGGACGGAGGGTCGCGGGGGGGACGGTGGATCCCTGCTCTGGGAGTCAGCGGCTGCCACACAGCCCTGCGGACGGCCTTCCGGCTCCCGGGTCCGAACCGTTCCTGTCCCTTTGAAACACTGTCTGCCTTTGGCGACGCTGGGCGCTAATCCGCCCCTCTGCAGGGGGCCGTGGATCCGTCGCTGAGGCGCTCGCGTTCCGATGATGCTGGAAAGTTCTAAACTTAACCGGACAGTTCCCTGAGACCCTTTCCCTCCTCCTGCCTGGTGTTCTGTGGGAACGTGCCTTTGCCCGGCGTGTTGGGAACAGCCCTCGGGGCCGGGCCTGGGCCAGGCGGGTAACCGGGTCGTCACGCTCACCTCTCGGCCGGCCCCACTCCTGTCCAGCAGGACGGGCGGCGTTCTTGCCCCGGCTCCGCTCTCGAGCGTGCGCTGTGTCAGAAGATGCTCTGTGTGAACCTCAGCTGGGGTGTGGTCTCGCGGACGTGGCCGCCGTGGCCCCACGGCCGCATGTGGATGTGTCAGCCTCGGGGGGAGGGCGGGGCGTGGAGAGGTCACTGGTTCCCGAGGGGCTGGGGACCCCGGCTCTGCGGGGACTTCGCCCGGAGAGGTACGCCCGTCCCCCAGACCCTGTCTGTGAAGTCTCGGAGCCACAGTGACGCCGAGATTTCTCCGGAACCCTCGGGACAGACGCCTCTCGCCCTCGGAAGCAGGCACGGGCGGAGGGGCCGGTGGCCGGCCGCCAGAACGTGGTGCGCGCCCGCGGGTTGGGCTGTGAAAGGGCGGAGGTCGCGTGTGGTCTCCGTGGTCTCCGAGCCTGACGTGGAACTCTCAGAAAGCCCTGTTGTCGTGGCGACGCGGCCACGCGTGTCAGGAGGTTGCCATGAGTTTCAGAACACGCGTGCCGCCGTGGGAAGGACAGAGGACACGGGTCCTTTTAAAGGCGGCGATGGGGCGGGTCCGAGACGGTGAGGCACCCGCGTCCGGCGCTCGCGGCCCCGGTGGCTCCAGGCCGCCGGAAGCCGTGACTAAGAACCTGAGTCCTGATCCACGGCTCTCGGGGACCCTCCTGCGGCCCGCGTAGCCCCCCCTTTCGGGAATTGGGGCTGGAGAGGGGCCGCGGGGCAGACAGCGGTCCGCCCGCAGGAGCCCAGGGGCGCTCCGCGGTCATTGGGCCGGTGGGCTGTGTCCCGGCGGGCTCTCGGTCCCCCACGCCGGGCTGGCCACGGGCCCGGTTGGCCGGTAGCCGGGCCGTCGGGACTGGAGGCTCACCGGCGCCCAGTGCCTCTGGGACCGGCGGGGACACAGGCCTCACGCCCAGACCTTCCTGGCGACAGGCCGGTCCCCACGGCTGGCGCGGCCCCGGGCTCGCACTTCAGGATGGGGCGGATCAGATGCGGGGCCGGCCCGTGTCCAGGCGTGTCCCGTGGACAGGGGGGTCGGGGGGAGGGCCGGCGTCCTGGCCGTCTCAGGGCCTGCAGGGACTGTGCTCTGTGACCGTCAGATGCTCATCGCTCATCACGGCCTCAGGGCCAGACTCTTCCCCTTCTTCCTCCTCCTCCTCCTCCTCTTTCCCCTGCTGCCCCTTTTCCCTCCTCCCTCTCTCCCTTCTCTCCTTCTTCTTCCCCTCCTCCTCCCCCCTTCTCCTCCTCCTCTTTCTCCTCTTCCCCCTCCTCCCCTTTCCCCCCCCTCTTATTTCTCGTACCCCTCTCCCCCTCCCCCTCCCCTTTTCCCTTCCTCCTCCTCTCTCTCCCTTTTCCCCTCCTCCTTTCCTTCCTCTTCCTCCTTCTCAATTTCTCTCCCTCCCTCTCTCTCTCCCCCCCCCTCTCTCTCCCCCCTCTCTCTCTCCCTCTCCCTCCTTCTCTCTCTCCTTCTCTCCCTCCTTCCCTCCTCACTCTCCCTCTCTCTCTCTCTCTTGCTCTCTCTCTCTCCCTCTCTCTCTCTCCCTCTCTCTCTCCCTTTCTCTCTCCCCCCCTCCCTCCCTCCCTCCCTCCCTCCCTCCTTCCCCCCTCTCCTAGCAATTCTAAAGTTCCGAAAGCAAACCAGGGTGGGGCTGCCGGCTGCCGTGGAGGCAGAGCCGGACCCTGCACGCGGCTCCTCACGTACATCTATGGGTGGCCACTGCACAGGGACCCAGAGCCAAGTCTGAGTGCCGGAGTCAGCCTCTGAGATGCGCCGTAGACAGGAAAAGGGGACGATGGAAAAAATAGCTCTTACCTCGGGGTGGCAAGTTCAAGGGCCTTTCAAGGTCAGCATCAAATCGTACCCTAACAGCAAGCCTGAGCCAGGTGTGTTCCCACGAATAAATAAAGGTAAATGGATGTAAGAAGGGGGGGCAGAGGGAGGAAGGGAAGGAGAAGCAGAGGAAGGGATGTGGAGCTGGGGGTACACCCTCCCCCAAATCCGCCCCCTTTCAGCAGGCGGGGGCGGTGCAGCTGAGAGACCAGGGTTCACGGGCCCGGCCTGAGGCCCTGCTGCTGGGTTCTGTGCTCGGGCTGGGCCCCTGTACTGTGAGTTTAGGGGAGTTTAGGGGGGTTTAGGGGCCGTAGGAAAGCTGCTATGAATGAACTTCATTGTTGACATTCAGCCAGGGCAAGGGGGCGGCTAGGACTTTGTTTTCTCCCTCATCAAAGCCCTTGGGGCCTGGCTCCCCTCTCCCCCACCCCGGCCCGTGGCCACGCCCCTCGGGGTGGCAGTGCCCTCACTCTCGCTCTGTGTGACACCATCGCCAGCACGCGGGCCTCCCCAGGGGCCTCGCAGCTCCGTCCCTCACACACCAGCTGCCTGCGCTCAGGGGCCACACGGCACACACGTGGGGCCATGCTCCCCCGTGTTCAAGGGGACCCGGTGTGTGGCGGATGCCGGGGACGGGAGAGGAGCGCTCCCGTTGGGGCGTGACCTCGGGGAGAAACTCTCCCCCCTGTGGCGTGAGGCCTTCGGAACTTCTGCTCCGGTGACCACGGGCCGGGGCCACGCGCACGCGTGCACACACGCACGCACACATTCTGTTCACTGGGCGGCGGTCGCGGGAGCACCACCTCGATACGGATGGCTCAGCCAGAGGAGGGACGCGGAGAGCCGAGGGCCTGAAAGAGACAGCAGAGCAGCGCCCGAGGCTGAGCGTGAGGGCCGGTGTCCAACGGACGGCCTTGCTCAGCCCCCACCTCCTCACCCCCAGCGACGGGGAGGGACGTGACCTCTCGCAGCCTCCGCTTCCTCCTCTGCGAGGCGGGGGGCGATGCCCGGGGCGGCCTGGGGCCGGCGGGAAGCGTGTGTGTTGCGTCCAGCCCGGGACCCGTGGCGGCTGGACCAGGTGTGGTCACTTCCCGTGGCCGCCGTCGCTGATGGCCATGAACCTGGTGGCTGAGGAGCACAGGACGGCATTCTCCCGCCTGCTGGGGGCCGCGGCCCGAAGGCGGGGGGTCAGCCGGGCCCGAAGGCGAGGGGTCAGCCGGGCCTCGGCCCCCGACACCCGGGGCTGGCCTTCCCGCCTCTTCCCACCTCAGATGCCCCCAGCGCTTCTGGGGCTGTGACCACATCTCTAATCTCTGCCTCCCCGTCCCCGGGGCCCTGGGCTCGGTGTCATCCCCTCCTCCCCCCCGACAAGGACAGTCACCGAGTGCAGGCCCCAGCCAGACAGGCAGGGTGATGTCACCGGCTCCTTCGCCCGGTGACTCCGGAAAAGACTCTTTTCTCCAAATAAGGCCACACGCACAGTCCGTGAGTCACACAGAAACGGGCGTCGGGGCCTCCTTCCGACCCACGCCCCCGACTCAGAAAAGGCGAGGTGCCGGCCCCGCTTCCCCTGCCCCCAGCAGGCACCCCGGGAGGTAGATGCGCCCGATGAGCCAGGCCGGGAGCCCCATGTGACCCTGACCTTGGCAGCCGGCCCCTGGCCGGGACCCGGCACCGTGGCCCTGTCTTCCCGGAGGGAGGCCGAGTGAGTCCTGGCTCCTCGAGGAGGCCGGGGGTTCCGTGTCTTCCAGGGAGACGCGCCCGGGCCCAGCAGCTGGAGAAAGGCGAGGGTCAGGGAGCCAGAGGCCGGGGAGTTGGAGGCCTGGGTGCCTTGCTCTGTCCCCGTGAGCTCAGGAGGCCATGGGTGGCGGTCAGCATGGGCGGGGGGTGGGGGGCACAGCCCACAGCCATGCGGGGGGGGGGGGCAGGGGGGGGCTTGGGAATGTGCCTGAGACACAACTGAGACGTCGCTGTGGTTTCAAACACGCTGCCCCCCCCCTTTTTTTAGTGGCTTTCATCATTTTTCTTCGCCCAGGTCTAACTTCTACCGCAATTCTAGCCCTAAGAATAACCTTCACCTCCACCCTCACCTTCACCCTCACCGTCACCCTCACCATAGCACTGCCTCAGGGTTTACCATTAACTTGACACCTCACCCTCCTCATAGCCACCGGCTTAAACCAAGCCTTGTCATACACCCCACATTGCCCCAACTCTGTACTGTACCCCAACTCTGTACTGTACCCCAGCTCTGTACTGTACCCCCACTCTGTACTGTACCCCCACTCTGTACTGTACCCCCACTCTGTACTGTACCCCCACTCTGTACTGTACCCCCACCACGAAACTGGCCCTGGGACCGTCCGTCACCGTAGCCGGACGCTCACGTCACCCCAGCCCTAGGCGCAGGCTCAGAGTGGCTCTACCAGCAACGTCGTACGTCACCCTGGCCCCAGGCTGTGCTGAATCCCAGTGGCAGCCCACTCCTGACCCCCTGCCTGCGCTCTACATTGTATCCCACCCCGAACTAAAATCCTAACCCAAACCCTAACTGTAACCCCGCACCCAGCCTTCGCTCCGGCTCTGAAACTCCCCCAAAACCTAACCCTCACCGTCGCCCAGGCTCCGGCCCGGCCCTTGCCTTCCCCCAGCTTTGCACCAACCGCAACCCCGGCCCTAACACCAACCCCAACCCCACCCCGAAGGAAAACGCTTCGCGGCTTCATCGCAAGGCACTGTGGGCCCTGCGCCCCCTCCGAGGGGCTGGGGGTCGCTTTGCAGAGCTCCGGAGCCCGGTCTCGCCGAGCCCTGCCCGGCCTGCAGTCTGCCCCGTCCGGGTGTTTGAAAGCAGACTCGGAGGCTGCGGGCGGGAGGCAGACAGCGTGTGCCCGGGGCCGACGCCCATCGGGAAGCAGGCCCCGGGTCCAGAGCGGCCGGCCGTGCCTCCCGGGGAGGGCGCTGTCCACGCAGCGGGGTCCGAGCACCTGCCTGTTTCCGGACGTGAGGAATGGGGCGCGGGCCACGGCTCGGCTGGGGCAGGCCCTGTCCACTCCACCCCACACGGGGGCCTGTGAGGAGCTGGAGCCGTTCCCGCTTTCCCTCTCTGGCCCTCAGAGCCCGGCTTTCTGGGGGAGAGCAGGGGTGGGAGGGGGACAGAGACAGGGCCAGCCCCCCCGTCCGGAGCCACCTGGCTGTGCATTCGAGGGGTGTCCTCCCGTCTGGGTGTCAGCGCCTCAGCCCCACGCAGCTCTCTCCCGAGCGAACAGTTGCCCTCCCCGGGGGAGAGCAGCCGATTGCGGCGGAGATTAGAGAGGCGGATTGCAAAACGCCCGTGACTAAAATCCCCCCCAGCAAGCCCGCTCTTTCCATAGGCTTTCTCCCGCCGCCCCCCGCTGGCCGTGCTTGGCGGCCTGAGATCCAGTTACCAGCCACGGTACATAAAGCAAAGTAATACATTTAAAAAAACAGCATAGAACTCGCCCCAAAGACAAACACCGGCCGGCCTGGGTGTCTGCGTGAGCCCGGGACGGGCAGGGGAGGGGGAGGGGGGCGTTCCCGTCCCCGTGGTGTTGTGTCTTCACTCCGGGAACTGTTCGGGCCCAGCTCACCAGCTCAGCCCTCCTAAGCGACATGGATTATGACATTGATGTTTAAAGGAGATGAAACAAGCCGAACCGGTTTTGCTCAGTGGATAGAGCGTTGGCCTGCGGACTGAAGGGTCCCGGGTTCGATTCCGGTCAAGGGCATGTACTTTGGTTGCGGGCACATCCCCAGTAGGGGGTGGGGGGAGGTGCAGGAGGCAGGTGATCAATGTTTCTCTCTCATCAGTGTTTCTGACTTTCTATCCCTCTCCCTTCCTCTCTGTGAAAAATCAATAACATATATTTAAAAAAAATAAAATAAAATAAATAAAACAAGAGAAAACAGAGCCCCTGGGTGAGCCGCGAGCAGAAGTTGGGCCGAACTGAGTCGTTCCCTCCAGACCCGGCTCGGGGGCGGCTGTCCCAGGTCCCGGGCCCTCTCACACCCCCTCGGGGTCATGTTTAGATCAGAATCTTCCAAGTACAGTTTCAACGTTGCATCTTTTAAAATATATTTTCATTGATTTCAGAGAGGGAGAGAGAGAAAGAGAAACATCCGTGATGAGCAAGAATCATCGATCCGCTGCCTCCTCCACGGCCCCTTACTGGGGATGGAGCCTGCGGCCTGGGCATGAGCCCCGACCAGGAATCGACCCCGGGACCTCCTGGTTCCCAGGTGGGCGCTCCCCACGATGAGCCACGCCGACACACTGCACAGGTTTCTAAAAGAGCAAGAAACACTCTAACCTGCGGCTGCCCTTGGCATTGACGAGAGCGCAAGGGAGGCCAGCGTGGTGGTTTCGTTAAGTCCCCGGGGCCGCCCTGCGTGGCCGCTCCCCTCCGTCAGCGCCTCCCTGCACACGTAGCCGAGGGCCATCACAGAATGACCACGCTATGGGGGGCGGGGTGTCTGTGAAAGGCAGGCAGCGCACGCTCCGGGCTCGGCTGGGCTTCTCTGGGCTGAGTGGTGTCTGGGGGCCCCCCACCCCCCTGTGCACCCTCTCTGTGCGTGGACAACCATCGCCCGCTGGGTGAGCAGCTGCAGGGCCGGCTTCCGTGGCCAGGGGGAGGGCCGCATCGGAGGGCGGACCAGGAGGCTCTGAGACCGACAAACAGCGACTCCGCCGTTTTGAACCTGGAGCCTGTGTTGGGGGCGCCCCTCCTCGGGTCGTTCTGGGAGCGGCCGCTGCAGCGGGCTCAGCACGAGGTCACGGCCTGGCTCCACGTTTACCGAAGGCGGGGACACCGTGAGGACAGCTCTCGCGTGCAGAGGGGCCTGCTCTGGGTGCGTGCCGTCCCCACCGCCAGCCGCCCCGGGGTGCGCGACCTGGTCCGGAGGGTCCCTGGGCGGCCACGTGGCCTGGGCCCCCTCCGTCCGGGGAGCCCGGAGCCCCGGCCCCACCGGCCGTGGCTTGCTGAGGCCGGAGCTCTGACGCTCTCCGTGTGTGGTCCTGGGGAGGGCGTGGTGGTCCCCGGGGGGACTGGTCCCATCCAGCATCCTCAGGGGACCCGTAGGGATGGCCAGAGCCGCCACCCTGCCGCCGGATTAAAAGGCTCTTTTATGGGGGGCGGGGAGTTTGGGGGGGGCTGTGTTAGCCGCGCGCTCGGCTTTTCTGAGCCGTCAGCTGGTGCGAGCGGGGGAAGCCTCGGCCCCGACGTTTAATACGATTTCCCGACACTTAGCGAGTTCGGCTCTCAAGGTGAATTTGTGCGAAACGGCAGGTGGCCGGTGCGGGCGGGAGGCAGCGGGAATGTCAGGCTCCCTCCGGAACCGTCCCCGGCCCCTCGTGCGATTCTTTCCCCCTGTGTGTGTGTGGGGGGGGGGGGGGGGTAGTAGCGGGTGCGGAAAGGATGCCTTAGTGGGTCTTTACCGGCCGAACGGATGGACAGACTGACGTCTCCTCCTCCCTGAGCTCCCTCCCTGGTGGGCACCTGCTTCCTGGGAGGGAGGAGACACAGGGCCTGGAGGAGTCGGGGCTCCTCAGTCCCCCGTCCGTCAGTCAAGGGGGGCTGTTCCTCCCGCGGAGCCCGAGACGTCGCCCCCGGGGCCATCCGCGCGGGGCTGAGTCTGCGGGCACAGCCGAGGCCGAACTCACGTGCGGGGTGTGGAACGGACTGGCCGCGTGGCCTCGAGGGGTGCGTTCTCCGCCGCGTGTCCCCCCTGCAGAAGGGGCGTGGGAGGAACCGTGCCGCCCACGGGAGAGCCGTGAGGACTGAGGGGTTCACGGGCAGAAGCCGGGTGCCTGGCGCGGGGTGCCCCCTGCACGTGTTACCCACAATGCCTCACAGCTGGTGGCCAGGAGAGCGGGTATTCGAATCGGGGGCGATGCGCTCTCCATACTAAGCCAACGGTTGCATCATTCCTTTCCGTGTTCCGCTCCTGTTGTGCCCTTTGCGGGGGCGCTGGGGGGTCTCGGAGGGTGCCCCTCGGTGTGTCCTGTGGGTTCAGGTGCTCTGAGCTGCTCACGTTGGGGCCTCCCCGCCAGGAGCAATGCCAGCGCCGGGGGGGGGGGGGGTTGAGGGGGGAGAACAGGGTGTTGGTGTCCCCCGTCAGCTCTACAGGAGCGCCCAGGGCCCGAGCGGCACAAGGTCAAGGTCAAACGGGAACGGGACCCTGGTGAACTTGAAAGGGACCATCAGTGTCTTTGCTCAAAGCCTTTGATTTGTTCGTGAGACGCGGACGCCCAGCGGGAGGCAGACCCGCAGGCGGGGTCCCGGGACTCCTGCCCGGCTCCTTATCCATGGCCAGGCCCTCCCGCCTGGGCCTCGAGGTGGCCCCGCGGTCCCCGCCGCCAGAGCGGGACCCTCGCTGGACCCTCAGCGGCACCTGGAAACATGCGGCCCCTGGAGGAGAGGAGAGGAGAGGAGAGGGCTGGGTTCTGTGTCGTGGCTCCTCCTGTCTCCAGGTGAAACGGGGGATTCCATACCCACGGAGGGGGGGTCACAGGGCGGGAGGAGAGCCCTCCCAAATGCACCCCATCCTCTGCGCCCCAGCCCTGCTTCCCGGTGGGAGCAGACAGCCGCAGGGGCTGAGGGACACCCCCGCTGTGGGCCCGCGTGGCAGCTCAGAGACGAAGCTGGCTGGTCCCTGGCTCACACACATCGGACACGTTCCGAGAATGTCCCGGTCAGCTTCTTTGGCTTTTCTTTTTATCTCAGAAAGGAAGGGAGAGGGGAAGAGAGAGAGAGAGAGAGAGAGAGAGAGAGAGAGAGAGAGAGAGAGAGAGAGGATGAGAGAGAATCATGGACCGGCTGCCTCCTGCACACCCCACACTGGGGATGGAGCCCACAGCCCTGGGATGTGCCCCGACCGGCAATCGAACCCTGACCTCCTGGTTCCTGGGTTAATGCTCAACCCCCAAGCCACGCCGGGCTTCTGTGGCGTTTCTCAAGAACCATCCACAAAAGGGCTTCTCTGAACCCGGTTTCACCTTCCTGTGGGGTTTTAGGGTCGTGCCTCCCTGTGCCGGTCCCGGGCCGTGAGCCAGACGGGCCCCGAGAGCCTGCGACGCGTGGGTTGGGGGCACACAGGTGCCCGTGTGCGGGCAGGCCGGCAGGGGGCGGGCTGGCGGGGCAGCGGCCAGGGCTGAGTGACCGGCAGGCGGGGGGATGGCGGGGCAGGGGCCGGGGCTGAGTGACCGGCAGGCAGGGGGTGGGGGGACAGGGGCCGGGGCTGAGTGACCGTCGCCTCGTTCAGGACGCTGCTGCCAGTGTCACCCCTGTACTCCCTGAACAGCTGCCCGCTCGGACCCGGGTGACAGGCACTGACAGGCACTCCGGCACCACGCCCTGAGAGGATGCGGGTCAGGGCGCTGAGCCGCGCGGCCCGGCCCCGGGGCCTCTCGCAGAGACCAGCCCTCCTGTCTGAGGCCGGCCCCTCGGCGGTCAGGGTCCCCTCTCCCCCGGGGGGGCGAAGGTCAGGGTTCACCAGGAGAAACGGGGACAGACGAGCGTGTGGCCCGATCGCCCCCATCGGTGCCTCCCGCCGCGCCCGGGCTCCGGGTGCCGGTGACAGAGGAGGGCAGAGCAGGAGCCGAGTCCGGCCTTTCCTCCCTCGAAGACACAGACCCGCTCGGACGGGAGGATGCGCTGTCGCAAGCGCTCCCCCGGGGGCAGCGTTTCCCCGGAGTCCGGCTTTGGACTTCTGACCAGGCCACCAGTGAGTCAGGAGAGCCAGGCCGGCCCCCGTGTGTTAGGCGAGAAGCTGGAAGCCCAGAGGGGCTCTGTGGCTGGCTGGGGGTCCCCCCGCCTGCTGGTCAGCTCCCTGCGCCCGGCCTTAACCACCCCCCCCCCCCCCCCCCCCCCCCCCGTTCCCTAGCCTTGAGCCTCCCCAGCTGTCCCTTCCAAACAGTGCCTCTGGGCGAGGGGGCAGGGCGGCCGGAACAAGACGGGGCAAACCCCAGCTTGGCCTGCGCCATCCGTTTTCTCGTCGTTTTATTACCCACACCCCCCCTCCCCCCACAAAATGCCTCCAAGAACCCCAACAGGCCGAGTCCGCGTGCAGGCCGGCTGCAGGCGTCCCCCTCCCTTCCCCCCCCCCCCCCCCCCCCCCCCCCCCCCGGGAGCTGCGGGCGGCTGAGCCGTCCCCTGATTTCCACGGTGCGGGTTCTGGGTTCGGGCCTCGGGTGCCGAGGCTGGGCGGCGGCAGGGCTGTGTATGACGGGGCGAGGCGGGCGCATGTTTGCGGCTCCCGGCGCTGGCTCCGGAGCCCGGCTTGGCAGGGACCCAGGTCCGAGCTCACACCTGCCCCAGACAATGAGGGCCTTGTTCGCACATCGCAGGCGGCGGCGGCCCGGGAGGGGCGGGGAGACTGGGAAACACGGGGTCCGCCTCCCTCACCCTCACCCTCACCCTCTCCCCCCTCCTCCCTGTCCCCACCCCCGTTTGGTAAACATTGCCCTGTTTTTGGAAATTAAAAGACAAACAATGCCCACAGTAGCTCTCTTATGAAGGAGAATTTCCTCCTGCCAACAAGGGCTGGAGGCTGTGCAGTAACCCCCAGCCGTGCTGGGGTGGAAGGGGGTGTGGTAGGGGTGCCACCCCCCCCCCCCCCCCCAGTGCTGAAACCTGAGCTGATTTTCTCTTCCTGGTTCTCCCCCTGGCGTGTGAGGGCGGAGCAGGAAGCAGAGGGCACTGTGTGCTCCCCGGTGAGGCAGGGCCCCTCTGCCCCCCCTCTTTCCCTTCCCCCCTCCTCTCCTCCCCCTCCAGCCCCCACCCCCTTCAGCCTCCTGGCCCCTGTCAGCCACCCTGGACAGAGCTGGCCGCCAGCACTGGAGCATCCAGAGCCTTTGCTCCAACGACCTTGACCTCTCTGGGCCCCATTGGGCACCCCTCATGGCTCATGACTTTGGAGCTCCGTGTTCGGTCAGAGGCGCCCCAGGGTTGGCTGCACCCCAGTGTCCCAGGCTCCGGGGGCCCAGGGATAGTCCCCTCTGAGCTGGGCCCTCGGCCGAACCTCGGAACCCCCGCCCGGCGGCCTCCCGCCTCCTGGAGCCCGAGCGCCTGCCACATCCCCCACGTCTCGGCCTCCTCCGAGTGACAGGTCCCCCCGGGCCAGTGTGGCCGGACCTCCCTCCCACCCCAGGCCCACGCCCAGGGGGCAGCGGCACCTTCCCCGCCCTCGGTCAGCGCCGGCTCCTCCCCGCTCTCAGGCCGAGCGCAGGGGGCTCTCGCTTCCTGCTTCAGGGATGCCCGGTCTGCCCCCCAGCGCCCGGCGGGGGCGGAGCCAGGTGGTCCCCCCAGGGACAGCATGCCCGCCCGGAGCCCTTGCCCTGCCGCTGTGACAGAGGAAAAGGAACATGTCTGTGTTTCTTTATGTGTAAAAGTCTTTATTGATTTCAGAGAGAGAGAGAGAGAGAAACATCAATGACAAGAATCACGGATCGGCTGCCTCCTGCGCGCCCACACGGGGGATCGAGCCTGCAGCCCGGCCCGGCCTGTGCCCGACCGGGAATCGAACCCTGACCTCCTGGCTTGTAGGTCGACCCGCAACCACTGAGCCCCCCCGGCCGCGCTCTCTGTGCTCTTGACCTGGTGACCTGGTGCCTTCTCCGGTCTCTGTTGGCCACGGTGGTGAGCTTCCTTTCCTGTCGCTCTCGGCCCGCCGCCCTCCCCTCCACCCACCCCAGGCCACACTCTCCTGCCTCCTCTTACAGCCGCCGTCTCGCGCCCGCTCAGCTGCCCTCCAAACGCCGGCCCTGGCTCTCCACAGCCACGTGGAGATCGGGACCCAGAGTAGGAATCGGCTAACACCCCCTGTGACCCCACACACCTCACTGCCCCCCCCCCCGGGCCCCAGTCCTGGCCCCTCACACCTCACTGCCCCCCCCGGCCCCAGTCCTGGCCCCTCACACCTCACTGCCCCCCCCCCAGTCCTGGCCCCACACACCTCACTGCCCCCCCCGGGCCCCAGGCCTGGCCCCTCACACCTCACTGCCCCCCCCGGGCCCCAGGCCTGGCCCCTCACACCTCACTGCCCACCCCCCCGGCCCCAGGCCTGGCCCCACACACCTCACTGCTCCCCCACCCCGGGCCTGGCCCCACACACCTCACTGCCCACCCCCCCGGCCCCAGGCCTGGCCCCACACACCTCACTGCCCCCCCCCCGGCCCCAGTCCTGGCCCCACACACCTCACTGCCCCCCCCCCCCCGGGCCCCAGGCCTGGCCCCACACACCTCACTGCTCCCCCCCCGGGCCCCAGTCCTGGCCCCACACACCTCACTGCCCCCCCCCCCGGGCCCCAGGCCTGGCCCCACACACCTCACTGCTCCCCCCCCGGGCCCCAGTCCTGGCTCCACACACCTCACTGCCCCCCCTTGGGCCCCAGGCCTGGCCCCTCCTGCCATGCCCAGGTGGGCTTCTGTGTTGCCTCTTCTTTCAAAGCTTGCCTAGGTCCTTCTTGGTTCCAGAACTTTCCAGATCTATCTCTCCAAGGTCACTCTTTCTGTTGCTGGGCCCCCCAGGTGCCTCTCTCCCAAACCGACCCCTGGGCCTGGCCTCTGGGGCCCCTCCCGGGCTGTTTCCCGAGCACTGCCTTGGGTGCCTCCTCGCTGCGCCTGACCCCGCCCCCCTCCCCCCACCCCACCCCGCCCCTGTGGCCTCGCTGCCGTCCACTCGTTGGCGGGGGGACCCAGGCCCGTGTCAGCCCTCTCTGCCGGCCCTCCGGTCTCAGCCTGGGCACCGTGACCCAGAGCACCGGGCGAGAAGGCCATCGGCCGCCCTCCTTGTCCGCCGCCCCGCCCCCCCCCGCGTCTCCGTCTCCTCTGCCCCGGCCAGGAGCCTCCTGTTCCAGGCGAGGGGACGGCCTGCGTGCGTGCGTTGTTGAGACTGGTTTGCAGGCTTGTTTGGTGTTTAAAGGACAGACAGGAAGTCCCTGTTGCCGGGAAGGCGATGCGTCCGTCCCCAAGGTTTGCAGAGCAGCGGCGAGCCCGAGGTCCCTGCCTTTGGGGCACACGGCACAGCCACGCCAGCGGCGGCCGCGCGGGGAGGGGGGGGGGGGGGGCCGTCACAAGGGGCTTCTGTCCGTACTTGCACGTTCTTGTCGGGAGACGGCAGGGACCCTGGGGTGCCGGGGGCGGGAGCCGATGTTATCGCCCCGAAGCCTGCCTGGTCCGGAGGCCGATCGGCAGAGACGCAACAGGCCGGGAGCCTTTCGTCAGCAGCCGCTGCCCCAGGGCCTCCGAGGTCTGCCTGGGAATTGCTTCTCGTCCCCCCCACCCCCTGCATCCACCCCCTGCATCCCCCTCCCCCTCCCACCAGCCCAGCCCGGGGCTCCCCCGGGCCAGAGCGCGGGACCAGGGGGCTGGGGCCGGACCCCCCAGGACGCAGGCTCACGCGCGCGCGGCTCACACGGGGCTCCCGGGGACCAGCGGGCAGGAGCGGGCAGGGCAGGCACTTTCCGTAAAAGCGTCTCCCGCGAGCGGGCGGCTTGGCAGTTTCAGGCCATTAGGCAGAGGGCGGGCCCCGTCCCTGTTTCCCGGAGCCTGACCCCCACCCCCGGGAGCACCCCCTGAACACAGAGCAGGAGGCGGAACCGGCCACCTCCCTGCCCCCCTCATCCTGACTGGGAGGGATTCCGGGGGGGGGGGGGGGAAAGGGGAGGGACGGACACCAGCGTGCACTTGAGGCTTGGGGCCTGCGGGCTGCCTTTGGGGGGACCAGGGTGCTGTGGTGAGGACGTCTCAGGTCACAGCCTGTGGGCAGGACCAGGTGCCCGCCCCGGCGTCTGTCCGTGCGTCCGTGCGTCCGTCCATCGGGCACTGGGCTTGGGGGCGACTGCTGTTCCCCCGGGAGGTTTAGACCCGTCTTTTCCTCTTGTCGGGGTGTGGTCACCAGGTCAAGGAGAAAACGGCTTCTGTCGTCCTGCAAACGCGGCTCTTTACAGAGGACCAGGGGCCCGCCCCCGCGCCCCCCTCCCCGCCCCGGACAGCGGCCTCCTGGCCGTCCACCATTGGCTCCCCCTGGGACGGCGGGCCCGGAGTCTGAGGGGCTCTCGCCCTCGTCCAGGGGAAGCTGGTGAAACCCTAGACGGGCTGGCAGCGGTTGGCATGGTTATCTGGTTCCGTGTGACTCACCCCGGGAGGCAAGCGCTGGCCTGCCCCTTCCCTGGGGGAGCAGAGCCGACGGTCAGCCGGGGGGACGCTGTCGGGGTGACATCTGAGGGTCACCAGAGCCCGGCGTGCGGGTGCCAGGCCCTGAGAAAGCCATCGCCCCAGCCCTGGCGAAGGGAGGGGGCGCGCCGGGCACTGCGACAGCCGGGGCCACCCTTTGACCCCACGGCCACCAGGCCCAGAGATGCCCCCACGTGGGCCCTGTTTCTCGTGTCCACTGCCCACCAGCTGCCACACTCGCGTCCCTGCGGGGGGAGCGCTCTGGAAGCCGCCCGGTTTGAGTGGTGCCTGAGGCCCGTGCGGCCCACTGGCCCGGCTCCCCTGGGCACCGTGGCCCCTGGGGAATCGTGCTCCGCTGGGGCCGGCCCGGGCCCTGTGGGGTGTCTAACAGCTCCCTGGCCTCCGTCCACCAGATGCCAGGGGCCCCCCAGCCCCACGTGTGACCACCCCTGACCTTGCCCCGTGCCCCTGGTTAGACTGTCTGGGAGCCGCGGACTGGGTCCGGCCACACGGGACCTCGGCGCACCCCGGGGGCGTCTCCCGTGCCTCCCGCTCTGCAGGTCCCGCGGGCCCGGCCTTCGGGGCTCAGGCCTCCGGCTGAGCGGGAGTCTCGCCGTCTGCACCCAGACTCTGCTCCCAGGGCACACAGCAGGGCCTCCGGCACGGCGCTCCCTGCGACCCGCTGCCCCTGGAAAGCCTCCCCTGACCTTGAGAGCAGCCGTCTCTCCTCGGGTGTGTCGTGTCGTCTTTCCCACGACCTCGAGGCCCAGTGGGGAGGCGTGTCTGCCGCCACTCTTCTCCGCAGGCAGTGAGCGGGCGGTGTCTCCTCGGCCTGGGGCCTGCAACCTGGGGCCTGCGGGAGTGAGTGCGACCGTGTCACTGTGTGAGAGTGTGTGTGTGTGTGTGTGTGTGTGTGTGTGTGTGACCGTGTGAGTGTGTGTGTGTGTGTGTGTGTGTGTGTGACCGTGTGAGAGTGTGTGTGTGCGCGCGCGACCTTGTCTGTGTGTGTGTGACCGTGTGAGAGTGTGTGTGTGTGTGTGTGTGTGTGTGTACATGTGAGTGTGGGTATGAGTGTATGTATATGTGAGTGTGGGTATGAGTGTGTGTGAGTATGTATGCCTGTGTGTGTGTACGTGTGAGTGTGGGTATGAGTGTGTGCCCTGTCCCTCTGCCATGCGGACGGGCCACGTCTCTGCCTGGGGACCCCGTGCCCGCAGGGAACGCAGGCACTGCCCGAACCCTGTCTCGCCAGCAGCCTTGGCCTCCCGGCCTCTCCCAGGCCCCCTGGTCGCAGTGGGGTGTCTGCAGATGGGCTCAGCCGGCCCGGCTGGGGCGGCCGTTCCCCTGGGAACCGTCTGGCCCGGCTAATGAGCCAGGGCACCCCGCGTTTACGGGCGCCTTTCATCTGGGGCTCCGAGCGGCGGGCAGCCGCTAATTAGCGCGCACACCTGTGAGGAGGTGAGTCGGGGCTCCCGTGTTCGGGGAGGGGAGGGAGAGGTGGGGAGGACAGGGACCGCCCGAGCCTCCATGCCAGCCACCCGCGCGCCCGGCCGCGAAGCCACGGGGCCTCCCGGGCCTGCGCCGGATCCGGGTCCCGGGGGCAGGGCGTGGTGCGTGACCACATGGTCCCTCCTCCGTCCCCGTGGCCGGCGGCGGCGGGCGGCGGCGAGGACGGGTCCCCTCGCCCCGGAGGCCTGTGCCCAGGCCCGGCGCTGGCCGCCTCCCCGCACGGTAATTGCCGGAACGATGAACGCACCGGCTGGCGGGCATGACTAACCCGGCCGTCTGCAGCCCGGGAGGGAGACAGGCGCTTGGCACATACCGGCGTCTTTCCCAACCACCCTCTTCCAGGAGCCCCAGCCGGGGGAGCTGACTCACGTTCCCCCGATAGCGCCGGTGCTGACCGGTCTGCTACCGGGCACACCCCTCCCTCTGCCTCTTCCCCTCTCCCTCCCCCTCCCCGGCGGCTGCGCCTCTGCTGCGGGGCCAGAGGAGGGGACCAGGGCTTCTGGAAAGCGGGGCTCTCAGGCCTGTGCCCCGGTCACAGCAGAGGATGACCCGGCGCCTGGCCCCGCAGCCGATCCCGCACCGTCCCGCGGCGGCAGCGAGTCTGCAGGGAGCTGCGTTCTCCCGGGGGTCCCGGCGGGGGAGGCCGGCCGCCCCGGGGCTCGCCCTGACACATCGCCCCGGAGGCTGACTCACATCCCTGGGGCCTGAGTCACATCCTGTGTGCGCCCCGAGCCCTCTGAGAGGGCATGACGCGGTGGCTGCCCATGACTGCTGTGGCCCGGAGGACGGCCCGGAGGACGGCCCGGGAGCCGCTGGGGGGCATAGGGGGGACCAGGGCGGCCCTGACGGTTTCTGTGTCCACCAGCCGGGCTTGGCTCCTTCCGAAACAGACACGAGGGCCTGAGGCAGACGTAACTGTCTGGGTCTTGTTTTCGCGTGGCTCCGACAGGCACCCGGAAGGTGCTTTCAAGAGCCGGGCCCGTGTGGCTCAGGGGCTGAGCGTCGACCCAGGAACCAGGAGGTCAGGGTTCGATTCCCGGTCGGGGCCCAGGAGCTTTCCGGGTCGCGGGCTCGATCCCCAGGGTGGGGCGTGCGGAGGCGCTGATGTTTCTGACTCTCTCCCTCTTCCTTCCTCTCTGACATCAATTTCTAAAAATGCATATTTAACAGAAAAAAGGAAAAAGAAAGGGCCTGCTCACTGTACCAACCGAGTCCAAGCCACACCCACCTTCCCTGGCCCAGGCTGGGGGGTGCTGGGGGCCCAGGTTGGGGTGGTAGTTAGCCCACAGAGCAGTTCTCAGTGGGATCGGGGTCTGTGGCCTGGAGGGAGGTGGGGGACAAAGGGGAGCCTCTGAAGGGTTTCAAACAGCAGCTCCCGCTCCCGTTGGTTTTGGAGCTTTTGTGTTCTGTTCAGTGGTTTCTGCCCTCGTGTTGACGATCTCTTCTCTTCTACTTGCTTTCGGCTTATTCTGCTCCTCTTTCCCTCCAGTCTCTTAAGGTGGACGCTCAGGTCACTGATTCTGGGTCACCCTCCCTGTCCGTCGTACACATTCACTGCGCTCAGGTTCCCTCCAAGCGCTGCTGTCCTGCACCCCCGCCGGTTCAGATGAGTTGGATTTTCGTTTTGTCCCACATGTATTTTAGCTTCTCTTTGGCTTCTTCTTTAACTCACAGCTACTCAGAAGTGTGCCGGGAAACACTGATCACGTGCCTGTTTTCTGGTTATATTTCTTTTCTTTTTAAAAAAAATATATTTCATTGATTTTTTTATGGAGAGGAAGGGAGAGGGATAGAAAGTCAGAAACCTCGATGGGAGAGAAACATCCATCAGCTGCCTCTTGCACACCCCCCACTGGGGATGTGCCGGCAACCAAGGTCCATGCCCTTGACCGGAATCGAACCCGGGACCTTTCATACGGCCTGGCTATATTTCTATGGCTGATTTTTTTCGTTTTGACCCATGTGGCCTGAGGACATGGTGTGTGCCGTGTCCATTCCTCTCAGTGGGTCACGGTGTGGTTTAGGGCCCGGGATGGAGTCCGTGGTGGGGAGAGTCCCCCGTGAGCTTGAGAAGAAGTGTCCTCTGCCGCTGTGGGGTGGGACGTTCGGTAAATGTTAGAGCAGGTTGGCTGGTAGGACGGTTAGGGTCAACTCTGCCCGAACTTTCTGCCTGCTTGGCGCTCAGGGACCTCGGAGGTGTGGATGCTTCATCTGTCACCGTGTGTGTGTGTGTGTGTGTGTGTGTGTATGTGTGTGTGAGTGTGTGTGAGTATGTGTGTGTGTGTATATGTGTGTGTGTGTCTGAATGAGAGTGTGTATGTGTGTGTATGTGTGTGTGAGTATGTGTGAGTGTGTGTGTGTGAGCACGTGTGTGTGTATGTGTGTGTGAGTGTGTGTGAGTATGTGTGTGTATATGTGTGTGTGTGTCTGAATGAGAGTGTGTATGTGTGTATGTGTGTGTGAGTATGTGTGAGTGTGTGTGTGAGCATGTGTGTGTGTGTGTATGTGTGTGTGAGTGTGTGTGAGTATGTGTGTGTGTATGTATGTGTGAGTGTGTGTGAGTGTGTGTGTGTGAGTGTGTGTGTGAGTGTGTGTGTGTGTGAGCACGCGTATGTGTGTGTGTGCACGTGTGTGTGTATGTGTGTGAGTGTGTGTGTGTGAGCACGCGCGTGTGTGTGCGTGCACATGTGTGTGTGTGAGCTTTCCCACTTTTCCTCGCCGTCCTACACGTTTTTGCGTCCTGGTTTCTCATGCGCTATTGTCGGGTGCGTATCCTTTAAAGATTATTGTGTCTTCTCAAAGAATCGACTCCTTCATCATCACGTATTTCCCCTCATTATCCCCGACACTGTCCCTTCTTCTCAAGTCGGTTTCATGTCAAGTGAACACAGCTACGCTGGCCTGCGTGTGGTTAGGGTTAGCATGGTCTGTCTCCCCCCACACCCCCCTGGATTCTTAGCCTGAGTCCTTACGTTTGTTTACACTGGGTTCCTCGCAGAGCACACATAGTTGTCTTGCTTTTCATCGCTCTGACCCTCGCTGTTCTTTCACTGGTCATTTAGGCCAGTGGTCGGCAAACTCCTTAGTCCACAGAGCCAAATATCAACAGGACGACGGAAATGTCTTTGGAGAGCCACATTTCTTAAACTTAAACTTCTTCTGACGCCACTTCTTCAACATAGTCTCGCCCAGGCCGTGGTCTTTTGTGGAAGAGCCACCCTCAAGGGGCCGAAGAGCCACATGTGGCTCGTGTGACCACGGATTCAGGCTATTCATGGTTACAGTTGATATTGTTTACGCAGTTACATTAACCCCTGCCATGCTCGCTGGCTGTTTTGTGTCTCTTGCACCTGATTTTCTTCCCCCTCGTTTTCTGCGTTAGCTGTTTTTAATGGCATCTTACGTGATTCCATTTTATCTCCCCTCTTAGCGTGTCAGTCATACTTTTTAAATGTGTCAGTGGTTGCCCTGGAGTTGCGACATACATGCATGACAACTCTTCAAAGTCACACGACACCGCTTCTTCCTTTCTGTGTCTGTTATTCATTTCGCTGACCCAGTCCGTTATCACCGTTGTCCTGTTCCACAGAAAAAGATCCTGGGGCTCCATGAAGAACAGGAAGGGAAGACTTTCTTTTACCTTCATGTATTCTTCCTTTGCACCGATCTGCGTTTCTGGCCCCTGTTATATTTCTTTCCCTCGGGAACTTATTTTAACACGTCCGCTGGCTGAATCATCTTGCTGTCTGTGTGCCGGAGAATGCCTTTATGTCTCCGTACCTTTGAAGGTTTATTTTGCTGAATAGACAACACCAGGCTGGTGGCCTAGGTCGGTGGTTTTTTTTGCTCTCGGCACTTTCAGTGTTTCCCGCCTCTCTGTTTACCTTCCTGGTCTCTGAAGAGAAGTCTGCGGGAGGCTTCGTCTTGTTACTCTCCGTAACGGGCCCCCTTCCCACTCACGTCCAGCTCCTTTGAAGCTCCTCTCTTTGTCTTCAAGTTTTTTGCAGTTCCAACACGAGGCTCACATGTAGACTGCTTGGTATTCAGCTTGCCTGATGTTCTGGGAGCTTCCTGGATCTGTGGTTTGGTGTCTGTCATTCATTTTGTAAAATTCTTGGCCAATAATACCTTCAAATAGTTCCTCCATTCTGTTTTCTCTTTCTTTTCCCTCTGCTATGTCCACGTTGCATGTGCTACACCTTTTGAAACTGGCCCCACATTCAGAGATCTCCGTTCACTCCCCGTTTTATCTCTTTACCTTTCTGTTGTAAGTTTCTGTGGACGTATTTTCAAGCTCATTGGTTTTTCCCCTCAGCACATCCAGCTACTGATGACCCCACCAAAGGCGTCTCCCATTTCTGTTACAGTGCTTTTCATTTCTAGAATTTACCTTTCCGTCTTAGAGCCTCCGTCTCTCTTCCCCCATGATTCACATGTTCTTGCATGTTGTTGTCTTTTTCCGTTAGAGCCCTTAACATGTTAACCGTAGTTCAATTCCCTGTCTGGTGTTTCCAAAGTCTCTGTGGTAGCTGAGTCTGGTTCTGATGCCTGTTCTGTCCCTTCATGCTGTGTTTTGGGGTTTTTTTGTTTTTTTTCTGGCCTTATGATTCCTGAGTGAGAGCTGGACGTCGTGAATTGGGTACATAGGCCTTTGGTGTGAGATGTGCTGTTACAGCCATCAGTGTGGGTGTTTGGTGTTTGCTGTAGCCGGAGGTGTCAGGAGCCTCAAATTCCTCTCCGTCCTTGTTTCTGTCTCCATCGTTGACCTTGGCCTTCCCTACGGACTGTTCCTTACGTAGTCTTGTAGCTCTGCTGGCTACAACCCACTGTTCCATGAGAACCTGGGGCCGTTCATGGATGAAAAACCCAGGAAAGCATCCCTACGTGCTCCGCATGCACACGTGCACGCACACACTCACACACACACACACTCATACACACACATACACATGTACACACATACACATACTCACATATACACAAATATACATACACGCACATATACACACTCACACATGCTCACATATACACACCATATACACACACATATATATACTCACACTCTCACACATACATGCATACACACACATACACACATATACACACTCATATATACATAAATATACACACATATACATACTCACATACACACACACATGCATACACACGTACACACATATATACGCACACTCACACACATGCATGCATAAACACATATATGCATCATGCACAAATACACACATACATATGCACACTCACACACACACACACTCACACACACACACACACACACACACACACCACTACAGCCCCTGGAGTTTCTCACTCTCACACCCGACTACACTCAGCCTCTGACGACTCGTCTGCATTGCCGTTTAGGTGTCCCTCTCGGCTGATGGCCGGCGACCTCTGCACCCCCCCCCCCCAGAGGCAGACCTCGGGGGCTTGGCGTTCCTCTGCCTCTCGAGATGCCCGGGTGGCAGTTTGCCCTTTGACCTCCGTGCCCTGACAGCCCACAGAGAGTGGCAAGTCATCACTCTGTTCCGCTTCTTTCTCATTGCGAGGAGGGGACTGATGACTCCCAGCTCCCAGTACGTGATGTGATGGCACTTCTCCCATCCTGGCGTCCCCATCCTGAACCGTTAGTGCTGCTGAGCGGCGTCCGGAGTGGGGTATGGCCTCACACTCACCCCTCCGTCAGTCCCGGCTCGGGTCCCTCCCTCTGCAGCGTCACACCCGAGAACTAGACTGCGCTTCCTGCGGCTCATCTCACTCCCCTCACCATCGCCCTTGGAAGAGGGGAGACCGTGTACCCGAGAAACAGGGGACCCTCCATGGCCATAACGGTGTACGGTGAAGGCCCTGCTCATCAGAAACCTTTCCGTGGCTTAAATTAGATGCTCTCCTCCATCTGCTCCTCTCGGGAAAAGACCTTGAACGTGCGGTACTGTTTCCCCGAAAGGAAGACATCCCCCGGAAATAAGACCTACTTGCTGTCATAGAAGGCATCCTCCCCCCCCCCCCCGAAAATAAGACCTAGCGCACCTTTGGGAGCAAAAATTAATATAAGACACTGTCTTTTTTTTTTTTTTTTTTTTCGGGAAAACGGGGTAAATACTGAAGGGGTTCTTATCTCTGATGTGGAAACAGCTGTGTGCAGATAATCCGGCAGTTCTCCTGGGGACAGCCCGCAGGTCCCCGCCAGCTCCTGGAGGCAAGGGCTGTCTTTCACTACGGAGTCCTCCCCGGTCAGCTCCCCCGCTGGAGCAAAACGTTTGTTGGCAACATGAAGAAATGAGGAAGTGCATCACATCACGACCCTAGGAACGGATGAGTGAGTGAATGAGTGAGTGAATGAATGAAGCACTCTCAGCAGGGTGGACTAACGCAGGAAGCAGTCTTTCCAGGCACCCGGCGGTCCTGGCTCTGTCACGAAGGTCCGTCTCTAAGCTCCAGCGGGACAGGGACCCTCTAGCCGTGGTCAGCAAAGTACAGCTCATGAGCCACAGCCGGCTCTTTGGCCCCTTGAGTGTGGCTCTTCCACAAAACACCACGGCCTGGGCAGGTCTATGTTGAAGAAGAGGCGTGGGAAGAAGTTCCGGTCTAAAAAATGTGGCTCTCCGAAGGCATTTCCGTCGTTGTCCTGTTGGTATTTGGCTCTGTTGATGGATGAGTTTGCCGACCACAGCCCTCTAGGTCTGGTTTACCAGGCTGTTCCCAGCAAGTTAGCACATGCCCAGCACAGCAGAGCTTCAGTGCGCTTTGGTGCAGCCGACGGGTGCTCCTCAGAGAGGGAGTCCCCCGAGAACAGGCAGCCCTGCCCTCGGAGAATGACCGACAGAGGCCCTCTCCCTCAACCTGGGGCCCCATCTCCCCTGCCTCCTCCTGCCTCCCAGAGCGCCCCCAGAGATGATCACAGCGCCCCTGCTCTCCACCCCGCCCGCTCCTCCCCTAACTCCGCACCCTGCGAGGTAAGCAGGCTGCACGGGGCTGGTGGGTGCGAATCCTGTGGGCAGAGGTCGGAGGTCACCTCCTTGCACAGGGGAGAGTGAGAAAGTGATGCCCGGCCACGTGGCTCAGGGGTTGAACACTGACCTCTGAACCGGGAGGTCAGGGTTCGATGCCCCTTCGGGGCACAGGCCTGGGTTGCGGGCTCCCTCCCCAGGAGGGGCGTGCAGGAGGCAGCCGATTAATGATCTCTGCCATTGTTGATGTTTCTCTCTCCTCTCCCTTCCTCTCTGGAGTCGATACACATATGTTTTTAAAAACTAAAGAACGTGTGAGCAGATGACCCGGGTTCACCACGCGGGCACTTCTCCCGACGCTCACTTGGGGTTCGGGGCGACCACAGCATTGCCACGTCTACAGGAGCATCTCTGTGCTCGCGTTGGCCCCGTCTGAGCAGGAAGGGGACCTGAGCTACAAACTCACGCTCCCCATGTTCTCGGCCCTTCGATTTCCGTTTCCATTTCGGGTTTGGCTTCTTGTTGACAATCGCGCAGACGAAGGAAACACCACCACCACCCCCACCCCGGGGCGGTGAGCAGCTCACCACCACCCCCTCCTGGCCCACCCGGGCAGCGAGGCCGACGCCACAGCCACAGGGACGGGCGCGGATCCCCGGTGGGGTCCCGTGGGTGCTCGGTGCTGTCTCCCCTCCATCGCGGGGGAGCCGAGCTGGGGCGTGAGGGGAGACGACGTTGAACCCGAAACCCTGTGTTCAGAAAAATCACAGAACGTAGGCCTTAATCATCAGAATCGTTTTCCCAAAGCAGATGGTTAAGAGGCTGAGAAACCCTGGGCAAGGCTCGCCCGGCTTAATTACGAGTTCAGAGGAGCCTCGCAGGCCGCTCCCCTCCAGTAAAACATGACGGAGCACGCACCCCGGGCCGGGACGTGCGCTCACGGCGGCTGCAGACACGGCGGGTGTGTGTGTGCGCGCCGTCTGCACCGGCCTGCGCTGCCCGAATCCGCAGCCCGGGGCCGAGTGGCGATCACAAAACGCCTTTGTTCGCTCTCGAGCGATCCAGGGAGCCGAGTGCCGCCGACGTGCTGGGCGAGTGTGCGTGGCGAGGACACAGGCCCGGCTCACAGGGGATCTGAGTGTGCCTCCCCCCCCCCCCCGCCTGCCCCCCAAACCACCCCCCGCCCCTGCTTGGAGCAAAATGCTGGCAGTGCTGTGGGAACCTCGAGCAGCCTGCTGTTAACTGTTGGCGTTCTGTGGTCAGAAACACTGTGGGCTGACAGTTTGTCCGACGTTCTTCTTTTAAATATATTTTATTGTTTTTTTTTGTTTTTTGGTTTGTTTTTTTTTACAGAGAGGAAGGGAGAGGGATAGAAAGTCAGAAACATCCATGAGAGAGAAGCATCCATCAGCTGCCTCTTGCGGACCCCTTACTGGGGATGTGCCCGCAGCCAAGGTCCATGCCCTTGACCGGAATCAAACCCGGGACCCTTCAGTCCGCAGGCCGACGCTCCATCCACTGAGGCACACCGGTTTCGGCTGTCCGGCGTTTTTCTCTCGGGCGGCCCATGTCTTTTCCCCTGAGTTTCAGACGGCGCTCTCCCTCTCTCTCTCTCTCTCTCTCTCTCTCTCTCTCTCTCTCTCATGCCCTGCAGCTCTTCATAGTCTCTCAAATTCAGCATCTCGTGGAAACCTGACATGACAATTAGATTCAGAGAGCCTCCGCTAAGATACCCGGGTTTTTCAAACTTTATGAATCAGTTGTTTAAGGAAAGAAAGAGGCCCTAGCTGGGTGTGGCTCAGTGGATAGAGTGTCAGCCTGCGGACTCCACGGTCCCGGGTTCGATGCTTTGGTTGTAGGTACAGACCGAGTGGGGAGTGTGCGGGAGCCGCTGATGGGTGTTTCCAACTCTCTGTCCCTTTCCCTTCTTCTCTGTCGGAAATAAAAATACGTATATTTTAAAAAATAAGGAAAGGAAAGAAGCCCTGGCCGGTGTGGCTCAGTGGACAGACCGCCGGCCTGCGGACCGAAGGGTCCCGGGTTCCATTCCGGTCAAGGGCACGTGCCTCGGCTGCAGGCTCCTCTCCATGTGTGTCTCGCACATCCGTGTCTCCTGCTGTCTTCCCTTCCCTCTAAAAACCACTGGGTGGGGATGAGAAATGTTGAAAAGAGAGAAAGAAATGGACCCGTCCTAGGGGAGGGGAGGGCTGTGGGGAGGAGAAGGAGAAGGAAGGCTGGAGTGGGGCCTCCAGGTGTCCAGTGCGCTACCTCCGTTCCCCCGCCGGAGAGCGGAGCAAAGAGGCCGCCCCCTGGGCACTGGGGAGCCCCTGGGGGCAAATGGGATACCATCACCAGGGGGATAACTGCCCGTCCCCATCACGGCACCTACAGCACTCACACCTGCTCCTTCCCTGCGCAGCTCGCTCTCTGGAGTGACGCTCAGCGTGGCGGGCCCCGGCTGGGGGGACCCCGGTGAGGTAGCTGGCTGAGCACCTCTGTGCACACAGAACGTTAGTGTTTGACCTAACGCAGTGGTCAGCAAACTCTCACCAGCCCACAGAGCCCAATAGCAACAGGACAGCGCTTAGAATTTCTTCGGAGAGCCACAGTGTTTCAACTGAAACTTCTTCTCGCGCCACTTCAACGCAGACTCGCCCAGGCCGTGGCATTTTGTGGGAGAGCCACATTCCGGGGGTCAAAGGGCCGCCTGTGGCTCGCGAGCCGCGGTTTGCCGACCTCGGACCTAAAGACGCGTAAAGCCGGCTGGTGGTCGGGCAGTGTCCACTCTGAATTCTCGTACGTGTTTGGCTACAAACAGAGGGTTGTTTTTTCTCCCCCTTTTCGCCCGCCAACAGCGTGATGCTGTTGAAAACAGACTCCTCGGAATGCTGGAGTCCGGTTTACAAAATCCGCCCCCCTGAGCCTTCCGCGGCTGACGCTGCCCTCGTCGCCTGCCCGGGCCTCGCTCCCGGCAGCCCAGAAAGTTCTTGCCCAGCACTCTGCCCCAGAAGAGGCAGGCCCCTCGGTAGCGGGGGGCGGGCCAGCTCGCGGGGCTGGGTCTGCGGGCGTCACCGGGCCAGCCCTGCTTTCCCGTCGGCCCTGGCAGAAAACATCTGTTTCCCAAACAGAAAACCTCTCCAGCGCTGTGGGCTCTCTCTGCCCAGGACACGAGAAGGGAAACAGAACACGTGACGTTCTGTTTTGCTCTCTACGGACGGGCAGGTGGTCACGGAGTCTGTGAGACGTTCCGGGGGCGGTCGTGTGATTACCGGTCACGCTGAGGTGTCTGCACAGTCGCCACATGCAGCTCGACGGTTGGGACATGAACGCTCCCCCCCGCCCGGCCCCGTGGCTCCGGGGTTGAGCGTCCACCTGAGAACCAGGGGGTCACGTGTGATTCCCCGTCAGGGAATAGGCACGGGTTGTGGGCTCCATCTCCAGTGGGGGGGGGGGGGGGGTGCAGGAGGCAGCTGATCAGTGAGTCTCTCTCATCACTGATGTTTCTATCTCTCCCTCTCTCTCTCTTCCTCTCTGGAACCAATAAAAATATATTTTTAAAAAACACACAAAACACTCCACTGGGAAAGCTTTCTCGTTGTTATTCCCAACTGTATGTATGAGGGTAAGCAACCACCCGACCAGTCGCTATGACACGCACTGACCACCAGGGGTCAGATGCTCAACGCGGGAGCTGCCGAGCTGCAGTGACTTAGCAGCTGTGGTTCTCGGGTGACACACATGGAACCAGAGAGAAAGGAGTTCAATTCCAGGGTTCATCACCCTAGAACCACCCTCTCGCAATCAGGACCCCCTCAGGGGATATCGGAGAGCCGGGAGATAGCGCAGGCCAGGCCGAGGGACCCCACCGGTGCACACATTCATGCACCGGGCCTCTAGTGATGAAACAAAGCCCACAGAGAGACAGTTATCAGAAGGAAATCTTCAAGAACCAAACATAAGCTACATTTCAGTTTTTTTTGGAGGCGGGAAAGAGCCGAACAAAAGCAAACACTGGGACTTAAGTAAGCTTTCTGGGCACAGGCCAACAGGCCACACATGTGACATATTGAAACAAAGTAACTGGTTTCTTATTGAAATGTTATTGTTTTTAATGCCTCCCATCGGGACACAGGCAAACAGGCCACACATGTGACATATTGAAACAAAGTAACTGGTTTCTTATTGAAATGTTATTGTTTTTAATGCCTCCCATCCTACCTGTCACTGACCTCCCGGTCCTCCGCAGACACCAGGCAGATCCAGCCCTCGCCACCCTGGTCCTACGACCAGTCCTACCAGTACCTGGGCTCCATCGCCTCGCCCTCCGTGCACCCAGCGACGCCCATCTCGCCGGGCCGGGCCAGCGGCATGACGACCCTCTCCGCAGAGATTTCCAGCCGGCTCTCGAGTAAGCTGCCCTGGGACAGGCGTTGGAAGCGAGCTGGAGTGGGGGGAGGTGGGGGGGCGGGACCTGCCCCGAGGAGATGCGTGGAGGGGGTGGCAGTCACGTTCCATGGGCTCCGATGTGGTGTAAAGACAGGGCTGTCCGGCTCTGGGTCCCGCGGCCGTGCGCTGACCGGCCTGGACCCCGAGGCAGAGGCCGGGACCGGCAGCAGAGGTGGCCGGAGAAGCGGACGCCGGAGCCAGGGGGTGGCAGCTGACGGGTGAAGAATGCTGTAGAAAAAGTCACGCAGCTGGGCCGGGTCACGTGATCGGCTCTCGTGGGTCACATGACCAGCACCCTGGGGCCCCTGTAGGATGGGAAGCCAGTGGAGACACCCCCAGAGAGACGTGTCCACTAAGAGCTGCTCAGACCAGCTCGGCCCGTGGGAAGCTCTGGTGGCGTGGTTCGAGTAGTTGCTGTGGACAGGAGCTTGTTAGCTGTCCGTCAGCTCACGGCGAGGCTTCTGGGCAGGGGAACGGGGGCCGCAGAGAAACATCCGTTTGCGGAACCCCAGAGACGAAAGCCTCCACGGGCTGTGGAATGGGAGCCGGACGGGCTGTGACGGTGGCTCTGGGAACTCAGCCTCCGGGGGCCACGCCTTCCCGCCCGGGGCCGGGTGAAGCCGGCGGGGGGCAGGCGAAGGGCAAAGGCGTCTTTACGGTGGTCCGGTGCTGGGATGGCCTGGGATTACTCACCAGGTGCGTTCGCTGCTTCTCAGAGCTTCTCAACAGGGGCAGCGATGGCAGCGGGGGGCAGGGAGCTCTCTGTTGGGGGGCTGCCTGTGAAATGCAGGGGCCTAGCAGTAGGGGTTTTTCTCTCTTTTCCACGTCCAGCGTGAGAGAGAGTGGGTCCAGTTTCTGAGCAGAGAGGTTGGGGATTGAGAAAATAAAAGAATAGAAGACGCAGATAGAGAATTAACAGCTGGGGCTGGGTGGAACCTCTGCTCTCTCTGATGGAGAGACAGGATCTCAAACCCAACGGCGGCAGTTTATTTATATCCCACAATACAAAGGGGTTACATGGAAAAAAACTTAGGATCAAAGGAGCTTGAGTAGGCCCAGGCCCTATTCATTCCCTCGTTCCTGGGGCTAGGCTGGATTTACATCTCAAGGCCCGCCCCCCAACACTTGGGGCAAAGTTGAGTTGGTGCTGATCACGCGTCCAGCCTTCTTGGTGGATGTGTCTCCAAGACACGGCTCTGCCTGGCGCCTCGGGTTCAGCTGACACTGATTTACAGAATGCTCAGGTGTCTTCCCTGGGGGCCCTCCACACCTAGCAGCATCTCCGGTCTCTGGGCTGCAGCGGCACCCCCTCTCCATCGGCACAACCACAGAACGCCCCAGCCATTGCCGGTGTCCCCACTCCGCCCCCAGTTGAGAACAGGGCCCCCGTGCTCCTGGGAGCTGGTGTGCTGTCAGAAAGGCACCGCACAGTCCAGTTTTCCCCGGTCCAGCCCCGGGTGCCAGCCTCTTCCTGGCATCGCAGGCCCCGGCGGTGAGGCGGTGGCGCGGGCAGGAGGACGTCTGCTCAGCGTGCTGCTTAATTTTTTTAAATATATTTTATTGATTGTTTACAGAGCGGAAGGGAGAGGGATAGAAAGACAGGAACGTCGATGGGAGAGAAACATCGATCAGCTGCCTCTTGCCCATCCCCCACTGGGGATATGCCCGCAACCCTTGACCGGAATCGAACCCGGGACCCTTCAGTCCACAGGTCGACGCTCTATCCACTGAGCCGCACCGGTCTCGGCGTCGGCGTGCTGCTTTAGACCATCTGCTCCCAAGGCCCTTGTCCCGTCTCACTGATTCTTCTCGGCGGCGCTGCTCTGCCCACGGGCTGGCGGGGGCTGTTTCCGGAACATTCCCTGCTTTCCTGGGAAAGGCCCTGTTTGGGGACTGTCCTTGGAGTTGATTGAGTCTTTTGACTTGGTCAGCTCCTCATAGTCCAGGAACCGTAGGGCCAAGTGCTCCAACCGACCGCGATCAAACGAAAGGGTGACTTAAGAAACGAGTACCGTGAGCACCCCAAACCCAGCCGCAGCCCCCCACCGAGTGTGGGAGGATGCGTCATGGCAGGAGGGTGTGGAGTGGGTGCAAACCAGGCCCCATTTCTGCACCCGGGGCGGGGAGCGGGGGGCTTCGCTGACGCAGAGGGAGGACCAGCGGGAATCGCAGAGAGCAGCACGGGACATGCTTTTCACTAGCAGATCTCCTCTGGACAGGGCTGAGCCGGGCCTGAAACTGTGGTCCTGGGCGGGGCCAGGGCCGGAGGGGGGCAGGGGGCCCCAGCTTCAGAGCCCAGCCCTGCCCCGGCCTGCCCCTCCCCCTGACCCCGCCTCCAGCTCTGTGCTGTCCGCTCCCCCGCCCCCCCCCCCGCCCGCCCCACCTGGGCTGCCTCTGCGGGCCTGGCACTCTGTCTGTCTCTCTCTCCTTTGCAGACAGACTCCACACCTTGTCTGAAAACAGTTGTCATCCGGAGGTAGTCTTTGCTTCTTTTCCGTCTGCTTTTTTTTTTTTTTTTTCTTTTTTAAAGAAGTTAATGTTTAGCTGTCAGCCGGGGCGACAGACAGCGTGCCTTTTTCTGAGTCAGGAGAAAGTGCCTTTCAAGGCAGCCATTATCTGCCAGGCTGTTTAATCCTGCGGGACAGGGGGCGGGGCCTGGCGTGGGGCCCCTTTCCTCCCGAAGACTGCAGGATGAGGACTCAGCTGTCAGGGCAAGTCTTCAGCCCCATCGGTGGGGCCGCATTTCCAGCCAGAAGACCTGCCCCTCCAAATCCCCAGATTTCCTGCTCCTTAAAGCCCCCGTGCTCACCGGTCTGCCCCTCCGCCCACGCTGGAGTTGGCTAGGGGCACCCGGCCAGCCAGAGGGCAAATGAGCTGCCCCCTTCCCCCCCGCCCCAGGGGTGTAACTGGTGAGGCCGGGTAGGGGGTATCGAACTGGACATCAAAATGAAAACAAGCCGAAACCGGTGTGGCTGAGTGGATAGAGCGTCGGCCTGCGGATGGAAGGGTCCCAGGTTCGATTCCGGTCAAGGTCTTGTACCTTGGCTGCGGGCACATCCCCGGGGGGGGGGGGGGGGGGGGGGGGGCGTGTGCAGGGAGCAGCTGATCGATGTTTCTGACTTTCTATCCCTCTCCCTCTCTGTAAAAAATCAATAAAATATATTTTAAAAAGAAAGGGGGGGAAAAAAACATAATGAAAACAAATATTTGAATAGATCATTTGAATCTGAGCATATCCAAAGGGCCCAAGATGTTGGGATTTTTTAATGTGTATTTTTTAATCCTCACCTCAGGATATTTTCCCACTGATTCTAGGGAGAGGGGGAGACAGAGAGAATGTTGCTGTCGGAGAAACACATGGGTGGGCTGCCTCCTGCACATCCCCAACCAGGGCCGGTCGGGGAGGAGCCTGCAACCCAGGTCCCTGCCCTTGACCGGCATCGACCCCGGACCCCTCGGTCCGCAGGCCGACGCTCTGCCCGCTGAGCCACACCGGCTGGGGCCCAAGTTGCTTTACGGCCAGGACGTTGTGAAAGGGGTCATTGGGCCAATCGAACGGCGGGGGACGCTGTCACCGTGTAGACGGAGGAGGCTCACGCGGTATTTGATTGAGAGCCTTCAGACATTCCGCCCACAAATGAAACCGTGTTCCCTGACGGCTGAGGCAGCAGCACCATCCCATTCCCGGGTCCCTGATAAGCCCCCGACTCCCTCGGGGGTTCCAGTAAGGAACGGGGTGCCGTCAGCGGTTGCCGGGCGGCCGTGGGACCGGCTGACCAGCGTGTCCGGACGCCGCCCGCACCGGGGTGACCGTTCACCGCCTCCCCAGGGCGCGCACCTCGGGTCTCCGGGAGATGGAGCCAGAGGAGGAGCGGGCGGCTCCTGTGTGTGTCGGTGTCCGGAGGACTGCGTCCGGCGGAAACAAATGGACCCGATGTGCCTCCTGCCCTCCTCCGGCCCCTGCGTCTCCCGGGCCCCCCACATCTTCCTGGAAAGACGAGTCAGGCTTCCTGCGAACTCTCGAACGTGTCAGGGCTCCGTGGGAGCAGACCCCAAGGGCCCCCCGCTGGCTCACAGTGCGTGAGGAGTGGGGCGCGGCCTGGCCCCGGCCCGCACCTCGGACTCGCTCCGGAGGGACGGACAGGGGTGCTTGTTTGGAAGCCAGACTCCTGCTTTCCCCAGGAGCACAGAGCCGGGCGCATCTCACCTGTTTCTAGAAACGCCAGTTACCTCTCTGAGGAGGAGGCCGGCCCTCTTCACCTTCGCCCCAACTTTACAGAGGAGTCATTTTCTAAAAATGTGTGAGAGCAATAAAAAAAACACTAGAGGGTGGGAGGAGGGAGGAGGGAAAGCAGGGAGGGGAGAGAGAGAGAGGCAGAAAGAGAGGCAGAGGGGGGGGCAGAGAGAGAGACAGAGAGAGAGAGGCAGAGAGAGAGAGAGGCAGAGAGAGAAAGAGGCAGAGAGAGAGAGGGGCAGAGAGAGAGAGAGAGAGAGAGAGAGAGAGAGAGAGGCAGAGAGAGAGAGAGAGAGGCAGAGAGAGAGAGAGGCAGAGAGAGAGAGAGAGGCAGAGAGAGGGAGGCAGAGAGAGAGGCAGACACTAGCTCTCCCTGCTGGTATAATAGGCTTGAAATATGAGGAAGTTGACCCAGGGCCCAGGCCGTCCACAAACAGATTAATCCCTCCCCCATCTCCTCCCCCCCGCCCCCCGCCCCCAGCTCTCCTCCTCCTTCACGTTCTCTAGCGGCCTGGACACAGGGGGCACAGGCCACCCGCCCTCCTGAGCTTGGAGTCGTTTCGTGTGCCGATGTGAGAACTTTCACATTTTCAGACATTTCCTTCAGGTCCTGCTCTGTTTGGTGGCCATCTTCGGGGTTTGCTAGGGTACAGACTGCCGTCTGGCCTTGTCATTCTGCGAATCATTCTGAGAGAGAAATACCCCGGGCCCCGTCCTGCATATCCAGTGTTGGTTCTCGGGGTGGGGTGGGGGGGGAGTTGCCCCTCACCCCTATCCGTCTCTCCCCCCCCACCCCCCGGACACTGACAGAACCTGGAGACGCTGGTGGTCACAATTCTGGGAGTGGGGACAGGGCTGGCATCCGGCTGGCACTCCCCTGCCAGCCTAATGGATATCTAACTGCTCCCCCACCAGCCTGTTTGCCCCCAACTTCCCTCCTCTGCCGGCCTGGTCACCCCTCACTGCCCTCCCCTGCAGGCTTGATAGACCCCAACTGCCCTCCCTTACAGGCTTGGAACCTCCCAACAGCCCTCCCCTGCTGGCCATCTTGTGGTGGCCATCTTGTGTCCACATGGGGCCAGGATCTTTGACCACATGGGGGCAGCCCTCTTGTGTGTTGGAGGATGGTCAAACTGTGTATTACTCTTTTATTAGACAGGATTAGTATTGTTATGACAGTATATTGACATGAACTTATTAATGCATCCATTCTATTTCTAATTGTGACCTAGCGTTACATCGTGTCATCAGTTGTGATTATGCTCATGTCAGAGACCAAGTTTATATTAATGTTGGTGCATTCGTCTACTGGTGATCTAGAAGCCTGGCCAACTTTTTCCTGTGAAGAGCCAGGAACTAAATATTTCAGTGTTTCAGGTCCCGGCGGACTAAGTCATGACCCTCAGCTCTGCAGAGGTAGCTCAAAAGCAGCAGCGACAAACGCATAAAGGAAGGAGGCTGATGCCAGTAAAACTTTATGCACTGACCCTGAAATCCGAATCTCACATAAATTTCATTACAGGAAACGGTCTGCTTTTGATGTTTTCTCCAACCACTTAAAAATATAATAATACTCGTCCTTAGCTTGTGGGGCACGGAAATGGCATGGCTGGATTTGACCCCGGGATGACGCCAGTGATTTTATCTGAACCACACACATCCTCTATTGTGTCTGCACTTCACATGTTGTACCTGTATTCTCTATTGTCACACTACGTGGTAGCATATTATATTAGCGCATTATATCCCTGGATAGCATCTGTCCTCTTCTTTTACTGTGTGTTGTCGCTAGAGACCCGTTGCAGGAAGATTCCTGTAAGACTAGGGCTTCCTGTGGCCTGAGCAAGGAAGCCCTGTCTGCTGCCTCACTCCCTTCTCTGCTGCCTCACTCCCTCCCATCTCCTCTACTTCGCTCCCTCCCATCTCCTCTGCCTCCCTCCCATCTCCTCTGCCTCCCTCCCATCTCCTCTACTTCGGTCCCTCCCATCTGCTCTACTTCAGTCTCTCCCGTCTCCTCTGCCTCACTCCCTCCCATCTCCTCTACCTCACACCCTCCCATCTCCTCTACCTCACACCCTCCCATCTCCTCTGCTTTGCTCCCTCCCTTCTCCCCCGCCTCACCTGCTTCCCTCTCTTCCTCCCCGCCCCACTTGCTTGCTTCGCTGCAGCTTTGCTCCCTTCTGCAGTGCTTGGCTTCCTTCTACACCATCTTCTGAGCCTAGATATGCAAATGAACTGCCATCTTGGTTGGGTTAATTTGCATACTCATTCTGATTGGGTGGTGGGTGTGGCTCGTGGGCGTGGTGGAGGTACAGTCAATTTGCATATTGCTCTTTTATTAGATAGGCTACTATCTCCCTGGGCAGCAGTATTCTGGGTACTCTCCTAGCTTCCTGGGCAGTGGCATTCTGGGTAATGGTCCTGCAGGTGGGCTGGCAGCGAGGACGAGCCCCCCCCTCTCCCCCCACGAGCGCCCCTCTCACTATGCCATGCTTTCCTGCCCCACAGCGGCTCCAGAGCTGACGGCCTTCGGCGACCCGCGCCAGTTCCCGGCGCTGCCCTCCATCTCGGACCCGCGCATGCACTACCCGGGCGCCTTCACCTACTCCCCGACGCCCGTCACCTCGGGCATCGGCATCGGCATGTCGGCCGTGGGCTCGGCCACGCGATACCACACGTACCTGCCGCCGCCGTACCCCGGCTCGCCGCAGGCCCAGGGCGGCCCCTTCCCGGCCGGCTCGCCCTCCTACCACCTGTACTACGGCGCCTCCGCCGGCTCCTACCAGTTCTCCGTGGTGGGCGAGCGCTCGCCGCCGCGCATCCTGCCGCCCTGCACCAACGCGTCCACGGGCGCCGGGCTGCTCAACCCCAGCCTGCCCACACCCAGCGACGCCGGCGAGGCCGAGGGCAGCCACAGCAACTCGCCCACCATGCCCGCCGCGCGCCTAGAGGAGGCGGTGTGGCGGCCCTACTGAGCCCACGGCGGGGGGACCACGCCTCCGCCCGACCGGCCGGGACCCCTCCACCGCCGGCACCAGCTGGCCGGCCGGGGCGGCGTCTGCACCATCAGAGCCGGCCGTCTGCGGAGCGTGACCGGCCGGCCACGGGGGCCGCCCCGAGGCAAACAGGAAGATTCCAGAGGAAAACTGTGAATGCTTCTGAATTAGCAATGCTGTGAATAAAAGAGAGATTTTATACCCTGACTTCACTTTTTAACCACGCTGTTTATTCCAAAGAGGACGGAGTTTTGGTTCAGGGTTGGGGGATGCGGCTCGTCCTGTCCGGCATCGACTTTGTATCCTTCGTGTTCTTTTCCAGCACCTTATCGATGGCAAAAGGCGCGTGTTTGCGTTTGGGGTGGTTTTATTTTTATATCTACATATGCAAATTTGAGCTTGCTTCTTTCTTACTATGACAATTGGGGGAAAAAAATATGGTTCCTTTTCTTGTAAGTTTTATTTAACTTTTCTTTCGGACTTTCTGTGTCGTTGTGGGGTTTTGTTTTGTTTTTTAAAGAAACAGCTACAGCTTTGGGTCAATTTCAACTACTGTATTCCCACGAGGAATCCCTAGATATTTATGTATCTTGATGTGTAGACAGTTACTGATGTGTTGATACTTTTTTATTATTTAAATGTACTTATAGTAAGAAGAAAGATATCAAGTACTACATTCTCTCTCTTTTTTTAAATAAATAGTAGCCAAAGTTAAATGTATCACATTGAAGAAGGCTGGGGAAAAGGATGGGTGATGTGATCACGTGGTTACCTACATATTGTTTACATTAAACGTCCTTTAATGTTAATCCAACGCGTTGGTAGCGGGTGCAGCCGTGTTAGATCCTGCGGGTCCCTGCCCAGGCCCGAGGCAGGTGCTTTCGGAGTCCCACCGAGGCTCTGCCCTCGTCTGGGGCGCGGCCCGAGGTCAAGTCCGGCTGTGGAGGGCTCAGCCGCCGCCGGCCACGGTCCCTCTGGCGGGGACTGCCTGTCAGCCCGGGGACCTGCGCCCGGCGTGCCTCTTGGTCCTTTCAGAGCAAATCCACAGCCGGCCGCGTGGAGGGGCAGTGTCCACTCTGGAACCAAATCCGTGAATCCAGGGGCTCCGTCCGTGCTGGGTTCTGGGGGCGGAAGGGGATCTTCCGAACCCAGAACGCAGCGGCTGTGGCTTTAAGAACACTCCTCTCCCGCAGGACCTGCCCCTTCACACGGAACAGCCGCGTGGCCGTTCCCCGTGGCTGGGGGGAAGGGACCGCAGGGCGCCTTCGCCTTCTGAGGGTCTCGCCCAGGACGGGCCCAGCCGCCGGCCTGCGGGAGCCAGCGCCCCTCTGTCTCGGGGGCCCCCTGTGCGGAACCCCATCCCGTGTTGCTGTCCCCAGGGGGAGACCCGCCCCTGGGGGGATGGAGGGAGACAGGGTGCACTTTGCCCTGCGCGCCGTGTACCCGGAAAGATCCGTGTCGCACTGCTTGTTGCCCGTGGCGACAGGTCAGGCGTAGCCAATGTCACTGGAAACTGCAGGCACTGTTTTAACCCGAGGATTCGGTTGGAGGTCGGAGCGCACCGATGCCGCACGGCTGCCGTCCGCTGTGTGTGCGCTCAGAGCGATGGGGGGGGGCGGGGGGGCGGCTCCCGTACCCCTTCGCCTCGTGGGCACGGCCCCAGGCCAGCTGGGAGGCGGGCGGAGGGCGGGACCGGAGGACAGGATGTGGAGTTTATTCTGTAGACGTAAGGATCCCCGTTAGGAAGATCTTGGCTGCAGGCAGCAGAGACCGCTGAGCGTATTTAAAACAGCGTGTGTCTGAGTTTCCTTCTCTAGCCAGGGGTGGGGGCGCGGGTTGACAGGTGTGAATATGCAAAACACAGAGTTTATTCTTGTATTGTTATTTATTCGTTATTGTATTATTTGCCACGCGCTGTGCCCCCCAACTGTGGCCTGCCCTGGAAATGCTGTTTTTCGCAAGCGCAGTAGCACTTTGGGGAGAGGGGAGAGGAGGCGGGGTGTCTGTGGGGTCAGGAGGGTGTGGGGTCGAGCTCGGCAGAGCTGGGGAAGCCCGGGCCGTTCTGTCTTAGACGCAGTTCTCCCTCCGGCATTCATTTTCCTGTGTCTTCCCACATGGCTCTTTTCCTTCCTCCCTCCCTTCCTTCTTTCCTTCCTTCCTCCCTCCCTTCCTTCTTTCCTTCCTTCCTCCCTTCCTTCCTTCTTTCCTTCCTTCCTTCCTCCCTTCCTTCCTTCCTCTCTCTCTCTCTCTCTCCCCTTTTTGGCAGGAAAATTGCCTGTCGGTCGATTTAAAACGTTCGTTTCGGAAAAGAACGCTCCCCGGCAAAGTGAGCCCGTTCACCCCGCGGGGAACTGAAAGGTTCTTTCCGGCGCCGGTCCGGGCCGCGCCCGCCCGACACAGCGCTGGGGGGGAGGAAGGCAAGCATGGTTTTGTTCAATTCTGGCCCCTGAAGAGACTGCAGCTGGACATCAGCCCAGCGTCCTCACGGGAATCCGTCGCCTGTTGCGTGAACCTTCCCCCCGGGGGCACACGTGGGCAGGGCTGCACGCCGCCCTGCAGGCCCTCGGGCTGGCCATCCGGAGCCCCCTTCCAGCATGTTCCGAGTCCAGTTGTTTCAGAAAAAGTGAACCCGAGGTCGGCTGCTTGGGAGGTAGAGGCACGCCCATGTCTCGCCCTGAGGGCCGGCATTTGCCTCCCCAGGTGGCCATAAGGTGGCCCTTTCCTGCGGGCGGCCAGCAGCCGATAATGGCAAAGTCGGGGTCTCCGGGAGCCGGGGGGGCCTAGAAAGAAAAATGAGATAAGTCCTCTCTGCATTTACACTTCTCTCCCTCTCTGCCCCTTTACCATCTCCCACTTCCTCCCCACCTCCCCCTTCTTCTGTGTGGGAAACGGCGTACACCCCACCCGACAAACCGGGGAGCCGCGCGTCGGCGTCTTCCTGCCGGGGCGCTGCCCGCGGCCCAGGCCGCCAGCCCGGGGGGGAGCCCGCCAGGCCGGCCACAGGCAGAGCGGAGGCTGTGCCACGGACAGAACGGCCCGCGCTGGACGGGAAGCGAACGGTTTGGCTCCTCGTCCCGCCATGTCCATTGCCGGTTCCCGTCCACCCTGTTCCCTCGGGCCACGCCGCCCCAGTGGTTCTGGGTTCGGGTGGTTTTTCTTTCCGGGGTGACACTGTCGGGGTCTGTTACCCACCGAACGTCAGGCTAACCCTCGTCTCGGAAAACAGTCTGGCGTCCGGACAGAATGCCCGGGGTCTCCGTTGGGCGCGGCCCCTCCCTTCGCCGGCCAGCGTCGGCGAGACCGGCCGTTTGGGTTCCTTTTCCTCCAGGAGAGTCGCACCAACAAAGTCCACTGTACTTGTGTCTGTAAATAGATCTTAAGCTTCATGACGAAATGTTGTTACTACGAAAACTGTTTGCGATTTTGTGTGTGCTTCCGAGGACGCTCCCTTCTGTTGGCTCCATCCTGTATACGAAAGCGCTTCTCTCCCCGCTGTTTATTTTAGACGTTAAGACAAACGACATTTTATCCGCTTTTATAAAGAGCTAATAGCATGGTTGCGATTTTTTTTTTAAGTTCACTTTTGTTTGAAGGAAAATGAATGTGCAAAAAAGAGAACCACTGGTTCGGTGTGCTTTCTGGGTGTGTAACCGCCGGGGCAATAAACTTTCCAACACGAGCGAGCGCAAACGGCTCTTGAAACAGGGGCCACACGGGTGTCCGCAAGGGGGCGGCGGCCACTCTGTGCGGGGCGGGTTCTAGGAGGGGCCCTCCTCCCGGCCCACACACACCCTCCTCCCGGCCCACACACCCTCCTCCCGGCCCACACGCCCTCCTCCCTGATCACACACCCTCCTCCCGGCCCACACAACCTCCTCCCGGCCCACACACCCTCCTCCCGGCCCACACACACCCTCCTCCCGGCTCACACACCCTCCTCCCGGCCCACACACCCTCCTCCCTGATCACACACCCTCCTCCCTGATCACACACCCTCCTCCCGGCCCACACACCCTCCTCCCGGCCCACACACCCTCCTCCCGGCCCACACACCCTCCTCCCGGCCCACATACCCTCCTCCCGGCCCACACACCCTCCTCCCGGCCCACACACCCTCCTCCCGGCCCACACACCCTCCTCCCGGCCCACACACCCTCCTCCCGGCCCACACACCCTGCTCCCGGCCCACACACCCTCCTCCCGGCCCACACACACCCTCCTCCCTGATCACACACCCTCCTCCCTGATCACACACCCACCTCCCGGCTCACACACCCTCCTCCCGGCCCACACACCCTCCTCCCGGCCCACACACCCTCCTCCCGCCTCACACACCCTCCTCCCGCCTCACACACCCTCCTCCCGGCCCACACACCCTCCTCCCGGCCCACACACCCTCCTCCCGGCCCACACACCCTCCTCCCGGCCCACACACCCTCCTCCCGGCCCACACACCCTCCTCCCGGCCCACACACACCCTCCTCCCGGCCCACACACCCTCCTCCCGGCCCACACGCCCTCCTCCCTGATCACACACCCTCCTCCCGGCCCACACACCCTCCTCCCGGCCCACACACCCTCCTCCCGGCCCACACACACCCTCCTCCCGGCTCACACACCCTCCTCCCGGCCCACACACCCTCCTCCCGGCCCACACACACCCTCCTCCCGGCTCACACACCCTCCTCCCGGCCCACACACCCTCCTCCCTGATCACACACCCTCCTCCCTGATCACACACCCTCCTCCCGGCTCACACACCCTCCTCCCGGCCCACACACCCTCCTCCCGGCCCACACACCCTCCTCCCGCCTCACACACCCTCCTCCCGGCCCACACACCCTCCTCCCGGCCCACACACCCTCCTCCCGGCCCACACACCCTCCTCCCGGCCCACACACCCTCCTCCCGGCCCACACACCCTCCTCCCGGCCCACACACCCTCCTCCCGGCCCACACACACCCTCCTCCCGGCCCACACACACCCTCCTCCCGGCCCACAGACCCTCCTCCCGGCCCACACACCCTCCTCCCGGCCCACACACCCTCCTCCCGGCCCACACACCCACCACCCCCCCCACACACCCTCCTCCCGGCCCACACACCCTCCTCCCGGCCCACACACCCTGCTCCCGGCCCACACACCCTCCTCCCGGCCCACACACACCCTCCTCCCGGCCCACACACCCTCCTCCCGGCCCACACACCCTCCTCCCGGCCCACACACCCTCCTCCCGGCCCACACACCCTCCTCCCGGCCCACACACACCCTCCTCCCGGCTCACACACACCCTCCTCCCGGCCCACACACCCTCCTCCCGGCCCACACACCCTCCTCCCGGCCACACACACCCTCCTCCCGGCCCACACACCCTCCTCCCGGCCCACACACCCTCCTCCCTGATCACACACCCTCCTCCCGGCCCACACACACCCTCCTCCCGGTCCACACACCCTCCTCCCTGATCACACACCCTCCTCCCTGATCACACACCCTCCTCCCGGCCCACACACCCTCCTCCCGGCCCACACACCCTCCTCCCGGCCCACACACACCCTCCTCCCGGCCCACACACCCTCCTCCCGGCCCACACACCCTCCTCCCGGCCCACACACCCTCCTCCCGGCCCACACACACCCTCCTCCCCTCCCACACACCCTCCTCCCGGCTCACACACCCTCCTCCCGGCCCACACACCCTCCTCCCGGCCCACACACCCTCCTCCCGGCCCACACACCCTCCTCCCGCCTCACACACACCCTCCTCCCGGCTCACACACCCTCCTCCCGGCCCACACACCCTCCTCCCGGCCCACACACCCTCCTCCCGGCCCACACACACCCTCCTCCCCTCCCACACACCCTCCTCCCGGCTCACACACCCTCCTCCCGGCCCACACACCCTCCTCCCGGCCCACACACCCTCCTCCCGGCCCACACACCCTCCTCCCGCCTCACACACACCCTCCTCCCGGCTCACACACCCTCCTCCCGGCCCACACACCCTCCTCCCGGCCCACACACCCTCCTCCCGGCCCACACACCCTCCTCCCGCCTCACACACACCCTCCTCCCGGCTCACACACCCTCCTCCCGGCTCACACACCCTCCTCCCGGCTCACACACACCCATCTCCCGGCCCACACACCCTCCTCCCTGATCACACACCCTCCTCCCTGATCACACACCCTCCTCCCGGCCCACACACCCTCCTCCCGGCCCACACACCCTCCTCCCGGCCCACACACACCCTCCTCCCCTCCCACACACCCTCCTCCCGGCCCACACACCCTCCTCCCGGCCCACACACCCTCCTCCCGGCCCACACACCTTCCTCCCGGCCCACACACCCTCCTCCCGGCCCACACACCCTCCTCCCGGCTCACACACCCTCCTCCCGGCCACACACACCCTCCTCCCGGCTCACACACACCCTCCTCCCGGCTCACACACACCCTCCTCCCGGCCACACACCCTCCTCCCGGATCACACACCCTCCTCCCGGCCACACACCCTCCTCCCGGCCCACACACCCTCCTCCCGGCCCACACACCCTCCTCCCGGCCCACACACCCTCCTCCCGGCTCACACACACCCTCCTCCCGGATCACACACCCTCCTCCCGGATCACACACCCTCCTCCCGGATCACACACCCTCCTCCCGGATCACACACCCTCCTCCTGGCTCACACACACCCTCCTCCCGGCCACACACCCTCCTCCCGGATCACACACCCTCCTCCCGGCCACACACCCTCCTCCCGGCCCACACACCCTCCTCCCGGCCCACACACCCTCCTCCCGGCCCACACACCCTCCTCCCGGCTCACACACACCCTCCTCCCGCCCCACACACACCCTCCTCCCGGCCCACACACACCCTCCTCCCGGATCACACACCCTCCTCCCGGCTCACACACACCCTCCTCCCGCCCCACACACACCCTCCTCCCGGCCCACACACCTTCCTCCCGGCCCACACACCCTCCTCCCGGCCCACACACCCTCCTCCCGGCCCACACACCCTCCTCCCGGATCACACACCCTCCTCCCGGCCCACACACCCTCCTCCCGGCCCACACACCCTCCTCCCGGCCCACACACCTTCCTCCCGGCCCACACACCCTCCTCCCGGCCCACACACCCTCCTCCCGCCCCACACACACCCTCCTCCCGGCCACACACCCTCCTCCCGGCCCACACACCCTCCTCCCGGCCCACACACCTTCCTCCCGGCCCACACACCCTCCTCCCGGCCCACACACCCTCCTCCCGGCTCACACACCCTCCTCCCGGCCACACACACCCTCCTCCCGGCTCACACACACCCTCCTCCCGGCTCACACACACCCTCCTCCCGGCCACACACCCTCCTCCCGGATCACACACCCTCCTCCCGGCCACACACCCTCCTCCCGGCCCACACACCCTCCTCCCGGCCCACACACCCTCCTCCCGGCCCACACACCCTCCTCCCGGCTCACACACACCCTCCTCCCGGATTACACACCCTCCTCCCGGATCACACACCCTCCTCCCGGATCACACACCCTCCTCCCGGATCACACACCCTCCTCCTGGCTCACACACACCCTCCTCCCGGCCACACACCCTCCTCCCGGATCACACACCCTCCTCCCGGCCACACACCCTCCTCCCGGCCCACACACCCTCCTCCCGGCCCACACACCCTCCTCCCGGCCCACACACCCTCCTCCCGGCTCACACACACCCTCCTCCCGCCCCACACACACCCTCCTCCCGGCCCACACACACCCTCCTCCCGGATCACACACCCTCCTCCCGGCTCACACACACCCTCCTCCCGCCCCACACACACCCTCCTCCCGGCCCACACACCTTCCTCCCGGCCCACACACCCTCCTCCCGGCTCACACACACCCTCCTCCCGCCCCACACACACCCTCCTCCCGGCCCACACACACCCTCCTCCCGGCCCACACACCCTCCTCCCGGCTCACACACACCCTCCTCCCGCCCCACACACACCCTCCTCCCGGCCCACACACACCCTCCTCCCGGCCCACACACCTTCCTCCCGGCCCACACACCCTCCTCCCGGATCACACACCCTCCTCCCGGCTCACACACACCCTCCTCCCGGATCACACACACCCTCCTCCCGGCCCACACACACCCTCCTCCCGGCCCACACACCCTCCTCCCGGCTCACACACACCCTCCTCCCGCCCCACACACACCCTCCTCCCGGCCCACACACCCTCCTCCCGGCTCACACACACCCTCCTCCCGCCCCACACACACCCTCCTCCCGGCCCACACACACCCTCCTCCCGGCCCACACACCTTCCTCCCGGCCCACACACCCTCCTCCCGGATCACACACCCTCCTCCCGGCCACACACCCTCCTCCCGGATCACATACCCTCCTCCCGGCCACACACCCTCCTCCCGGCCCACACACCTTCCTCCCGGCCCACACACCCTCCTCCCGGCCCACACACCCTCCTCCCGGCCCACACACCCTCCTCCCGGATCACACACCCTCCTCCCGGATCACACACCCTCCTCCCGGCTCACACACACCCTCCTCCCGGCCCTCACTCCCTCCTCCCGGCCACACACCCTCCTCCCTGATCACACACCCTCCTCCCGGCCCACACACCCTCCTCCAGGCCCACACACCCTCCTCCCGGCTCACACACACCCTCCTCCCGGATCACACACCCTCCTCCCGGCCCACACACCCTCCTCCCGGCCCACACACCCTCCTCCCTGCTCACACACCCTCCTCCCGGCTCACACACACCCTCCTCCCGGCCCACACACCCTCCTCCCGGCCCACACACACCCTCCTCCCGGCCCACACACCCTCCTCCCGGCCCACACACCCTCCTCCCTGATCACACACCCTCCTCCCAGATCACACACACCCTCCTCCCGGATCACACACCCTCCTCCCAGATCACACACACCCTCCTCCCGGATCACACACCCTCCTCCCGGCCCACACACCCTCCTCCCGGCCCACACACCCTCCTCCCTGCTCACACACCCTCCTCCCGGCCCACACACCCTCCTCCCGGCCCACACACACCCTCCTCCCGGCCCACACACCCTCCTCCCGGATCACACACCCTCCTCCCGGCCCACACACCCTCCTCCCGGATCACACACCCTCCTCCCGGCCCACACACCCTCCTCCCGGATCACACACCCTCCTCCCGGCCCACACACCCTCCTCCCAGCCCACACACACCCTCCTCCCGGCCCACACACACCCTCCTCCCGGCCCACACACACCCTCCTCCCGGCCCACACACACCCTCCTCCCGGATCACACACCCTCCTCCCGGCTCACACACCCTCCTCCCGGCCACACACCCTCCTCCCGGCCCACACACCCTCCTCTCCTCCCACACACACCCTCCTCCCGGATCACACACCCTCCTCCCGGCTCACACACCCTCCTCCCGGCCCACACACCCTCCTCCCGGCTCACACACACCCTCCTCCCTGATCACACACCCTCCTCCCGGCCACACACCCTCCTCCCGGCCCACACACACCCTCCTCCCGGCTCACACACCCTCCTCCCGGATCACACACCCTCCTCCCGGCCCTCACACCCTCCTCCCGGCCCTCACACCTTCCTCCCGGCCCACACACCCTCCTCCCTGCCCACACACCCTCATCCCTGATCACACACACCCTCCTCCTGGCCCACACACCCTCCTCCCGGCTCACACACACCCTCCTCCCACGGCCCACACACCCTCCTCCCACGGCCCATAGACACCCCTTTCTGAGGGACTTCGACCAAAGAGTCTGGGAGGCTTCACCCAGGCCCTCTCCCCGGTGTTTCTGGTGGCACAGGAGGTGGGCTCGGGCCCTGGCTCCCACGTGATGAGAATGCCCCTTCCATCCGTCAGAGCAGCGCTGGTGCCAGCCTCCCGCCCAGCCTCGCCCCCAGCCTCACACCCAGCCTCATGCCCAGCCTCACGCCCAGCCTCGCCCCCAGCCTCGTGCCCAGCCTCGGGCCCAGCCTCACGCCCAGTTCTCGTGCCCAGTTCTCATGCCTTGTGCCCACCCTATGCAGGGTGTCCCAGGGTCAGGACTGCCGCGGGGAGCCCTGGCCGCCTCACTCTGTGTCCTGATGTCTTCTCTGAGCCCGTGTGACCACTGGTGAGAGGCAGGTCGCAGTGTGCAGGTGCCTCTGCCCTTCCTGGTGGCTCCGTCTGCTCTGGTGTTCAGGGCTGGGGCCAGAGGAAGCCACACAAACACAGGATGCCTGGGGGGCAGCCCTCCCAGCACCTGCCTGGTTCAGCACCCGGGCCGAGCCCAGGCCCGTTCCCCCGGCTGCTCCCAGGGGGCTCGGGACCCCAGAGCAGGCTTCCACGCTGTCTCCACGAACAGAGGACAGGGAGCGGGAATTACGTGGGCTCCACACACGGGACGTGGCACGGGAATGTGTTCAACGTGAGGCGGCTGCCTGGCACCCCCCTTTCGGTAACTCCCAGAGGCAGCCTGGCGGTGGCGGGAGTTTCAGGAACTTCTCCCCCCTCCCCCTCTGCCCTGCAAATGGTATTAGTGTTTCAGCCCCAAGACCTGCGCCCCCCACGGTACTGCTCAGCCCAGAACCATGGTCTGACGCCCCTCCCGGGTTCTCGTCACCATCACCTCACGGTCTTCGCTGTGGCCACAGGGGATGTCAGGAATGGACGCGGGCCGGGTCAGGAGAAACAGAGACGTTGACGTGGCGGCTAACAAGCAAGGCAGGAGGAGGCGGGGGCAGCCGAGAGCGTGACCCTAGGGGTCAGACTGCCCCAGGGGTTGGGGGCCAGATTTTTCACACACGGGAACAATTGGAACCAGTGCCCCTCCCCCCCACGTCTTCTCAGCTGAGACGTGACAGTTTCCAGTGATGGCACTTACATGAGCGTCAACCACCTTAGAGCTTGGCACATAACACATGCTCAGTGCGCGCTAAATGCACAAGGTGGGGCTACGCCTCGAACGTGGAAACCCTACCATGTGCTCTCACACGTGTAGCATCTAACGAACAAAGTAACTTCACAAAGTAGAAGCAGACCCACAGACATAGAGAACAGACGGGGAGCCATCAGAGGGGAGGGAGTTTGGGGGCTGGGTGAAGAAAGACCACATATATGTCCTATCTAATAAGGAGGGAATATGCTAATTGACCGCCCCACCCTCAAAGATGGCAGCACCCACAGCCAATAAGGAAAGACTATGCTAATTGACTGTCACACCCTCAAAGATGGTGGTGCCCACAGCCACATGATGGTGGCACCCAGTCCCCTCAGCCCTGCTGGAGTGTCAGGCACACAGCAAGACCACACAACTGCCTCCAGAGTCCCCCAGTCGCCTCAGCCCCCCAGCCCCCCAGGGCCACCCAAGGGTCACGTAACCAGGGCTGGCTGAGGCTTGCGCTACCGGCAGTGGCAGCAGCAGAGGTGTGATGGGCCATCACCTTCCCCTGATCACCAGGTGGCCTCCACCCCTGAGGGCTGCCCAACTGTGAGAGGGGGTAGAGTGGCTGAGGGACCCCCCTTCAGTGCATGAATTTCATGCACCGGGCCTCTGGTTACATATATATGATAACACATAGACACAGACAACAGTGTGGTAACAGCCAAAGGGGAAGCGGTGGGGGAGGGGATATATGAGGATGGAAAGAGCCTTTGCTGGGGCCCATGGGGGCTCGAGGCAGTGTGCAGATGAGGTGTTGTTGGGTTGTGCCCTTGAAACATTAGTGGTTTTATTAACCAGTGTCACCCCACTAAATGCAATAAAATAAGAATGCAAGCAACACCCGATAAAAAGCTGAAACGTCCCACTTCTCCTCCCACCCATGCCTGCTGGGCTGTCAGCGGTTCTGTGCTCACCTGCCAGGCTTTCCGTACCCACAATGCACAGCATATGTTTTACCTCATCCACGCAAATGCAGTGCTTCCGCTCCCCCATCAGCACTTTGACCTCCGTCAGCCAGCACACGGCTGTGCCACCCCATCTACCGCCCTTCCTGGTGGGACGACGCTGCCCTGGCATCTTGCATGGGCGCAGCCCTCTGAGACCCTCTGCGTGCACGCGTGCCCTGTGCTGGGGCTGTTTTTTCATTTTTTTATTTTTTTATTGATTTTTTACAGAGCGGAAGGGAGAGGGATAGAAAGTCAGAAACATCGATGAGAGAGAGACATCCATCAGCTGCCTCTTGCACGCCCCCTACCGGGGATGTGCCCGCAGCCAAGGTACATGCCCTTGCCGGAATCAAACCCGGGACCCTTCAGTCCGCACTCCGACGCTCTGTCCACTGAGCCAAACCGGTCTCGGCTGTGCTGGGATTTTTGAACACTTCAGGGAACTGTAGGTCAGAAAGACTTGATATGTTGGCGATCACTCTTCCGGGAGGTTTCATGGAGGTAGGTTTCTGGGGTTGGGACCTCGTGCTGTTGGAAGAGGAAGCCCGAGACTCACCAAGGAGGAGCAAGGTCGCCGCCGTCTCTGGCGGCGTGTGAGCCAGGCCTTGGTGCGGAGAGGTTCCAGCACCTTCCGAAGCGCTCGTGTGCTGCAGAGGAGGAGAGCGGCCTGAAGAGGAACCACAACCATGGTGAGTGTGAGTGCAAGCCAGACTCCCGGGGACACGAGAAAGCCAGGGTTCAGGTAGAGGGGCTTCGCCCGGGCTGTCGGGGGGCTCCATGGAGGAGCAGTGACCTGGCCCAGACGCCTGCCTCCAACACCCTCTGTCCTGAACAGACTGCACCCCAGTCACTGTCCCAGAGGAGCTGTCCAAACCCTTGCCAGGCCTCCCCGAACGGCCCCTTCTTGAAAAGCAGGAGAAACAGCCATAGGAGCGTTTGGAGTCCGTAAGGGGCAGGTGGGGACCAAGCGGGCTTCAGGCATGCGGTCGCTCCCTTTGGCTCAATAGACCTCGCTCTGGTCCGAGGTCCCTACGGTGGAGCAGACGCGAGAGAACGGCCGCTGGAGCCCAGACCAGATTCAAACGGGGGGAGCCTTTATTAGCCGGCCGGCGACCGCTCTGCCATTCTCCACGCAGGGAGTCCAGAGGGCAGCCCTGACCCTTTGTGCAGGACCCACTTTCAAGCACATTCACCACATCCTGTTTTTGCAGAGCAAGCAACCCAAGACAAAACAGCTTTCCCAAGCAAGGTCAGGGTCATGCCACTGACAACCATGTTACTCACAGGGTCATCCTGTTCTTCGGAAAGCTGACCGTGTTCTGTGAAAGAAGGCCTACGTGCTGGGAAGGGGCCATGAGACTGTATCTCAAGGCCTGGCCTGGTGTCAGCACAGACAACTCCGTCTGGGGCAGAGTCCACGGCCTCTCTGGAATGGGAGTAGTGCTAAAAAATTCCCTCTCTCAGCCAAAACCGGTTTGGCTCAGTGGACAGAGCATCAGACTGTGGACCGAAAGGCCCCGGGTTCTATTCCGGTCAAGGGCATGTACCTTGGCTGTGGGCACATCCCCAGTAAGGGGTGTGCAGGAGGCAGCTGATCAGTGTTTCTCTCTCATTGATGTTTCTCGCTCTCTATCCCTCTCCCTTCCTCTCTGTAAAAAAAATCAATAAAATATATATATTTTTAAAATCCCCACTCTCTAACAGTCCCCTTGCTGTCTGTGAAGAGACCTGCTCTAGGACAAGCGGTCCCTGTGGTCACCATGGAAGTGGGAGGAAGCGTCCCTGGCAGCCTGGGGACCCCACATTCCTGGCCTGTGAGCTTCAGGCACCATGAACTCTGCTTCTTCCCCAGACCTGGCCCCGTAGGGTCAGAGAAGGGACAGACACCTACGTGCTACTGGGAGGGACAGAGCCCATGGGGATGGACGACACAGAGTTCTGCACCTCCATCGAACGTCTCTCAGCACAGCCCTGACCACATCCCCGCGCCGTATGTGCGCTCTGGCTGCTCCCCTCGGGCAGAGAGACAAGCAGGCTGCCGCCGACGACTCTGGAGGGTTTCCCGTCACGAAGAAGAAGGGGGACAACCCGACTGCATGGCGCAGTGGTGAGTGTCGACCTAGGAACCAGAGGGTCCGGGTTCGATTCCCGTTCGGGGCACAGGCCCAGGTTACAGGCTTGATCCCCATGTGGGGTGTGCAGGAGGCAGCTGGTCCATGATTCTCTCATCATGGATGCCTCTCTCTCTCTCTCTCTCCCCCTCCCCCCCTCTCCCTTCCTCTCTGACCTCAATAAAATACATATTTTTAAAAAGAAGGGATACCGGTCTGTGCTGGAGGGAGGGGGAGCAGACAGGTGTCCCCAGAGTAACATAAGATGGCAGCCACCACAGAATTCACTCAAAAGCAAAGCATTCTTCCTCTGGGTCTCCATCATCTCCTTCTTCTCTCATGAATCCGTGTCTGCAACGATGGGTTCAAGCCCCACGGGAAAAGCAAGGCTTGAGCAAGACTCCCGCTCATGGGCTCTCAGGGAGGAAGGAAGGCTGGCTTCACGCCGTACACAGTTTGTGAAAGGTTTGCTGGGATTAGCCTCCTTCCCGGCCTCCCGGGGTGAAGGGCCAACGCCGGCAGCGCTGAGCCACCTCAGGGCCCCTCCCAACATTTGCATACGGGAATAGAGCTGGGCAGGTGCTCTGCCCTGTTTATGAGCCCCGTAAAGATCAAAGTCATTCTTGGCTCTTTAAGACATCCCGTACTTGACCATTTATTTCTTTTATACTTTTTTTTATTGAATTTATTGACGGGACGCTGGTTAATAAAATTATATAGGTTTCAGGTGCACGCTTCTCTAATCCGTCGATGTCCATTGTAAGGTATGCTCTTCACCCCAAGTCACATCTCCCTCCGTCACAGTCATCCCCTCTGCACCCTCTTCCCTCCACCCCTCCACCCACCCCCCACCCCCACCCCCGTGCCCTCTGGGAAGCACCATGCTGTCTGTATCTACGAGTTTGGGGAGGATTTTTGCTTAGTCCTTTCACCCAGCCCCCAAGCCCCACCCCGCTGACAGCTGGCAGCCTGCTCTCTAGGAGTCTGTTTCCCTTCGTGGTGCTGTCAGTTTGTTGTTCATTAGGTTCTACAGCCATGGGACATCATGTGGCAGCTGTCTTTCCCGGACTGGCATGTCTCACTTAGCGTGATGTTCGCCAGGTCCATCCGTGCTGTTGCAAAAGGTAAGATTTCCCCTTTTTCTATGGCCCGGTGGTATGCCGTGGGGGAAATGCACCGCAGCGTTTTCATCCACTCATCTGCCTATGGGCACCTGGGCTGCTTCCAAATCTCAGCTATCCTATCGAAGAAAGAGGGAATATGCAAATTGGCTGTCACTCTGCCACAAACATGGCGGCAACCATGGGGGAGGCAGGCGGGGGGAGGAGGAGGTCCATAACACAAGATAGCTTCCCCCACAGCAGAGGCAGAGTTCCCATAATGAGCCTTAACAGGCAATCAGCAGGGACCTGAGGCTATACCCAACCCCCCCTCCCCGCCCCTGTGGGGCTGGACATGGGACCTCAGGCTGTGCTCCCCCACCCAGCAGGGCTTGATGAGGGACCTCAGGCCACACACCAACCCCCTGGCACCAGGCTGGGGCACCTCAGGCCATGCCCCCCACCCGGCAGGGTTTGATGGGGTGCCGACAGCCAATTCTAGCGTGTCATAATTACAAGAGTTTTATCAAAAGGTTGATGAAACCTGGGGACTCAACAAGGGCTGAGTCACATAGGTAATCACCTGTTGGAGTGGCTGAAGGGCACTTCCCCCACACCTGAATAGGAAGATTGTCTGCTGCCAGACAGCTCAGGACTTCTTAATCTGCATGTTATTGCCTCCTACTGGCCAAACACCTGAACAGCTGTAGGCTGTTCCCTGACCTGACAATGCTTTTGTAAACCCTACCCTTTGAAGTGTATTATCTTCACCTCGTCTTAGGACAAATTGTGTTGATAAAAAGCAAGGGGTCCTGAGACAAGGAGAATCTTTAGCTCCTTTATCTGAAGCTCCTCTGACCCCCAAAGCCTTTCAAAATTATCTTTTGTCTTTGGATTCCTTCTTAATGTACGCATCAGCCCCTTTTTCCAGATTGCTGAGCCCTTTGTGATGCTGGAGCAAGAACCCCAGCAATGGGGGACCTCAGGCCACTCCCCCCCTGCCCAGCAGAGCTTGACAGGGGACCTCAGGCCACACCCACACCCTGTGGGGCTTGACAGGGGACCTCAAGGTGTGCCCCCCTGCCCGGGCACCAGGCTAGAGGACCTGCCCAGCGAGGCTGGACAAGGGTGGACTGTCCCGTTCTGGATCTAGCCAAATGGGGGTGGGAGGCTGGGTCTGGGTCTTGCACGATTTTGAGGTGCATGTGGATGGGCAGGGATTTGACTCTGGGTCCCATGGTTCGCCCCAGACTCTGACAGGAAGATTTTCATATACATTTTACTAATTTTCTTTCATCTCTGATACTTCCATTATAGAGAAAGGGCAAATAGCAATATTAAATTATTTCCTCTAATTAATCCCCTTTTAATGTGCATGAATTTAATGCACCAAGCCACTAGTTGTAAATAATGCTGCAATGAACATAGGGGGCGGGGGACATCTATTCTTTCAAATTTGTGTTTCTTGCTTTTTCGGATATATTCCCAGAAGTAGACTCACTGGGTCATAAGACAGTTCCAGGTTTAGTTTTTTGAGGAAACTCCATGCTGGTTCCTCAGTGTCTGCACCAGTCTGCATTCCCTCCATCAGTGCGCAAGAACTCCCTTATCTCCACATTCTCACTAACACTCGTTCTTGTCGATTTATTGATGACCGTCGTCCCGACAGGTGTGAGGAGCTATTTCACGGCGGTTTGACTTGCATTTCTCTGTTGATGAGTGACACTGAGCTCCTTCTCATATGTCCATTGGCCATCTGTCTGTCCTCTTGGGAGGAGTGCCTATTCAGGTCCTTTGCCCACTTTTTAACTGCACCGTTTGTTTTTTTAACGTTGAGTGTTATAAGTTCTTTCTAAATTCCCGATATCGGTCCTTATCTGATTATCACTGCAAATAGAAATGGCAGTTCTTTCAGATTGGCCCCTGAGGCAACTCCCATCCTGTCTTAGCAGTGAGTCCTACGGTGTGTGCAAAATGCCTTGACCTGAAACCGGTTTGGCTCGGTGGATGGAGCGTCGGCCTGCCAACAGAAGGGTCCCAGGTTCGATTCTGCTCAAGGCATGTGCCTCAGTTGTGGGCACATCCCCAGTGGGGGGCGGGGGGTGCAGGAAGCAGCTGATTGATGTTTCTCACTCATCAATATGTTTCTAGCTCTCTATCCCTCTCCCTTTCTCTCTGTAAAAAAAATCATTAAAAAAAAATTTTTTTAATGCCTTGAATGGAGGCGTAACTCTCAGCATGTTACAAGGCTCAGCACCTCCCGTTAACGAGGCTACCTTTTAAAGGGTGCAGGTCTGAGCTTCTACATGTGTCATCCTGGAGATGCCATAACTCTGATTCACAATTAGTGGGTCACGTTGACAAAAGAAACCATCGGAACGTCGGGGGAAGGGGGGTCAGAGCCCACAGACAGCACTTTTCCAAATACTGCCAGAGCTCGAAGTACAGAGAGTGCCTCCAAAGGCGCCGACAGCCCGGGGACCAGGCCGCCTTGCTCCACCGCAGGGTTTCCACAGGCTCCCCTGTGGTTTCTGGGGAAAACCTTCCAAGTAAGCACTGGGTTCACACCGGGACTTGGGGACTGCTCCCACACTTCTCACACGGACTCCGGTGACTGTGGGACCGAGAAAAGGCCGTGTGAGGCTGGAGGATAAAGAATCCAAGTGCCAGAAACGTGGAGTCCGAGTGGTGTGATTTTCGAAAGCAGAAACACAATTTTGGCTTCTCCGGGGCCGGCTCTCGGGAGGGTGCCCGCCCCCCGGCCTGGCGGTAGGCGCGGTGCATTCGGAACGTGAAAAGCAGATTTGGAAAGATTTCTGCCTGCAGTGGAACCGTGTAATTCAGTCAACACCGCCCCCCCCCAGGAAACGACTAAGGGATCGTCAAAACAAGCATGTGTGTATTTGTATGTGTGTGCGTGCATGTGTACGTGTGTGTGTGTGTGTGTTTGTATGTGTTTGCGTGCGTGTGTACGTGTGTGTGTATGTGTGTGCGTGCGTGTGTATGTGTGTGTACATGTGTGTGTGCGTGCGTGTGTACGTGTGTGTGTGTGTGTGTGTGTGTGTGTGTGTGTGTGTGTTTGAAGACAAATCAAACCAAGGCAGCAGATACCTAAACCAATGTCCCAAAATGACAGGGGAAAGGAAAAAACACGAGAAGGGAGGTGAGTCTGACCTTGGCTCTGATATTGCTTTTCCCCTCCAGGTACTTTTTGTTTCTTGAGAATTCTGAGAAGCTACAATGCTTCTGTTGGCCTTACAAAGTACAGAGACGAGAGTCAGAGGGAAGGGCCCTTTAGGGAAGAGAGGTGCAAGAGGCGCAGATAAGTGGCCCAGCATTTCAGCTGAGGTGTGCAAAGAGCTGCGCTTGGGATTACACCTCACAGACACTGCGGCCCAGACTCCAATCACCTCAGTAGCTGCCTGGATTAAGGTAAATTTCACTGAAGTCTACCGCCGCCCAAAGCATCCGGAGCCTCAAGTGATCACAACACCATTTACACACAATCCTCGGTGTTCGATTCAAACTCCCTGATGCACCGAAATCCATGAACAAATAACTGACAACCAACAGAGAGTGCAGATAAAGGGACAGCCCCACAGAAGTTATCAGAGATGGACTTGAACTATAGCTACACTAATAAAATAGAAATATGCAAATTGGCCATACCTCTGCAACGCCCAGCAGCCAATCAGGAGCGAGTATGCAAATTAACCCAACAAAGATGGCGGGTTAATTTTCATACACTGGGCGGAGCAGCTGGGGGTGGGGCAGAAACATCTTCCATGTCTTCATGGAGACGCGTCGGATGTTCCCACCCTATGGCCACTTATGTGCATGCCAGCACCAAGCGGTCTGCATCCCAGGGACAGGTGTCCTCAGGAGGCAGGCTGCTCTGAGCCTATAGGCCTGCACATAGGCCTGGAACAACACCCCACTATGGGCCTACATGAGCAGGGACAGAGCAGTGGTATGGGGTGACAACATCCCCAGGACTCAGGTGCTCTGAGCTGGTGTGCACACAAGCAGTGGGGCAGGGCAGGAATGTTGCCCGTAGCAAATGAGCAGACAGCAGGGCCCTGTTTGCCCCTGGCCCTGGTGGCTAGGGGCAAGCAGGCCCTCACAGACAGCAGACACCAGGGCCTGCAGTGGCATTGAGCAGGCAGGTCCACAGAGAGCAGAGAACCACGGAGAGCAGGCCTAAGCCGTCAGTAGGACATCCCCTGAGGGCTCCCAGATTGGAGAGGGTGTAGGTTGAGCTGAAGAACCCGCCCACCCCCTTGTCCCCATGCACAAATTTCGTGCACTGGGCCTCTAAGCTAATTAATAAATGCAAGAAATGTATATGGCTCTATGTAAACCCTCAGCTGACAACTTGAAAGAAAAAAGGCCAGGACTTAAAAATACTTGAACTGGTATTAAGAGCTGAATGGATACATGTAACAGTAAACAAGAGGCAGCTGAAGAGAGGATTCAGGAATTACAAAAGAACCAGCGAGGCTGAAATGCAGATTTTTCAAATTAACGGTACATACGGAGGATCAGAGCAGCCAGCATAACCCTGACCCCAAAACCTGAGAAGAACATGGCAAAAAAGAAAAACAAACCGGTCACAGGCATAAGCACAGAGATGAAAGGAATAAAATCTGATCAAACTGAATCCATCAGTATAAGAGAGAGAGAGAGAGAGAGAGAGAGAGAGAGAGAGAGAGAGAGAGAACACACCAGGCCAAGTTGGGTTTGTTCTAAGAATTCATCATATGGGTTAACCATTCAATAACCAATAGTCAACCAATCCATTAGAATAGCATAAACTGTGGTCCGTTTGTACAATAGGATACCGTGCAGTAATGGGAACACACAGAGGACTGCTGCAGCAACAGGTCTTCCTCGCAAACACGAGGCTGAGGAGCTAAACAAACAAAGAGCACATACTGCACGATTCCACGTACAAAGTTCCAAAGAGGAAAAAAAGGGATGGAAGGTTTTGTTTTTAAAATCTATTTTATTGATTGTTTACAGAGAGGAAGGAAGAAGGATAGAGAGTCAGAAACATCGATGAGAGAGAAACATCCATCCGCTGCCTCCTGCACACCCTCCACTGGGGATGTGCCCGCAGCCAAGGGACATGCCCTTGACCGGAATCGGACCTTGGACAGCTTCAGGCCACAGGCCGACGCTCTATCCTCTGAGCCAAACCAGTTTCGGCCGGATGGAAGGTTTTAAAGGTCAGGCTAGTGATTGCCTCCCGGAAGGACAGGGAGCGCAGGGGGGGCGGGGGGAGCATGAGGGGCTTCTTGGTGCTGATAATGCTCTGCTTCTTGGTTCTCGCCCATGAGGCTAACCCACATGTTGTGATGGGGGCGTTTTTATGTGCGCACGTACGCTTCGGTATAGAAAAGGAAGATCTGAGTGTTGGAACTGAGCACTGACCTTTAGACGCCCAAGACCCAACCAACCGAGGCAGGACAGGCCCAAACTGGGTAACACCTTACGAGTCCGAAAGGAGTCCAATACCGCACCGACCCTTCCCTTCTGTCCCCAGAGGTCGGGTTGGGTGTGTAGGTGGATGTGACGATTGTCCGCAGCACACAGATGAAGACACGGAAATATCGATACGTTTCGTGACTCGTCCAAGATGATATCTATCACTCCTAGCCCCTGCCAAACCACCGAAAAAACAACAACAGAGCAATCGGGGTTACCTAACCACTGACCTTACTTTCCCCCCTGGAGTCGAGTTCAGCCAAGCTCACTCACCACCCCCCCTCAGGGGCTCGCTATGCCTCATAGCCCAGCTCGAGCTCTGCAAAGCCCCCGGCCCATGGGTGGACACGGCAGTGTGCGCAGGAATACCTATGCTGTTTGTTTTTCACCTGGGATACGCATTTCAGGTTTCCCCCGGTCTACCAGGTGTCAGGCTCTTGTTGAGACGCTGCTCCTTCAGTTCCCCATGGGAGACAGTGGCCACCAACTAGCCCTGCTTAAAGGGAGAGTGTGAGGCCCCTCTCCCTCCCCTCTAGATCCAGGCATGGAGGGCAGCTATCGGAGAGCAGAGAACCAAGGGGAGCAGCCCTGAGCCGTCAGTAGGACATCCCCTGAGGGCTCCCAGATTGGAGAGGGTGCAGGTGGAGCTGAGGGATCCACCCCCCCCCCAAGCGTGAATTTCGTGCACCAGGCCTAGTCTAATTAATAAACGCCATAAATATATAGGGCTATAGGCAGACCCTCAGCTGACAACTTGAAAGCCTAAAAAGAAAAGAGAAAAGGCCACGATTTAAAAATACTTGAACTGGAATGAAGAACTGAACGGATACATGTAACAGCAAGTGAGAGGCAGCTGAAGAGAGGAATCTCACCTCCAACGCCCCGGACACCATGGTGGCTGACTTGGGCTGCTTTGGTGCCTCAGCAGGGGTCCCCAGTCTCATCCTCAATAGCAGGGTGCCGACGCATGGTCCCAGGGGGACCCTAGAGACATCCTCCACAGCTGAAGGGAGAGGACAGGGACATGCACAAAAGGACCGAAGAGGTCATCCCCGAACCCGGCCCTGGGCGGGCTCCAGCCAGCCACTCCAGCCAGGCTCCGTGGTGGAGGCGGGGGGGACCATGCCCCCCAACCCCAGGACACGCCACGCGGCCCAGCCACGGAGCAGCAGCGGCTGCCTCCCACCGCGCAGACGTGCTCCCGTGACGTCTGCAACTGCAGAACCCAGAGGCGTGGCTGCCAGCCAACACCCACTGCCACCTGTGGGGAGAGCGTGAGCGATCGAGTCCGCGTCTCCGAGGAGCAGGGGGCTGGGGGGGAACTGGGTGGAGGGGTGAGAGCTGAGGAGGCAACGGGGAAGGAGGTCAAGGGCGCGAAGATGAACCACGCAGCCCCGGGGCGTTTCCTCCTCTGCTAAAGGGTCAGCGTCATGGCCACGGAGAGGCCTCCGCTCTCCAACCCGCTGAGAGGGGGCCGCAGACCTGGCCTGCCCGGCCTACCTGCGTGGCATGGGTCGCGTCCGCCGGTGGGCATAGGATTCAGGGTGGCCCCCGGCCCCTCGTGGTTCCAATGTTTCACAAAGAAAGGACTCGGTTGGGTTCAGCCAATATTTGCTGGGAAGGGACTCTCTTCCGGAGACTCAACACAGTGTGAGCCCCACGTCTGCCCTCGGGGCCACCTGGGGCGGTGGGGAGCGGTCAGGACAGGGCAGGGCCACACAGCATGGCGGGGACCATGCCAGAGGCACCTCCGGGAAGCTCAGGCCCAGCGGAGGGCTGCCCCTCCCCGGGTGCTCTGCGGGAGAGGGGCCGGGCGGAAGGTGCCCGGGGCCCCTGTGAGCTCAGCGGATGTCCACGGAGGACCAGCCCAAGGAAAAGGGCCTCTGTGCTCCCCGGGCCTGGGCTAGGCGGGCTGACCTTTCTCCTGGGTGCCCCGGGCCACCTGTAGCTGTTCGCCCTTGCGGGGACATGTGCCCGTCTTTGGCCTGATCCTCTCTCCTCACACCCCAGGCCATTGACCGCGGCCTTGCACACACATCGCCCTCATCTCATTTGCTTCCCACGGGATGGTCGCCCTGTACCCATTTCGCAGCGCAGATGGCCCACGGCCTCGGGGAAGCGTCCGGGCACAGCCAGGCCTGGAGTCCGGGCGCCTCCTTTCCCAGCCAGAGCCCCGAGCCTGGCGGGCAAAGTCTACCCACCTGTTTGCTTGACCCACACAGATAGGCCGTTCCAAGCGTCGCCCCAACCATCCAGAGCTCGGTCTTCCCACGCCCCGGCAGCCCCGCTCACCCCAGGCCCCGGCCCGCACCCCCCTCCTCCGGGGCGTCTGGATCAGATTAGCAGAGCCAGGGCTTGCCAGGGGTGCCCCACTTGGCCCCGGCCTAATTAGCTCCGTCTGAGAGCCCGCGCGGGGCCTGCAAGCCGCAGCAAGACCCGCACTTGGCGTTCCGTCCAACGCATTGGCTGTGCTTCTCCCCTCGCTGGGAACCAGTCCCTGCCTGCTCCCCAGGCCCGATGGCACGTCTGAGCCGTGTTCTCGGTGCCAGCCGGGGGCCGGTCTGCTGGTCACCGGGGAGGGGAGCGGGGAGGGCAGGAAGCCCACAGTGGCGGCCGATCCGAGCGGGGCCGCGTCTCCCGGCTGCTCTGGAAGCAGCCCACCAGGCGCTGCCGGTCCTCACCGGGGCCTGCGGGCTCACCCGGACCCGGGGCACCGAGAGGCCCAGGGGCAGCGGCTCTGCGGCCAGGAGCATGGCCTCTCGGCCCAGGGCTGGTGGCCGGTTGGCCCCTCAGAGGCTTAGGAAGAGACTTAGGGATCAGCTGGGCCGTGTCCCAGCCACCCCTGGTCTCTGTCCCCCCAGCATTAAAGCGCTCCCTCCCCCATAGCGCCCCTGAGCCCAGGGGGGTTTCTCCGCCACCCGGCGGCGACCCTCACTCCTGGGCCTGGTCAGCCCTTAAGCAGACAGACCTCGGGGTGGGGGTGTGGTGGGGGTGGGGGTGGGTGCGGAGGGGTGAGAGGGAGGACACGCTGCAGGCACTCCCACAGCAGGAGGGGATTTCAAACAACGTTGTTAATGACCGAGTGTTGTTAACATACAGGTCGGTGAGTGAGAAAGATGGGTTCTTGGGGTGCGGGTGCGTGTCCCCCGCCATCCGAGCGCTGAGGCCCGCCAGCCTCGTTCCCCACGCACAGGTCAGGGACGGTCCCCTGGGCTGCAGCCGGCACCCGCTGTCCCCCCGAATGCCCACCTCCCAGGGCTGTCCCGCTCCCGCTCTGCAGAGGGCCCTGTGGGCTGGGCACACCCCATGGAGACGCACTTGGTGGTTCAGCTTGGAGCCCGCCGCTGCCCCCCCTGCCCCCCGCCTGCTGCCTGAAGCCGGCGTCGGGCTCACACAGAGGCTCAGAGCCTCGGGAGGTGACAGCATCCCCATGAGGGCTGTGCCTCACTGAGGGGCTCAGAGCCTGGGCAGAGGGGGCCGGAGGGCAGCAGGGCGTGCGCACCAGGGCCCCGGGCCACCTGCACATGGGACCCCCCGCACTTGAGTCCTCGCCGCCACCCGCACATAGGTCGCCCAGCCACCTGCATTGGGGTCCCCCCACCCACATGCTCATGTGTCTCCCCGGCTGCCTGCACATGGGCCCACCTGCACACAAGTCCCTGCAGCCACTCACAGACAGGTCGCCCAGCCACCTGCACCTGGGTCCCAGCCCTCTGGCCAGCACCTGCCCGCTCACACCCCAGGAGCGAGTGGCAGGGAGAGGCAGAGACCCGTGTGCTGCCGGAAGACCGCGCGCTACTGGAGCTCAGCGGAGAGCCAGCTGGCAGCCCCGCCACCCATGATCCCCCGTGAGCACCCCACGCGAGCCAGGAAGGCAGCGGGGCTTCAGCCTCACCTCCCAACAGCAGGAACTCGCCCAGTCACCAGCCCTGGGGCCCCCGTCTCTCCAGGGGTAGAGAGTGGGGGTCTCCCCCAAACTCCCAGGTCACGGGGAGCTCGACAAGGCAGGTCCTGGCCCGCCAGCACGTGCTGACGCAGGAGGTAAAAGACCACATACACGCGTGTGCGTGTCCTCAGTGATTCTGACACTTAACTACATCTCCCCGCGGCCGGCGTGGCTCGGGGGCTGAGCGTCGCCCTAAGAACCAGGGGGTTCGATTCCCGGTCGGGGCACAGGCCCAGGTTGCAGGCTCCATGCCGTGTGGGGTGTGCAGGAGGCAGCCGACATGATTCTCTCTCATCATGGATGTCTCTCTCTCTCCCTCTCTCTCCCTCCCTCTGACACCAATAAAACTGTCTTTCGAAAAAGCCCTGGGCTGTGTGCCTGTCTGTGTCCCGACCCGGGACTCTGCTTCCCCTGCTTCCTGGCCTCGCCAGCATCCCACCCGGAGGGCAGAGGGCGGAGGGCGGAGGGCGGGAGGGGTGCAGGGGGAGAGCAGGCTCCCCGTCCTCGCCCACAGCCCCCACTTCTCTCCCCCGCCCGCCCTTCCGCGCCCCAGCGCCTCCGGGCCTCCCAGGGGTGCAGCTGAGGCCACACAGCGGTGAGCTCCGGGAGCCGCAGCGCCAGGTCCGCTGTCACGTGTCTCCGTCGTGTCGTGTCCTGTGTGGGCCACGGCCTCGTCTCCCCTGCGTCACCACCCCACAGAGGACGAGACCTGCGGGCATGGGCACCGTGGGGGCACTGAGCATCGCTGGCACTGGGCACAGTGGGCACCGGGCACTGTGGGCACCAGGCATGGCGGGCACCAGGCATGGCAGGTCTCAGGCACTGCAGGCACCAGGCATCGCTGGCACCAGACACAGTGGGCACTGGGCACTGTGGGCACCAGGCATGGCGGGCACCAGGCACAGTGGGCACTGGGCATGGCAGGTCTCAGGCACTGCAGGCACCAGGCATCGCTGGCACCAGACACAGTGGGCACTGGGCACTGTGGGCACCAGGCATGGCGGGCACCAGACACAGTGGGCACTGGGCACTGCGGGCACCAGGCATGGCGGGCACCAGACACAGTGGGCACTGGGCACTGCGGGCACCAGGCATGGCGGGCACCAGACACAGTGGGCACTGGGCACTGTGGGCACCAGGCATGGCTGACACGGTGCTCAGAGCCGCCCCTCAGTTATGTGGCCTGGACGGGTCCACAAAGCCAAGGCTCCCGGTGCCTTTGTCTCGGTCAAGTCCCGTCTCCAATGCGCCAGCACCCGCCTCCCCACATTCCTCTCCTCCCCCCCTCCCCCCGTGACTCAGAGCCCCGAAAGAGGGACCCGGATCCCCCCCCCCCCCTTTGCTGGGCTCCGTGGGCAGCCCGTGGCCTGAGGGACAGGCAGCGTTCGCCAGTGGTTTCACCCGGGACCCACAGGGCTTGGGGGGGGAGGGGGGCGGGCTGTCTGTGTCGCGAGGTCACCCCAGGGAACTGTGACAGAATGCCGCTCAGAGCCCGGCCCCAGCCCCTCGGACTAGAAGCAGCGGGTCAGCAGTGCACAGGGCTCCTCCGCTTCCAAGCCCAGACCCATCGAGGACTCATAGGTCTGGTCAGGCTCTCCGCTCCCCATGACGGCACCTGGGGGACTGGGCTCCCCTCCAGGACAAGTGCTTTTGTAAGGAGCCCTCAGGCTGTAACCTGTCCCCTCCCGGGCAGGTTCCCAAGCGGCTGCAGCCCAGGGTGGCCTCAGCCCAGGCCCTGGGGTTGGCTGCCCCCTTGCGGCGGCTCCAAGCACAGCAAGCCGACGGGACACTAGCAATGCGCCCAGAAACGGGGAGGAAAGCAGGCGCTGGGTGAGAGGGAGGGCCTGGGCGCCCCCCACGTCTGAAGAGAGGAAAACATTGGCCCAGAGCGTCCCAGGCCCCCTCCTCTGAGTCACGAACGGGATGGACAGTTCCGACACGGAGGTGACCAGACCCGTGGCCAGCACCTTCTGCACGGAGCGAGGGGTGCTGACCCGAACGGCTGCCCCTCGCTCCTGCACCTATCCAAGGGCAAGAGGAAGGTAGCGGCCCTCGGTTTTGTTTTTCATTCGGAAGGGCCGAGGCCAGAAGGCTTTGAGGACGTCGAGGTCTGATTGGGATTCCAGGCGCCGGGCCAGCCGGATGGATCGCTGGAGACTCTGTGCAGGCTGCCGACACCCCGCCTCCCACGCCGGTACCCAGCGCCCCACGGGACACGCAGGGGAGAGGCTGTTGCTCCTACAGCGAAATCCAGCCCGAGGCTGCCCGGCCTCCTCCCCAGCAAACCGCCAGCCTCGTCCCCGAGGCGCCTGGGTCCCCGTGGGTGGTGAGCTTCTGTGCTCATGGTTTAGCGCCCGGGGCTGGCACAGTTAGGGACCTCTTGCTCCAGCCCAGTTTTTAAATAAATAAGCGTACAGATTATATTTTATATTTTTTAAATTGATTTCAGAGAGGAAGGGGGAGAGAGAGAGAGAGAGAGAGAGAGAGAGAGAGAGAGAGAGAGAGAAAGAAACCTCAATGATGAGAATCATTCATCAGCTGCCGCCTGCACTCCTCCTACTGGGATCGAGTTTGCCCCCCGGGCCTGTGCCCCCGACAGGAACTGAACCCTGAACCCTGACCTCCTGCTTCATACGTCGATGCTCAACCACTGAGCCACACCAGCCGGGCACAAATACCTTTTTAAAGCACACAACACACACACATACAACACACAAACAACACATACACACTCACACACACACAACACACACATACACATACACACTCACACACACACAACACACACATACACAACACACACACTCACACACACAACACACACAACACACACAATACACACTCACACATACAGCACACTCACACATACAACACATACACAACACACACAGCACACAGCACGCACACACACACAACACACACAACACATTCACAGACACACAGCACACAAACACAACACACACAACACACACAATACACACTCACACATACAGCACACGCACCCAACACACACATACACAACACACACAGCACACAGCACGCACACACACACAACACACACAACACATTCACAGACACACAGCACACAAACACAACACACACACACACACAATACACACTCACACATACAGCACACGCACACAACACACACATACACAACACACACAGCACACAGCACGCACACACACACAACACACACAACACATTCACAGACACACAGCACACAAACACAACACACACAACACACACAATACGCACTCACAATACAACACACGCACACAACACACACACACAACACACACGCGCACACCACACACACACGCACAGTGTGCCCCATGCTAAGCTTTCCTCATGCCAGTTTTAATTCATAGCATGTTCACCCTGGGCCTGCCTGGCGTCAAGGGGAGGGGCGGGGCACAGACCCGCAGTGGCTCCCACGGGCAGGGGGAGGTGGTCGCAGTCAGCGCTCTTTGGGAAAGTTGGGGTGCAGCCAGCAAAGGGGGCACCAGCCCCGCTCCCTGCAGCCCAGCCCACAGAGGAGGCCCGGCGGCGGCCGGCAGCACCAGTGTGGCGGGAGAGGGGCCTGGCTGGCGAGGTTGCCCGCCTCGGCCTCTTCCGAGCTCAGGGGTGAGGCCGGGGCTGGAGAAGGGGCTCGGGGAGGGGGGGGCGCGGGGTGACCACAGAGCGGAGCCCGACGCCGAGCCAGCAGCCGCAGGGCCGTGCGGGCAGTGCTGCCGGGGGCGTGGGCCGAGGGCCGGGCGGCAGGGGAAGGTCCAGGCGGGGCCGGGGGCCTGGCCCAGGAGCGCCCCGCGCAGGGGCTCCAGAATCACCCGCTCTCCCAGCAAGTCCGCTCTCGGGACAACACGGCCGCCGGGGGGCCGCTGCCCAGCGCGGAGGAGCCCCAGCCACCGAGTCCACGGCCACGCCCGGCAGCCCACGGCGGCCCAACGTCACTTTCGACTGAGAACGGACACCTGCGGGCCCAGCCGGCCCGGGCCTGTTCGGCGGCAGCTCTTGGCCGTGAGGGGCCAAAGGTCACCGTCACGGAGGCACCCTGGGTGACACTGCCAGACGCCTCGCGGAGGGAAGGCAGACTCAGAGCCGCCGTGCCGGGCGTCCAGGCTCGGCCCCGGCCACGAAGTGTGGGCGCCGGGCACAGGAGCGGGGCCACCACGGGATCTGTGGGCTCGGTTGGCAAAGAGCGTTCGCTCCGTCCCGCCGGAAAGAGAAGGAAGGGGAGCCGCAGCCAGGGAGGCACCGCTTGAGGGCGTGCCCCAGGTCAAGGGCAAAGTGGGGTGGGCCAGGCCTCCCAACTCCCCCTGGCTCCAGTGCATCCCCTAAATGTCCCCACCAACGGCCAAGGAGAGAGAGCGACGACGCCAAGAAAAGCCCACCAGCCCCGGCCGAGTGCCCATGAGCCCTGCCCTCCTCGTCACATCTGCAGCCAGGTGTGACCCTCTGCCCCGTCCCTGGTCTCAGGGCCCCGGTGTGAGCCCCCTGCTCTCCCTGTGGGTGTCAGGGCCCCGGTGTGAGCCCCCTGCTCTCCCTGTGGGTGTCAGGGCCCCGGTGTGAGCCCCCTGCTCTCTCTGTGGGTCTCAGGGCCCCGGTGTCAGCCCCCTGCTCTCTCTGTGGGTCTCAGGGCCCCGGTGTGAACCCCCTGCTCTCTCTGTGGGTCTCAGGGCCCCGGTGTGAGCCCTCTGCTCTCTCTGTGGGTCTCAGGGCCCCGGTGTCAGCCCCCTGCTCTCTCTGTGGGTCTCAGGGCCCCGGTGTGAACCCCCTGCTCTCTCTGTGGGTCTCAGGGCCCCGGTGTCAGCCCCCTGCTCTCTCTGTGGGTCTCAGGGCCCCGGTGTGAGCCCCCTGCTCTCCCTGTGGGTCTCAGGGCCCCGGGTCAGCCCCCTGCTCTCTCTGTGGGTCTCAGGGCCCCGGTGTGAGCCCCCTGCTCTCTCTGTGGGTCTCAGGGCCCCGGTGTGAGCCCCCTGCTCTCTCTGTGGGTCTCAGGGCCCCGGTGTGAGCCCCCTGCTCTCCCTGTGGGTCTCAGGGCCCCGGTGTGAACCCCCTGCTCTCTCTGTGGGTCTCAGGGCCCCGGTGTGAGCCCCCTGCTCTCTCTGTGGGTCTCAGGGCCCCGGTGTGAGCCCCCTGCTCTTCCTGTGGGTCTCAGGGCCCCGGTGTGAACCCCCTGCTCTCCCTGTGGGTGTCAGGGCCCCGGTGTCAGCCCCCTGCTCTCCCTGTGGGTCTCAGGGCCCCGGTGTCAGCCCCCTGCTCTCTCTGTGGGTCTCAGGGCCCCGGTGTGAACCCCCTGCTCTCCCTGTGGGTCTCAGGGCCCCGGTGTCAGCCCCCTGCTCTCCCTGTGGGTCTCAGGGCCCCGGTGTGAGCCCCCTGCTCTCCCTGTGGGTCTCAGGGCCCCGGTGTCAGCCCCCTGCTCTCTCTGTGGGTCTCAGGGCCCCGGTGTGAGCCCCCTGCTCTCTCTGTGGGTCTCAGGGCCCCGGTGTGAGCCCCCTGCTCTCTCTGTGGGTCTCAGGGCCCCGGTGTGAGCCCCCTGCTCTCCCTGTGGGTCTCAGGGCCCCGGGTCAGCCCCCTGCTCTCTCTGTGGGTCTCAGGGCCCCGGTGTGAGCCCCCTGCTCTCTCTGTGGGTCTCAGGGCCCCGGTGTGAGCCCCCTGCTCTCTCTGTGGGTCTCAGGGCCCCGGTGTGAGCCCCCTGCTCTCTCTGTGGGTCTCAGGGCCCCGGTGTGAACCCCCTGCTCTCTCTGTGGGTCTCAGGGCCCCGGTGTCAGCCCTCTGCTCTCTCTGTGGGTCTCAGGGCCCCGGTGTCAGCCCCCTGCTCTCCCTGTGGGTCTCAGGGCCCCGGTGTCAGCCCCCTGCTCTCTCTGTGGGTCTCAGGGCCCCGGTGTGAACCCCCTGCTCTCTCTGTGGGTCTCAGGGCCCCGGTGTCAGCCCCCTGCTCTCTCTGTGGGTCTCAGGGCCCCGGTGTGAGCCCCCTGCTCTCCCTGTGGGTCTCAGGGCCCCGGGTCAGCCCCCTGCTCTTTCTGTGGGTCTCAGGGCCCCGGTGTGAGCCCCCTGCTCTCTCTGTGGGTCTCAGGGCCCCGGTGTGAGCCCCCTGCTCTCCCTGTGGGTCTCAGGGCCCCGGTGTGAGCCCCCTGCTCTCCCTGTGGGTCTCAGGGCCCCGGTGTGAACCCCCTGCTCTCTCTGTGGGTCTCAGGGCCCCGGTGTGAGCCCTCTGCTCTCTCTGTGGGTCTCAGGGCCCCGGTGTGAGCCCCCTGCTCTCCCTGTGGGTCTCAGGGCCCCGGTGTGAACCCCCTGCTCTCTCTGTGGGTCTCAGGGCCCCGGTGTCAGCCCCCTGCTCTCCCTGTGGGTCTCAGGGCCCCGGTGTCAGCCCCCTGCTCTCTCTGTGGGTCTCAGGGCCCCGGTGTGAACCCCCTGCTCTCTCTGTGGGTCTCAGGGCCCCGGTGTCAGCCCCCTGCTCTCTCTGTGGGTGTCAGGGCCCCGGTGTGAGCCCCCTGCTCTCCCTGTGGGTCTCAGGGCCCCGGTGTCAGCCCCCTGCTCTCTCTGTGGGTCTCAGGGCCCCGGTGTGAGCCCTCTGCTCTCTCTGTGGGTCTCAGGGCCCCGGTGTGAGCCCCCTGCTCTCTCTGTGGGTCTCAGGGCCCCGGTGTGAACCCTGCTCTCCCTGTGGGTCTCAGGGCCCCGGTGTGAACCCCCTGCTCTCTCTGTGGGTCTCAGGGCCCCGGTGTGAGCCCTCTGCTCTCTCTGTGGGTCTCAGGGCCCCGGTGTGAGCCCCCTGCTCTTCCTGTGGGTCTCAGGGCCCCGGTGTGAGCCCTCTGCTCTCTCTGTGGGTCTCAGGGCCCCGGTGTGAGCCTCCTGCTCTTCCTGTGGGTCTCAGGGCCCCGGTGTGAACCCCCTGCTCTCTCTGTGGGTCTCAGGGCCCTGGTGTGAGCCCCCTGCTCTCCCTGTGGGTGTCAGGGCACCGGTGTGAACCCCCTGCTCTCTCTGTGGGTCTCAGGGCCCCGATGTGAGCCCCCTGCTCTCTCTGTGGGTCTCAGGGCCCCGATGTGAGCCCTCTGCTCTCCCTGTGGGTCTCAGGGCCCCGGTGTGAGCCCCCTGCTCTCCCTGTGGGTCTCAGGGCCCCGATGTGAGCCCCCTGCTCTCCCTGTGGGTCTCAGGGCCCCGGTGTGAGCCCCCTGCTCTCCCTGTGGGTCTCAGGGCCCCGATGTGAGCCCCCTGCTCTCTCTGTGGGTCTCAGGGCCCCGATGTGAGCCCCCTGCTCTCCCTGTGGGTCTCAGGGCCCCGGTGTGAGCCCCCTGCTCTCTCTGTGAGTCCCAGGGCACCGGTGTGAGCCCCCTGCTCTCTCTGTGGGTCTCAGGGCCCCGGTGTGAGCCCCCTGCTCTCTCTGTGGGTCTCAGGGCCCCGGTGTGAGCCCCCTGCTCTCTCTGTGAGTCCCAGGGCACCGGTGTGAGCCCCCTGCTCTCCCTGTGGGTGTCAGGGCCCCGGTGTGAGCTCCCTGCTCTCTCTGTGGGTCTCAGGGCCCCGGTGTGAGCCCCCTGCCCTCCCTGTGGGTGTCAGGGCCCCGGTGTAAGCCTCTACTCGCTCCCGGGGTCTCAGGCGGACCTACATGTTTCCTAGCTGGAGCTGCGGTGCTGCCTGCTGCACGAGGGAAAAGGAAGAGACACAGGTGATGAACCCATGTCCCTCAGCCAACCGCGTGGGGCTGCTTCCCCGCGGCAGCCGGACACAGCCAGCAAGGCCATGCACACTGCACCCTCCTCCCCGCTGCAACCGAGCAACGTTTTGGAGAAACAGCCACGGCCACTAGATGCAGCTGCAGGTCTCGTGGATTCCCGCCTCAGATCCCGCAGCTCAGCAAACACTGTGTAGCTGGAGCCCTCACCAGTGAGTGGTGGCCCATCCGGGGGCCTTGGGGATCCAGTGGCACCACGCTCTGAACAGACTGAATGTTCCTGCAGAGATGCAGCTGCCCAGGTACACAGAGACCCAGGTACACAGAGACCCGGGTACACAGAGACCCGGATACACAGAAACCCAGGTACACAGAGTCCCAGGTACACAGAGACCCGGGTACACAGAGACCCAGGTACACAGAGACCCGGCTACACAGAGACCCAGGTACACAGAGTCCCAGGTACGCAGAGACCCGGGTACACAGAGACCCGGATGCACAGAGACCCGGGTATACAGAGGCCCAGGTACACAGAGAATCGGGTACACAGAGACCCGGGTACACAGAGACCCGGATGCACAGAGACCCGGGTACACAGAGACCCAGGTACACAGAGAATCGGGTACACAGAGACCCGGGTACACAGAGACCCAGATGCACAGAGACCCGGGTGCACAGAGACCCGGGTGCACAGAGACCCGGGTACACAGAGAATCGGGTACACAGAGAATCGGGTACACAGAGACCCGGGTACACAGAGAATCGGGTACACAGAGACCCGGATGCACAGAGACCCGGGTGCACAGAGACCCGGGTACACAGAGACCCAGGTACACAGAGAATCGGGTACACAGAGACCCGGGTACACAGAGACCCGGGTGCACAGAGACCCGGGTACACAGAGAATCGGGTACACAGAGAATCGGGTACACAGAGACCCGGGTACACAGAGAATCGGGTACACAGAGACCCGGATGCACAGAGACCCGGGTGCACAGAGACCCGGGTACACAGAGAATCGGGTACACAGAGAATCGGGTACACAGAGACCCGGGTACACAGAGAATCGGGTACACAGAGACCCGGGTACACAGAGACCCGGGTACACAGAGACCCGGGTACACAGAGACCCGGGTACACACAGACCCGGGTGCACAGAGACCCGGGTGCACAGAGACCCGGGTGCACAGAGACCGGGATGCACAGAGAACCAGGTGCACAGAGACCCGGGTACACAGAGACCCGGGTGCACAGAGACCCGGGTACACAGAGACCCGGGTACACATAGACCCGGGTACACAGAGACCGGGATGCACAGAGAACCGGGTGCACAGAGACCCGGGTGCACAGAGACCCGGGTACACAGAGAATCGGGTACACAGAGAATCGGGTACACAGAGACCCGGGTACACAGAGACCCGGGTACACAGAGACCTGGATGCACAGAGACCCAGGTACACAGAGTCCCAGGTACGCAGAGACCCGGGTACACAGAGACCCGGATGCACAGAGACCCGGGTACACAGAGACCCAGGTACACAGAGAATCGGGTACACAGAGACCCGGGTACACAGAGACCCGGATGCACAGAGACCCGGGTGCACAGAGACCCGGGTGCACAGAGACCCGGGTGCACAGAGAATCGGGTACACAGAGACCCGGGTACACAGAGAATCGGGTACACAGAGACCCGGATGCACAGAGACCCGGGTGCACAGAGACCTGGGTACACAGAGACCCGGGTACACAGAGAATCGGGTACACAGAGACCCGGGTACACAGAGAATCGGCTACACAGAGACCCGGGTACACAGAGACCCGGGTGCACAGAGACCCGGGTACACAGAGACCCGGGTACACAGAGACCCGGGTACACAGAGACCCGGATACACAGAGACCCGGGTACACAGAGACCCGGGTACACACAGACCCGGGTGCACAGAGACCCGGGTGCACAGAGACCCGGGTACACAGAGACCGGGATGCACAGAGAACCGGGTGCACAGAGACCCGGGTACACAGAGACCCGGGTGCACAGAGACCCGGGTACACAGAGACCCGGGTGCACAGAGACCCGGGTACACAGAGACCCGGGTGCACAGAGACCCGGGTACACAGAGAATCGGGTATACAGAGAATCGGGTGCACAGAGACCCGGGTGCACAGAGACCTGGGTATACAGAGAATCGGGTGCACAGAGACCCGGGTGCACAGAGACCTGGGTATACAGAGAATCGGGTGCACAGAGACCCGGTTGCACAGAGACCTGGGTATACAGAGAACCGGGTGCACAGAGACCCGGGTGCACAGAGACCTGGGTATACAGAGAATCGGGTGCACAGAGACCCGGGTACACAGAGACCTGGGTATACAGAGAATCGGGTGCACAGAGACCCGGGTGCACAGAGACCTGGGTATACAGAGAATCGGGTACACAGAGACCCGGATGCACAGAGACCTGGGTATACAGAGACCCGGGTACACAGAGACCCGGGTGCACAGAGACCTGGGTATACAGAGAATCGGGTACACAGAGACCCGGGTGCACAGAGACCTGGATGCACAGAGACCTGGGTATACAGAGACCCGGGTACACAGAGACCTGGGTATACAGAGAATCGGGTACACAGAGACCCGGGTACACAGAGAATCGGGTACACAGAGACCTGGGTATACAGAGAATCGGGTGCACAGAGACCCGGGTGCACAGAGACCTGGGTATACAGAGAATCGGGTACACAGAGACCCGGGTACACAGAGAATCGGGTACACAGAGACCTGGGTATACAGAGAATCGGGTGCACAGAGACCCGGGTGCACAGAGACCTGGGTATACAGAGAATCGGGTACACAGAGACCCGGATGCACAGAGACCTGGGTATACAGAGACCCGGGTACACAGAGACCCGGGTGCACAGAGACCTGGGTATACAGAGACCCGGGTACACAGAGACCCGGGTGCACAGAGACCTGGGTATACAGAGAATCGGGTAAACAGAGACCCAGGTGCACAGAGACCTGGGTATACAGAGACCCGGGTGCACAGAGACCCGGGTACACAGAGACCCGGGTGCACAGAGACCCGGGTACACAGAGAATCGGGTATACAGAGAACCGGGTGCACAGAGACCCGGGTGCACAGAGACCTGGGTATACAGAGAATCGGGTGCACAGAGACCCGGGTGCACAGAGACCTGGGTATACAGAGAATCGGGTACACAGAGACCCGGGTACACAGAGAATCGGGTACACAGAGACTTGGGTATACAGAGAATCGGGTGCACAGAGACCCGGGTGCACAGAGACCTGGGTATACAGAGAATTGGGTACACAGAGACCCGGATGCACAGAGACCTGGGTATACAGAGACCCGGGTACACAGAGACCCGGGTGCACAGAGACCTGGGTATACAGAGAATCGGGTACACAGAGACCCGGGTGCACAGAGACCTGGATGCACAGAGACCTGGGTATACAGAGACCCGGGTACACAGAGACCTGGGTATACAGAGAATCGGGTACACAGAGACCCGGGTACACAGAGAATCGGGTACACAGAGACCTGGGTATACAGAGAATCGGGTGCACAGAGACCCGGGTGCACAGAGACCTGGGTATACAGAGAATCGGGTACACAGAGACCCGGGTACACAGAGAATCGGGTACACAGAGACCTGGGTATACAGAGAATCGGGTGCACAGAGACCCGGGTGCACAGAGACCTGGGTATACAGAGAATCGGGTACACAGAGACCCGGGTGCACAGAGACCTGGGTATACAGAGACCCGGGTACACAGAGACCCGGGTGCACAGAGACCTGGGTATACAGAGACCCGGGTACACAGAGACCCGGGTGCACAGAGACCTGGGTATACAGAGAATCGGGTAAACAGAGACCCAGGTGCACAGAGACCTGGGTATACAGAGACCCGGGTACACAGAGACCCGGGTGCACAGAGACCTGGGTATACAGAGAATCGGGTACACAGAGACCCGGGTGCACAGAGACCTGGATGCACAGAGACCTGGGTATACAGAGACCCGGGTACACAGAGACCTGGGTATACAGAGAATCGGGTACACAGAGACCCGGGTACACAGAGAATCGGGTACACAGAGACCTGGGTATACAGAGAATCGGGTGCACAGAGACCCGGGTGCACAGAGACCTGGGTATACAGAGAATCGGGTACACAGAGACCCGGGTACACAGAGAATCGGGTACACAGAGACCTGGGTATACAGAGAATCGGGTGCACAGAGACCCGGGTGCACAGAGACCTGGGTATACAGAGAATCGGGTACACAGAGACCCGGATGCACAGAGACCTGGGTATACAGAGACCCGGGTACACAGAGACCCGGGTGCACAGAGACCTGGGTATACAGAGAATCGGGTAAACAGAGACCCAGGTACACAGAGAGACCTGGGTACACAGAGTGTCTTTTCACACCTTCTCCTCACATCTCAGCAGAGAACACAAAGCAAAACAAACAGTCACATCGGACCCAGGTGAACAGCTCTGTCACTGGTTTAATTGTCAGGCACATGGCGCCGATGGAGTGACGGTTACCTGGAAAAGGACCCGGGGAGCATTCGTTACAGAGGGCAGCCAACTCATGGACCCCGTTCAATGGTGGCACCGCAAAGCCCCTCACAGATCTGCTCCTCAGCGGAGAGGAAGCGTGTGCTGGGGACACGTGGCAGACACGGCGCCTCCCCCGCGGGCTCGGCTCCCTGGTCCCCGGCCCGCGAGCTCCCGTCTGACCCGCCTCCAAACGCTCTGACTGTTTCTCAGTGAGCACTCGGGCCGGAACCACAGGCCGCCGGCCGCTCCCTCAGAGGACTGTGACAGCGCGGGGACGGCAGCAGAGCGGGGCGTCATCTGAAGCCCGGGGAGGCCCTGTCCCCGCCTGAGGCCCGAGCCGGAGCCCCCCGCCCACACAGGCTGAGGGCTGCAGGGAAGCCGAGGGGCCCCCGCGTCCAGAAAGCTCTGAGTCAGCGGGTCCCACTTCCTCCAGCTCGACTGATGACCAGAGCTTCTCTCTCTGGGTTTCCCCATCTGACCTGGAGGTGGCGGGACTGAGGCAGAGCAGTGTCCCGTGTCGGGGCTCAGAGAGCGGCCCAGGTTGGGGGTCTGGGGCTGGATCCCCTGTAACCGGGGGAGGGAATTCCCCCCCTGTGGCGGATGCGGGGGCGGGGGTGTGTGGGGGTGGTCTCCCAGTGAGGGGCGTGGAGAAGGCGGGGGTGGGGGGGCAGGGCTGGGATGCAGGCGCTCCGGTCGGCCGGGCTCCCCTGGCACCTGAGGCCAGGGCATCACGGAGTCCGAGGGGGGGCCAGCGCAGCTCCTGGTCCCTGCCAGTCCCTGCGGGTCCCTGGGTGCCACCACCCTCCACCCGGGGCACCGGTGTAGGCACCTCCCTAGCCTGCATGGCCGGTCTGTTTGTTCTGGGTGCACCGTTACCGTGGAGGCGTCAAAAGAGGCCCCTCAGCAGTCCTTCCAAACAGTGCCCTGTGGCCTCGCCCAGAATGCGATGGGGGGGCGCGGAGACGTCTCCCCACACACAGTTACGGGCGACATTGTGCTAAAACGCTAAAACCAGCACCTGTTACCCTGTCGTTGCAAAAACAGTACCGTAGTTTCGGGCATACGACTTTTTAACCCAGAAAAATCTTGTCAAAATTACCGTATTGAAATCAAATCTGATGGGTTTTTTTATTTTTAATTTTTTTTAAATTTTTTTGGTGTGTGTTGGAAGAGGGGTGGTCTTACACGGCGAGTATATCTCAAACTCTGTCGTTTCACTGGAAAAGTTGGGGGGGGGTCATCTTCTACGCCGGAAAATGCGGTCGTTTCATTCTGGCAGAAGTGGACACACTCTTTGCGAGCCCAGCAGGCCCCCCACGACCTTGGGAAGTCTCAGAAGCAGGCGCCTTTCTTTCTAACGAAAGGAGGCCTCGCGCCCAAACCGGATTGATCGGCTTTGACACTCGAACGGCGAGAGACGCGCCCCGAATGTCCCCAGGCCGGCCCCCGTCGAAGGCGGCAACGAAGAGAAGTCAGAGGGGACGGGGGCGCTGGTGCCGCTCAGCTTGCGGGGGGCACGGCGGTGGCCCGGGCGGCTGGGCGGTGAGGGGCCGGCCGGGGTGCGGCCGTACTGAGACGGGGCGCTCTCTCGCGCAGGGTGGCTGCCCGGGCCAGGCCGGCGGCCCCCTCACTTCATCCTCTTGGCCACGGCTGAGTAGGCGAGCTCGATCTCCCGGTCGGCCGGGCAGGTGTTGGCGAACTCGTCTCTGGCGTAGGCATTCCTCAGGTACCTGGCGATGCCCGTCATGTCCGAGGGGAAGTCGAAGTCCCGGTACCGCTTGGCCACGATCTGGACGTGAGGGGGAAACGGTCAGAGGGGCGCGCCTCGATGCGGCAGCTCGCGGAGACGGTGCACGCTCTAAAGGGGGCGGCCCCTGTCGCCCCGAGGCCCCGGCGGCCCTGGGTCCGACACGCCCGGCCCGGCCAGTCGCGGGGGAGCCCCGACCTTGACAATGTGCAGCTTGGGGAGCAGGTTGCAGTCGGCCAGCGTGAGCTCGTCACCGTCCAGGAACCTCCTGCCGGACGGGGCGTCCTCCGCGCCCCCCTCGCCGGGCAGCGGGCAGGTCAGGTAGTCGTCCAGCCGCCGCAGCGCCCGCAGCAGGCTGCGCTCGTGGCCTGACGGGGGACGACGGAGACGGGGTCGGCTCTCTCCCCGAGGGAGGAAGGAGGCCGGCGTGGCCACACTCTTCCAGAAACCGATTCTGCCGTCCACTCCCCACTGCCATCCCCCCACTGCCAACCTTCCACTGCGTCCTCCCACTGCCGTCCTCCCACTGCCACCTACATCCACTGCCGTCCACTCCACTGCCGTCCACTCCACTGCCGTCCACTCCCCACTGCCATCCTCCCACTGCCACCTACATCCACTGCCATCCACTCTACTGCGTCCTCCCACTGCCGTCCCCCCACTGCCATCCTCCCACTGCCACCTACATCCACTGCCATCCACTCCACTGCGTCCTCCCACTGCCGTCCTCCCACTGCCACCTACATCCACTGCCGTCCACTCCACTGCCGTCCACTCCACTGCCGTCCACTCCCCACTGCCGTCCTCCCACTGCCACCTACATCCACTGCCGTCCACTCCACTGCCGTCCACTCCACTGCCGTCCACTCCCCACTGCCATCCTCCCACTGCTACCTACATCCACTGCCATCCACTCTACTGCGTCCTCCCACTGCCGTCCCCCCACTGCCATCCTCCCACTGCCACCTACATCCACTGCCATCCACTCCACTGCGTCCTCCCACTGCCGTCCTCCCACTGCCACCTACATCCACTGCCGTCCACTCCACTGCCGTCCACTCCACTGCCGTCCACTCCCCACTGCCATCCTCCCACTGCCACCTACATCCACTGCCGTCCACTCCCCACTGCCATCCACTCCACTGCGTCCTCCCACTGCCGTCCTCCCACTGCCACCTACATCCACTGCCGTCCACTCCACTGCCGTCCACTCTACTGCCGTCCACTCCACTGCGTCCTCCCACTGCCGTCCTCCCACTGCCACCTACATCCACTGCCGTCCACTCCACTGCCGTCCACTCCCCACTGCCGTCCACTCACTGCCGTCCACTCACTGCTGTCCTACCACTGCCATCCAACCCCACTGCATCCTCCCACTGCGTCCACTCACTGCCGTCCACTCCCCACTGCATCCTCCCACTGCGTCCACTCCACTGCCGTCCACTCCCCACTGCATCCTCCCACTGCATCCACTCACTGCCGTCCACTCACTGCTGTCCTACCACTGCCATCCAACCCCACTGCATCCTCCCACTGCTGTCCACTCACTGCCGTCCACTCCCCACTGCATCCTCCCACTGCCGTCCACACCACTGCCGTCCACTCACTGCCGTCCTCCCACTGCCATCCAACCCCACTGCCATCCACCCCACTGCCGTCCACTCCACTGCCGTCCACTCCCCACTGCATCCTCCCACTGCCGTCCACCCACTGCCGTCCTCCCACTGCCGTCCACCCCACTGCCATCCACTCCACTGCTGTCCTCCCCCACTGCCATCCACTCCACTGCCGTCCACTCCCCACTGCATCCTCCCACTGCCGTCCACCCACTGCCGTCCTCCCACTGCATCCAACCCCACTGCCGCCTACCCCACTGCTGCCTACCCCACTGCCACCCACACCCACTGCCTCCTACCTGCACTGCTGTGTCTCCTCCTACCCCCACTGCTGTGTCTAAAGCCCGCTCACTCCTCCCACGTCTTTGTGGAAACCCTCCAGTGGCGCAGGCGCTGGAGGTAGCGTCTCGGAGCCCGACTCGGGGTGCAGCAGGCCCGGCCCCTGGTGAGTGCTCGCCCTGAAACGCGGTTCCTGGCGCCCCGCCCGAGCAGCGGTGTCTGAGACACACGGCGCCCAGAGTTGGGGGCACCAGCCGATGTGAGGCACGGGCCCCAAGACCCCGAAGCCACGGAGGCCGCAGGGAGGCCCCGCTCAACAGGCCCGAAAGGCGCCCACACTCACTCTCGTGGGCGTCCTTCCGGGTGTTCTTTATGAACGCCGAGAACTTGGCAAACACATCGTCTCCGGCGGAGTTAGACTCGGGGTGCTGCGTCCCCAGCTTGGGGTACCTGGGAAAATTCACAGTTGGAATGTCACAGAGAAGCCATGTCTGAGTGGGGATGACACGGGGGGCCAGGGGGTCTTTGTCTGAGTGGATAAAACATGGAGACTCCACCCGAGTGCTTCCCTAACCTTTCCTGTCCAGGGTGCGGGGCCCCGGGGGCGGGGAGAAAGGTCCGGACAGACGCTCCCCGCTAAGCACAGGCCTCACCTGGCCGCCCGTCCTCGCCTCCTCCCTCCTCAAAGGGCTAGAAGGTTCCACTCTGGACCCAGGCTCACCTGGGAGGTGGCCGACCCCCAAGGCACCGACCACCCGACCCACTTCCTGTTTCTCGTCCCACCTGCTGGCTGTGCGCACCCCCGGGGCGGGGGGGGGGGGGGGCGCCCAAGGAGTGACTCCCAGGGCCCAGGCTTCCGAGCTGCTGGGCAGCGGGGACCGGGGGAGCGGCGTGAGGCCGGCCAGAAAGGCCTACCTGGGGGGCGCCAGACGCTCCTCCAAGAACTCCTCGATCTTATTCACGTCCGTCTGGACCTCCCCGTCGAACGTCATGAAAGGCGGGTTGGTCCCAGGAGCGAGGTTCTGCAGGTCCGCGGGTTTCCTGGGAGAAGGAGGAGGCGGGGGGGGGGGGAGGGGGGTAGATAGCAGCTTTGTCGGCACCACAGGGCTTCGCTCCACCCCCCAGGCTCAGCATGTCCTCCCCATGGAGACCCCCCGCCCCGTGAGCACCTGGGAGGGGACGGGCCCTTTGCAGGGTCTCAGGGGCAGTGACCGCTGGCTCCTCTGGACACGGAGGTGACAGTGAGCCCCCCCGGGCCCAGCCAGGAGGGGTGCTCCCGGGCCTCTGGGAAGCCATGGCTGACCAGGAACTGGGGAGCACGTTCCTTCTGGCGCCCCAACACCTACTCCTTCCTGATTCCCGCTGACCCGGGCCTGTAACTGCTGCTCACCCAACGCAGGCCAAAACAGGGTCCTGGCTGAGGACGGACATGCCCGGATGCTGTGTGCCTTAGTGTGTGTGTGTGTGTGTGTGTGTGTGTGTGTGTTCACGTGTTTGTGTGTGTGCCTTAGTGTGTGTGTGTGTGTGTGCACACGTGTGTGTGTGTGTCAGTGTGTGTGTGTGTATGTAACTGCTGCTCACCCAACGCAGGCCAAAACAGGGTCCTGGCTGAGGACGGACATGCCCGGATGCTGTGTGCCTTAGTGTGTGTGTGTGTGTGTGTTCACGTGTTTGTGTGTGTGCACACGTGTGTGTGTGTGTGTGTATGTAACTGCTGCTCACCCACACTCAGGCCAAAACAGGGTCCTGGCTGAGGATGGACATGCCCGGATGCTGTGTGCCTTAGTGTGTGTGTGTGTGTGTGTGTGTGTGTGTGTTCACATGTTTGTGTGTGTGTATGAGTGTGTGTGTGTGTTCACATGTCTGTGTGTGTGTACACGTGTGTCAGTGTGTGTGTGTGTGTGTGTGACTGCTGCTCACGCACACTCAGGCCAAAGCAGGGTTCTGGCTGAGGATGGAAATGCCTGGATAATGTCGTGTGCCTTAGTGTGTGTGTGTGTGTGTGTGTGTGTGAGAGAGAGAGAGAGAGAGAGAGAGAAAGAGAGAGGGAGAGAGGAATTAAGCCGTTATTCCAATAATGCAGGAACCCTGCCTTACCTTTTCAGGTCCACTGTTGTCACATTAAATATGACGCCCTTTAGCCAGAGAATCATAAAGAGGCGCTGAGAAAAGGGGCAATTTCCGATGCTCTCCCCGTCACAGCCGGCCTGCAAAGAGACACCGTGGTCTGCAAACAGAGAGACTGTGGTCTGTGAGGAGAGACAGGTCTGTGAGGAGAGACTGAGGTCTGTGAGGAGAGACAGGTCTGTGAGGAGAGACTGAGGTCTGTGAGGAGAGACTGAGGTCTGAGGAGAGAGACCGTGGTGGGAGTCAGCCTCGATGCCGGAGGCTGCAGTGTGCACCAAGTCACTGTAAGTGTTAGTGGTCACGGTGCTGTGACTCCACATCTCTAGGCCTCAGGGCCAAGTGGGTGGGGGCGGCTCTCCATCCCCTCCACCACGCCCCTCCCCCCTGCTGGCTCTCCATCCCCTCCACCACACCCCTCCCCCCTGCTGGCTCTCCATCCCCTCCACCACACCCCTCCCCCCTGCTGGCTCTCCATCCCCTCCACCACACCCTCGCCCTCCCCCTCCGGAGTGACCGCGCTTAGAACACACGGCAGCCTGTCCCCGAGACCCCGGCCGCCCTCGGCTGCGAAGGGCCCGGAGCGCCCCGGAGCCCTGGAGGCCGCACAGCTTTCCCATCCGCCTCCGACCCCCGGGGGCGGAGAGACGGGAGCCGTTCGGTTACGAGGGAGAGGAGGACACAGTGGGCACCGAGGCGGGAGGTTAGGAAACGTTCCTCGGAGGCCCGAACCAGTCCCATCCTCACTCACATCCCCAAGGGCAGGCACAGGGCGTCCTGGGGACCGCCCCGCGGGGGAGAGCCGGCGGGGGGAGAGGGAGACCTGAGAAAGGAGCTGGCAGAACCCAGACCACCCAAGGCAGTTGGGAACCCGCCGCCCTCGTGCCCCCTCTCACGCCAGGGTCTGGGCAGGCTGTGGGCTCGGGCTCGGGGCTGTGAACACAGGTCTCTGGGCCTCTGGGCCAGGGGGAGCTGGGCAAGGGCCGTGGAGCCCGGCCAGGTGGCTCAGGGGCCGAGCGTCCTGCCCACCTAGGAGCCAGGAGGCCACACGCAGTGTCATCCCCGGTCAGGGCACAGGCCCGGGCTGGGGCTGATCCCCGGTGCAGGACGCACAGGAGGCGGCCGACCAACCGTTCTCTCTCCTCCGTGATGCTCCTGTTTCTCTCTCCCTCTCCCTTAAAAACAGAAACACCGGGAGACGTCGGATCCGGGTCTGTCCCGGGCCCAGGAATCTGAGTGGTGAGCATGCTCCCCAACGTGACGGAATGCCAGGGGCTCGTGAACACCATGGGTGGACTGTACACACAGAAAGAAGCCCCCAGACGCCCAGGTAACTGAACTCAGAGCCCCCTAAATGCCGGGGGCTTGCTCACAGCCTTCCAAGCCCTCTGGCTCCCCCTTCCTCCCCCAGCATTTATTGGATGGGGGGCTGAGAATTCCCATTGGCCAGTCCATCTGGTAGAGGGGAGGGGCTGATTATTCCCATTGGCCAGTACACCTGGTGGGGCTGAGAATTCCTATTGGCCAGTGCACCTGGTGGGGGCTGAGAATTCCTATTGGCCAGTCCACCTGGTGGGGGCTGAGAATTCCCATTGGACAGTGCACCTGGTGGGGGCTGAGAATTCCTATTGGCCAGTCCACCTGGTGGGGGCTGAGAATTCCCATTGGCCAGTACACCTGGTGGGGGCTGAGAATTCCTATTGGACAGTGCAGCTGGTGGGGGCTGAGAATTCCTATTGGCCAGTCCACCTGGTGGGGGCTGAGAATTCCCATTGGCCAGTACACCTGGTGGGGGCTGAGAATTCCTATTGGACAGTGCAGCTGGTGGGGGCTGAGAATTCCTATTGGCCAGTCCACCTGGTGGGGGCTGAGAATTCCTATTGGACAGTGCAGCTGGTGGGGGCCGAGAATTCCTATTGGCCAGTCCACCTGGTGGGGGCTGAGAATTCCTATTGGACAGTGCAGCTGGTGGGGGCTGAGAATTCCTATTGGACAGTGCAGCTGGTGGGGGCTGAGAATTCCTATTGGCCAGTCCACCTGGTGGGGGCTGAGAATTCCTATTGGACAGTGCAGCTGGTGGGGGCTGAGAATTCCTATTGGCCAGTCCACCTGGTGGGGGCTGAGAATTCCTATTGGACAGTGCAGCTGGTGGGGGCTGAGAATTCCTATTGGACAGTGCAGCTGGTGGGGGCTGAGAATTCCTATTGGCCAGTCCACCTGGTGGGGGCTGAGAATTCCCATTGGCCAGTACACCTGGTGGGGGCTGAGAATTCCTATTGGCCAGTCCACCTGGTGGGGGCTGAGAATTCCCATTGGCCAGTACACCTGGTGGGGGCTGAGAATTCCTATTGGACAGTGCAGCTGGTGGGGGCTGAGAATTCCTATTGGCCAGTCCACCTGGTGGGGGCTGAGAATTCCTATTGGCCAGTACACCTGGTGGGGCAAGGGCTGAGAATTCCCATTGGCCAGTCCACCTGTGGAGGGGAGGCTGAGAATTCCCAATGGCCAGTCTGGGTAGAGAGGAGGGGCTGAAAATTCTCATTGGCTGGTCCACCTGTGGAGGGGAGGGGCTGAGAATTCTCATTGGCCAGTCCACCTGGTAGAGGGGGGACTGAGAATTCCCATTGGCCAGTCCACCTGGTAGAGGGGGAGGGGCTGAGAATTCCACTGGCCAGTCCACCTGTGGAGGGGAGGGGCTGAGAATTCCCATTGGCCAGTCCACCTATGGAGGAGAGAAAGGGCTGAGGATTCCCACTGGCCAGGCCACCTGTGGAGGGGAGGGACTGTTCCCAGCCAGAGTCTGTGGAGTACCTGGAAGCCTGAGGCTGGGAGGTGGGCTGTTAGAACCCCAGCCGCGGAGTAGCCCTTACCCCAGCCTGCAGACAGGCCACCAGGCCCTGCCCACCCTCTGGCCACCGTGCAGGCTGCTGTCTCCTGCCCTCTGCTCTGCAGCTGAGCCTGCCAAGCCGCAGCGGCTGGGCCTGGGTCCCTCCCCGTCAGGCCAGGTCCTCACCTGCTGCAGGCTGGGGCAGAGCCGGCCAAGCGGGGGGGAGGGAGGGGCAGGAGCGAAGGAGACCCAGGGACAGAGCACGTACCTAGACGGGCCCTGACTTGCTCCAGCGCCCAAACCTCTTATTTCCCAGCAGCCCCAGGGGCGCAGGGAAGTCTGAGATCAGCCTGCGGAGTGGGGCTCACTCCTTTCTCTCCCGGTTGTCTCCTGAACCTCGGGGACCTGGTACAGTGCATCTTAAATGCGGGGCCCATACACCCCTCCAGCCCTGCCTGTGGGTCCGGACGTGGCTCCGAGTCCCGGCAGGACGGACTGTCGGGCCATCCGTCCACAGAGTGCCCCGGCCTCTGCCCGTCTGCCTCTCCCCGTCTGCCTCTCCCCGTCTGCCTCTCCCCGTCTGCCTCTCCCCGTCTGCCTCTGCCCGTCTGCCTCTCCGCACCTCCGGCCCGGCCAGGGTCTCCCACAGCCCCATCCCCGCGGCTGCACCTCAGACAAACGAAGACGGCAGGAGCAGTACAATCTGTGGAAACTGAAAACGGCCCTGGCAGCGCTGCTCAGTGGGTACACTGCCGGGTCCGGGGTTCGAGTCCTGGGCAAGGCCAGGGCCCGTTTGCGGGTTTGTGCCCCAGCCCCAATCAGGCGTGCGTGGGAAGCGCCCGGTCGGTGTGTCTCTCCACATCCACGGCTCTCGCCCCTTCCCCTCCCCTCTCTGAAAATCAACTGGAAAATGCCCTCGGGTCAGGTTTTAAAACTATAATAATAAATAAAATAAGTAGAAGCTGCCTTGTCACCCGAGTCTCTAAAAACTTAGAGTTCTCTATAGGCTCCTCCCCAGAGCTGGGGCGGCGTGGGCAGCCAACAGACCCGCTGCCCGGGGAGAGGAGCGATGTGGCCACAGGACGGGCCAGGCCTCCGCTCTGCTGGCCGCCCGCCCGAGGGAGGCTGGACACTGTGCTGCCGGAGCAAGGGTCTGAGCCAGCCCCACGGGAGGCGGCTCCCCGACTCCAACCCGCCCTCCAAGCCCCTGCCTCCGCCACGTCCTCCACTGAAGGTGCGGTGCCTCCCACGCTGGGGCACTGGCCGTGGGGCACGCACCTGCGGCCGCACCGTGACCTCGGCCGTCACCCGAGCAGCCACCTTCCCAGGTCCCTAGGGTCTTCCCTGGCCCTGTCCACGGAGCAGGTCCCTACCCGCGCAGACGAGTCTATGGCACGAACCACTGACTCCAGAGTTTGAGGAGCACAGAGCACCCCTCCTGGTGCAAGAGGCCCTGAGGGTCATCAGCCATCAGCACGCACGTGCGCGGGGCCGGGGAGGGTGGGGAGGGAGCCGCTGTGCTTAGGAAATGTGCACCCCACAGCCCCACGCACCCCGTATGGACCTGGGCCTCCACGCCAGGCCCCCATCGGCATCTGTGCCCAGCCTGGACCGGGCCTCCCATTTGGAGCAGGCCAGGCTGGGAATGTGCCACCCCAGCGAGCAGCCAGGTAGGATGGGTGGGGGACACTCTCTGGCCTTTCCTGGCTTCCACAGGGAGGCACACGCAGAGGGAGCTGGGAGCTCTGACCTGACACTCACAGGGCGGCTCCCACAGGCCCGGGCGGAGGGCCTGTCCCCACCAACTCTGGGACGGCGACAGGGCTCAGCTCCAATGGTTCTAGGCAGCTGGAGCTGGTCCTTGCAGAGTGTGCCCCCTTCCCCTCCTTTCCTGGCACAGCTTCCCCTTTCAGAGGTCCCGGCTCTCAGCAGGAGGTGGCCACCGGTGAGTGACATCCAACGTGAGGGAAGAGACTAGATGTAGGGAGGGGGAGGGAGAGGGTGCAGGGGGAGGAGGGGAGGGCGAGAGGGAGAGGTATGGAGAGAGTGCAAGGCCCCGAGTCCAGGGCAGCACTGTCCTCCCGGGTCCCGCGCCTCTGGGCTCATGGTTCGACTTACAGCGCAGCCTTTAAATCGACGGGAGGCTCCCTGCCTCTGAAAAGTCCTGTAAGTCCCAAGAAGTGTGTAATCCTTTCCACTTGCCTGGTCAGCTGACGTTTGGACACAGCATCTGTTGTCTCTGGGGCAACATGGTCAAGGTCATGGTCACGGGGAAGGTGCTGCTGCAGCCAGACAGTAGCAAGAGGGGCGAGGTTGGGCGGGGGGGGGGGGGATGCGGGGGTCCGGGACACACCTTCCTACGAATGTGTGGCCTTGAGCAAGTCATTTGCTCTCCTGAACCTGGGCTTCTGCATTGAAAGCAGAATAACCCCCCACCATGCAAGACTCTGTGTGAGATGCCGAGTCTCCGGGCTCCCGTGAAGGCAGTGATTCTTGTCATCGTCATCATCGTCATCAGTCATCATCACTCTTCCCAACCCGTGGGCACCAGACAGGCCATTATGGGATGTAGCGTCCTTTGAACAAGGCTCAAGTCTCCGGTTTTCAGGCCAACCCGCAGAACCCTTAAACACCCACTGGCAGGGGAACCAAGATGGTGGCACAGGGAAACACCTGAACTTGCTGTCTCGCACAACCACATCAAAACTACAACTAAAAGAAAAAGCAGGCAGGAAGGCTAGCTGAGAGCAAGTTCTACCACAAGAAGGAGAGAGAAAAGCACATCTGGACCGGTAGGAGGTGCAGAGCTGTGGAAGAGTGAAGGTATGAAGGCACACAGAAGGTATGAAGGCTGGTGACTGAGTGCGCTGTGGTCATTTTCAATCAGGAGGGAGATACAAACTCCCAAATGCTCTGAACTCCAGTTCTGGGTGAGACTCTGGGGACCCAGACTCACACAGGGAGAAACTGGACTGTCTGGCATCAGGACAGGAATGTGAGGGCGGCTTTCTCTTAGAGGTGGTCACAGCATTCATTGTTCCAGGGACCTATCCGGAGCCAAAGGGCAGCCATTGCACTTTGCTCCGCCCAGTGATTCCCTGAGGCCACGCCCACCCAATTTACAACCCACCGAAGCTGTGGGCAGAGGCGTTTGCATGCCAATGGCCTGACCTTTTGCAACCTAACCTTACAAACTGCAGTGGGTCAAAGAACCCCAGAGCTTCCAAAAGACAGCCTAAGGCTCATCAGCAGCCTGCGTTGTTTCACAGCTGCACCTCATGTGGGCACCTCTAAACCCCAAACTAAGAGGAGAAATCTGTAGATCTCTCTGTAGCTCCTGCTGGGTGGCCTCAGGCAGTGGCTGACTTTGCAGCTCCTTGGAGATCCAAGAGCCATTGCACCCAGTGGTCAAACCAGATTATAACTCTTCAGATCCATAACAGACACACTCAGGGGGCAGACTCAGTGAGCTCCAAAGTCTCTCTGAAACAAGTCTTGCCCCATAAGGGTGTCTCCAACACAGCAGTTCTCCCACTGCAGACACAACTGGTCCTCACCACCAATTTGCCTGGAGGTCAATTCCTCCCAGTGATAACAACAGCAATCAAGGCTTAACTACAACAAGACTGTGCATACAGCCCACAAAGGGTGCACCAAGAGTGTCCACCTCAGGTAACTGGGGAGGCTGAGCCACTTGGCCCTATAGGATACCTAGCACACAAAGCCACTCTATCAACACAGGGAAACAGCCAAAATGAGGAGACAAAGAAATATGTCACAAATAAAAGAAATGGAGGAAAGCAAACTACTGGATATAGGGCTCAAAACCACAATTATAAGGTTTTTCAAGAATCTTCTAGAAACCTCCAAGAAATTTAGTGAGACCCTCGAGGATATGAAAAAGGACCAATTAGAAATTAAACGTACACTGACTGAAATAAAGAATAATATACAGATATCCAGCATCAGATGAGAGAATCTCAAGAATCAGGTCAAAGATTTGAAATACGAAGAAGCAAAAACCACCCAACAGGAAAATCAAAAAGAAAAAAGAATCCAAACATATGAAGATAGTGTAAGGAGCCTCTGGGACAACTTCAGGCTTACCAACATCAGAATTATGTGGGTGCCAGAAGAAGAGAGAGAGCAAGATACTGGAAACCTATTTGAAGAAATAATGACAGAAAACTTCCCCCACCTGGTGGAAGAAATAGACTTACAAGTCCAGAAAGCATATAGAACCCCAAACAAAAGGAATCCAAAGAGGACCACACCAAGACACACCATAATTAAAATGCCAAGAGCAAAAGACAAAGAGAGAGAATCTTAACAGCAGCAGGACAAAAACAGTTACCTACAAGGGAGCACCCATACGACTGTCAGCTGATTTCTCAACAGAAACCATGCAGGCCAGACAGGAGTGGCAAGAAATTTTCAAAGTGATGAAGAGCAAGAACCTACAACCAAGAGTACTCTACCCAGCAAAGCTATCATTCTGAATTGAAGGTCAGATAAAGTGCTTCTCAGATAAGAAAAAGCTAAAGGAGTTCATCACCACCAAACCAATATCATATGAAATGCTGAAAGGTATCCTTTAAGAAGATGAAGAGGAAAAAGGTAAAGATAAAAATTATGAACAGCAAATACACATCTATCAACAAGTGAATCTGAAAATCAAGGGAATTAAAAATCTGATGAACAGAAGAAACTGGTGAGTGTAATAGAATCAGGGGCGTGGAAAGGGAGTGAAATTCTCCGGGGTTGGGGGGTGTGAGGGTGCGGGAAGAGACTGCACAAAAATCGAACACCTATGGATGAGGACAATGTTGGGGGGAGGGGGAGTAAGGGCAGCGGTTGGGGTGGGAACTGTGTGGAAGGGAGCTATGGGGAGAAAAAAGAGGAACAACTGTAATAATATGAACAATAAAAACTTATTTCTTAAAACTAGGGGCCCGGTGCATGAAATTCGTACACTGGGGGTGGGTGGTCCCTCAACCCAACCTGCCCCCTCTCACATACTGGGAGCCCTCAGGGGATGTCCAGCTGATGGCTCACCCCCAGCCTGCCCTGGTGAGGCTTTAGGCCTTGGGCACCCAGCCATCGCCCTGCTCAGCTCAGTCCCGGCTGCCTGCGACCACCCGGCCTCGGGGCTGGGCGCTGGCCCCCACTTCCCCTCACAGCACACGGGGGCTGGGTGCTTGCTGCCACCGCTGTTTCATCTCCACCCCTGGGGCCCGGCACTCACTTGGCCCCACCCCCGCTCCTGATTGGCTGGTAGCATAGCCAATCAGGAGCAAAGGTACGGTCAAATTTGCATGTTTCTTTTCATTAGATAGGGTAATAATAAAGAGGTAGGCAGGAAAAAAAAGAACCACTGATATTCCTCTCCCCCTCCTCCCCACCCCCCAAAAAAGAGCAAGGCCTCCATACCTATTCCAAGGGGAATTAACAGCTGAGGTCATTCTCTTAATTGCAAAAGCAGACAGATCTTCAGTCGGGAGGCGAAAAAGGGGAGCCCTGGTCTGGCCTTGGTGTCTGGGAGTCCCCCCAGCTTCTGGGCAAAGGTCCGGGGACAGGGCATCCAGAGAGCTGAGGGCGCCTGGCCCTCGTAGACCCCCCGAACGATGGACACGTCAAGGCCTTTGTTTGCGGGGGTTAAAAGGCAGGGCTCCTTCTGACGTTCACAGCGGCACTGGGGGAGCCGGAGGGTCCCCCGCTGCCACCCACTGTCACCTGGGGAGGGAAGTGCACGTGATGGGGGTGGAGGCCCCAGGCCCCAGGGGGCGCTCTGAGTGTGTGTGTGTGGGGGGGGAGCCAAGGAGTCAGGCGACCTCCAGAGGCAGGAAAGACAAAGGCACAGACCCCCCAAAACCCCCAAGAAGAAATGGGGGCCCGCGGATGCCTCGTTCTAGCCCAGACAGACCCAAGTCTTCTGACCAATAGAACTGTCAGGCCATCAATGTGAGCTGTTGTAAGCCACCACGTGGGTGGTGATTCTCATCCGTTTGCTGTTGGCGCCCCCTAGCGGTCTGGCGATGCGCGTTCAGACTTACCACCACTTTCATCACCTCCGTCCCCAATTAGGTTCTGCTGGAAACGTCACCAGTTCCATGTTAGCCCCCAATTTGCCCAGGACTTAGGTTTCCTGAACCCTAGGATTTCCCGTTTCAAACCAGGAAAGTCCTAGAAAGACGAGGGTGTGCTGGCCTCCAGCCCCGCCCCTGGACTCCCAGCTTAGACCCAGGGGGGAGACCAGAAGGCTACACGGTCTTTCCTCCCTGGCATGGCAACACGGAGCCAGGCACGGGACCCGGACAGAAGCTGCAGAATCGAATCTTGATTTGGGATCTTGGTTTGGGAAGCGCATACTTTGATCCTGATGGCAGTTGACAACGGAAGATTTGTGACTTATTTCTCGACTCTCGGAGCGATGGAGGGAGGAGGGAGGAGGGAGGAGGGAGGAGGGAGGAAGCAGGGTGGGGCCGGGGGACAGAGAAACCGCAGACAAGAAATTCCCGTTTTCTCTGAAAGTGTTCGCATTCTCTGGCTCTCTAGCTTCCCGCCCGGGTTGGTGTGGTGGGTGGACAGAGCATCAGCCTGTGGACTGAAGGGTCGGGGTTCAGTCCCCATCAGGGGCACGTACCTCGGTGCAGGCTGGATCACCAGCCCGGGTCCGGGGGGTGGGGGAGGCGACCAATCAGTGTCTCTCGCATGGATGTTTCTCTCTGTGTCTCCCTCTCCCTTCCACTCTCTCTAAAAGTCAAAGGGAAAGTATCCTCCGGTGAGGATTAAGAAAAGAAATAGCAGAAACCGGTTTGGCTCCGTGGATAGAGCGTCAGACTGCGGACTGGAAGGTCCAGGGTTCGATTCCGGTCAAGGGCATGTGCCTTGGCTGCAGGAGGCGGCTGATCGATGTTTCTCTCTCATCGATGTTTCTGACTTTCTATCCCTCTCCCTTCCGCTCTGTAAAAAAATCAATAAAATATTTTTTTTTTAAAAAGAAATAGGTAGCTTCCTGAAAAAAATAAGAAAGTATTTTTTTCTCTCTCTTTTTCTTTGAGATATTTATACGTTTTCAGGAGGCCCGAGGTCTGGAACTGTCTATTTGACAAAGAAGAAAATCTACCTTGCAGACCAGGAGGTTGGTCTCAGTGGCCAACTTCAGAAAGTTCTGTGGGTCTTTCTACAACACTTGTTGTTCAGTTAATCAGAAACACCTGGAGGTTGCTGAGGGAATTCTTACGAGACAGAGCAAAGGACGCTTTCCTTTGAATACGGAAGGGGGGCGACGTCAGAGCTTCGTGGCTACGTTTTCAGGAAGAAGGCAGGGATCGCCGGATGGCATGAGGTGTAAGATCTGGAGGAACCCACCCGTCAGGAAATGCCTTCGCCCACCTTCCGGGCAAGCCCAGATCTCAGAGGACGGTCTGGGGAGAGCCACAGTCGGCACCTAAGCGGTGGCAGCCACTCTTGTCTCCCCCAGGGCCATCCTGGGGGAGAGCCCCCATCCTGGAGGCTTCTTCCCTTCCCAGTGTCACCCCCATACACAGCGGGAAAGGGTCCGTGTGGGTGACGCCCTCGGCTGCTTCCGACAGGCGCTGGAGGAAGGGGCAGGGCCGGAAAGACACACTCTTGCCTTACTTCATGAATGCGCACTTTGCAAATGTATGCTCGCCAGGTCTCTCCAATAAGTCCCAGCCTGCTTGAGAAGCTGTATTAATGACTCCAGCGGGTTGCCATAGCTAGGAAAGATTTTTAAAAATCTAAAATAAATTCCGGAAGAGCCCAAACAGCTAACGCAATCTTAAGAAGAACAAAGCAGAAGGCATCACGCTCCTGGATTTGGAACTATGCTACAAAGCAACAGTACTCAAAACAGCACAGCTCAGCTGAACAGAATGGAGCGCCCAGAAATTAGCACACAAATACACGGTCAATTAATTGACAACAAACGCACAAAGACTAGGCAATGAGGGGAGGACAGGTCTTTAACACCTGCCGCTGGGAAAACTGGACAGCCACATGCAAAAGAATGAAACTGGACCCCTGTCTACGCTACACACAGAAATTAACGCAAAAATGATGACACGCTTGACTGTGAAGCCTCAAGCCATCAAAAGCCCAGAAGGAAAAACAGGCAGTAAGTTCCTTGGCATCAGCCATGGCGATGACTTTTTTGGATTTGGCATCAAAAGCAAAGGCAACAGAAGCAAAAATAAGCAAGTGGAACTGCATCAGGCTAAAAAGCGTCTGCGCGGCATAGGAAACCATCGACAAAACGAAAAGGCGACCGACGGAACGGAAAATGGCATTTGCAAATCAAATATCTGATGAAGGGATAGCATCCAAAATACATACAGAGCCGAAACCGGTGTGGCTCAGTGGATGGAGCGTCGGCCTGCGGACTGAAAGGTCCCAGGTTTGATTCCGGTCAAGGGCATGTACCTTGGCTGCGGGCACATCCCCAGTAGGGGGCGTGCAGGAGGCAGCTGATCGATGTTTCTCTCTCATCGATGTTTCTGACTTTCTATCCCTCTCCCTTCCTCTGTGAAAAATCAATAAAATATATTTTTTTTAAAAATACATACAAAACTCATACAACGTCGTAGCAAAAAACAATAATAATAATAATCCAATTAAAAAATGGACAAAGGACCTGAATGTTTCCCAAGAGGCACAGATGGCTAACATGTAAGGAAAAGACCCTCAAGGTCATGCACCATCAGGGGATGCGAACCGAAACCACAGTGAGATGCCACCGCCTGCCTGCTAGCACGTTTACCGTCAAAAACAGGAGAGCCAGCCAGCGCTGGCGAGGACGAGGAGAAACGGAGACCCTCGGGCGCTGCTGATGGGGGAGCGACCGGTGCGGCCACCGTGGACAACGGTACGACGTCTCCTTTAAAAAATTAAAAACAACGGAACGACCCCCGATCCAGCAACTCCGCTTCTGAAAAGCAAAGGCGCGGACTCACAGGTGCGTGCGCGCTCCCGTGTTGTCGCAGCCTCAGTCACAGCGCCCCCAACAGAGGCCCCTCCGTGTCCCCACCTCGCTGCACACCCGCCCGCGGCCACCGCGGCCGGAGGCAGGAGAGAACACGCCCGCTGTGACTCTGACTCCAAGCCCAGAGCCCCCTCGTGCGCGTTCAAGGGGGAAAGTGGGGCTTGGGAACTGGGGTTCAGAGCTGAGGGCACAAAGCGCCAGGGCTCTTTTTAATCCTCATTTAATCACACGGCCCGGCACCCAAGAAGCTTTTCCACGGAGATGAGAAGCTGTTTCCCTGTAAAACTCTCACGAGGAATTAGTGCGACAAAGGGCCGTGTTGTTCTGGCAAGCCCGCTTCACCACGCAGCCCGGCGCATGCACCCCGAGGTTTAGGTTTCCGCGTGGCCGAGCAGTGAGTCACAGGGGGAACAAGGCGAAAGCAAGCGGAGGCCTGGCCACAGGGAGTCCTCCTTCCCCTCCCTCCTCCTCCCTCCCCCGCACCGCCCCGTCCCCTGCAGCACACCCTCCTCTGAACTCTGTAAGCAGCCCTGAGCCTCTCACCGCGACCGTCTTGTCGCTCACCCGGATTTCACCAGCTTGAACAGCCGTGAGCCACGTGCCCCACTTACCTGTGGCCCCAAAACAAAGCACCTGACGCAGGGAGACACAGTGGCTGCTTTAGGACGGCTCCTTACCCCCCCTGGTCCAGGTCAGGAATGGGGACCAGGCTGGAGCAGGGAATCCTTGGTTCTGTGTGGCTTCTCCGAGCGTGGGCTCTGCCCCCCACGGCGCCCTCTGGAAGAGTGCGTGTGGACGGGTGAGTGAGGACCATCTACAAGCACGAGAGCAGGTGCCAAGAATTGGGGGCCCGTGCTGATGATCCCCATTTTGCACAATGTAGGTTTGGTAATCCCATAAGGGCTCCCCCTTCAGCCGGACTGTTTCACAGACTCTGCCTCCTATTTCTAGGGCAGGAGATGGGCATCTCATGCCCAACCAGAAAGATGTGAGTTGCCCTGGCCGGTTTGTCTCAGTGGGTGGAGCGTCAGCCTGTGGACTGAAGGGTCCCAGGTTCGATTCCGGTCAAAGGCACATGCCTGGTTTCGGGCTCCATCCCCAGTGGGGTGCGTGCAGGAGGTAGCCAAACAATGATTCTCTCTCATCGCTGATGTTTCTATCTCCCTGCCTCTCTGAAATTAATAAAAATACATTCAAAAACCAAAAGAAAGATGTGAGTTAAGTGACAATGGGCATCCTTTTCACCTTAGATGCGGGAAGTTGGGGGAGCAAACAGGGCACCCTACATTGTCAGGGGAGCACCGATGAGTGTAAGCTCTTTGAAGAGGAAGTTTAATAAAGGTCATCAAATTCTAACTGTGCACAGCCTTTCTCCTGCCCATCCCAGTTCCAAGAACGTAGGAGGAAGTCTGAGTGGCGAGGGACCGAGCCTCCTGCCAACACACGTGAGTCAGCGAAGTTGGAAGTGGATCCTCCAGCCCCAGTCAACCCTTCAGATGAAGCCACAGCCCTGCCACCATCCCCATTGCAACCGCATGAGTCAGAACGACCCAACGAAGCCGCCCCCAGATTCCTGGGAACTTCTAATGCAGGAAACTGTGAATCAACAACGCCTGCTGTTCCCAAAGGCTCATCGGAGTCATTTGTCACAGGGGACAGGGAGTCACGGATGAGGATGTGGGCACATCTGCCAGGACACACACAGAACCCTCTGGGCGGGTGTGGGACGGTTTTCTCTCAGGAGAAACACCGACAGGCTGGGACGGACGCAGGCTTGCTGTTCAAGGTGTTGTATGTTTTTATGTCAATAAATGTTTTATTGCCCTAATGTATCATCTTAAAAAAAAAAAGATCAGTAAGTACATTTTTATATATTTTTTTATTGATTTTTTACGGAGAGGAAGGGAGAAAGATAGTTAGAAACATCAATGAGAGAGAAACATCGATCAGCTAGCTGCCTCCTGCACAACTCCTACTGGGGATGTACCCACAACCAAGGTACACGCCCTTGACTGGAACTGAACCTGGGACCCTTCAGTCCACAGGCCGACGCTCTATCCACGGAGCCAAACCAGTCAGGGCAGTAAGTACATTTTACAAAAGAATGCCATGGACTACATGAATGACCAAACTGTGTATAAATATGTTTAATCTCTATTTGTAATTCAACTTCACTTACGTCAAGATTATGGGCTTGGCAGGCAAAAAAAAAAATTCTAACTATATCCATATCTACATATCTATATATCTGACGCTCTACCCACTGAGACATAAATATATAGATATATAGATATATAGGTATATAGATATATAGATATATAGATATAATGTTTAGAGCCTCAAATCTCTCTTCCTGTGACCGACACTGCTGATTCTTCACTCACCAGCCCTCCCAGCCCACATTCCTCGTTACTTTGCCAAATAAGCTCCTCCTCTGTGCTCAGGGTAAAGCACCCAACCCCAGATAATGCGCCCGAGATCAGAGCAGGCTTAGCGAGGGGCCGACAACGTTTCCTAGGGGGCCTGACAGGGAACTCGTGCCTTTGTTGGTGCCTCTGAAGGCGGCATTGGACGCTCTCCTTGCTCCTTCTGTTGTGAGGAGAACAACCCCTCCCCCAGCCATGCCCCCAACACTGAGCCCACTTCCGGAACCGCCACGTCAAAAAGAAGCAGAGAAATTAACAGGAGCTGAGGCTAAAGACCTTTAAATGTTTGTCTTTGTTTGTTTTATTTTTTTATTGATTTCAGAGAGGGGGGGGGGGAGAGGTGGAAACATCAGTGATGAGAGAGAATCATGAATCGGCTGCCTCCTGCACACCCACCCCCCACTGGGGATCGAGCCCCCAACTGGGGCATGTGCCCGGGCCAGGAATCTAACCATGACCTCCCGGTTCATGGGTCGAAGCTCAACCCCTGAGCCTCCATGGCTGGGCCTGTCCCTTTACTTTAAAGGGCCCTGAGGTCTTTCCCTGCCGCCACGCCACAAGGCTTAATGGACACAGGGATGACCAAAAGGCTCTCTGTCTCCCCAACACAAGTGAATCAATATCTACCGCACCTAGTGACAACCGCCGTGTCTGCGGGTCCTCCCGCTATGTGCTCGCACAGCCTCTTCTCTCTCCCCCACCAACCCCTCCTGCTCCTGCCTGCCCTTCCCATCAGCCTTAACGGGGTGTCTGCTCTGACTACACCTGCACCGGGGGGACAACAGTGGGGAGCACATTGTGTGGTCCCCGCTACCGCGAGCTCCCAGCTGCTAGATGGAACATGTGCTCAGTGTCTCTTCGCTTTGCTGACGGCGAGTCCCGGAGGGCTGGCCCAGCCAGTCCTGCCGGACACTGTGGCCCCACAGTACCCAACACGCAGCAGCTGATAGACCCACGCGTGGAGTCAGCAGGGCGAGCTACGGCGCTGTGATCCCTTGAGAGGGTAGCACGGAGCAGAGCTTCACATTTCACACAGTCCTCAAGTTCTAGGTTTCCTCTCTCTGTGCGTCTGAAACAACAGGGACATGGACGCTTCAGGACCCAGTGTGGAGTGTCTGAAGGTTTCTGCAGACACGCAGGGGGCGGGCGTCCGAGTGGACCGGATGGAGCCGAGCAGACCCTGGGAAACCAGGGATATAAGGGACCCGCTGTGAGGAGGAGGGAAGGAGAAAGGGAGGTGCTCACCTTTGGGGGAGCTCATGCCATACGTGAGCACAGTGGCTCACTTATCCCTCCATCCAGGGCACCCAAGCCCTCAGGCCTGATAGGGACCCAGTAAGAGCATCACAAGTCCCCACAGTTGCTCAGAGGTCTCCATAAAGCACGGCTCTGGCCTTCCACAAGCGACCTTGAGCCAGGACAGGAGGGGACAGGTGATGTGTCTTGCCTCACTTGACCCAGTCACACCAGGAAACACTGAGTGCCTCCCAGAGCCACGGCCCTGCCAGGGCTGAGGATGCTGAGTGTGTCTCTCAGCGTGCACATGCTATGTGTGCACATGTGTGTAAGAGCCAAGCAAACATGATGTCCTACCTCAGTTCCCACCCCAACTATCCCTCCACAAGTGTCTTACATGTGATTTGTAAGCAAGTTATATAAGACATTCAAAAAAACAAATGGCAAAAAAAGTATCACAAGAGTCACAGAAGTGCATTTTTGCTCATTTCCCTTCAGAATCCATAGTCCATACATAGTTATGAAAATAACACCCCCATTTCAAGCTCCTAGGAGACCAAACCCCAACATGTACTGAGTGCCACAGCCTACTGGTCTACCAGAGGTCAATGAGATGCTGCACAGAGAGCCACGGCCTACTGGTCTACCAGGTCAATCAGAAACTGCACAGAGAGCCATGGCCTACTGGTCTACCAGGTCAATCAGAAACTGCAGAGAGAGCCACAGCCTACTGGTCTACCAGAGGTCAATCAGACACTGCACAGAGTGCCACGGCCTACTGGTCTACCAGAGGTCAATCAGACACTGCATAGAGAGCCACGGCCTACTGGTCTACCAGGTCAATCAGAAACTGCACAGAGAGCCACAGCCTACTGGTCTACCAGAGGTCAATCAGACACTGCACAGAGAGCCATGGCCTACTGGTCTACCAGAGGTCAATCAGACACTGCACAGAGAGCCACGGCCTACTGGTCTACCCGGTCAGTCAGATGCTGCTCCCAACAGACTCATGACCCACTCCCATCCTGTCAAAGTTTGGATAGAGAGACAAAGCTTGGATGGCTGGATTGATTGATTGATTGATTGATTGATTGATTGATTAAGGGAGGCATTTCTGGATGTCTTTCTTGAGTCTCCCTTATACTATCCTCAGATCCACCTCCCTAGAGAACCAAGTGTGATGGCAAGCCTCCAAGCTCAGCAGTCGCTCCACATTCACAGCCAAATGTCTGGTGTCCAAAACATAACCTCTGAAATTATTTGGCTCTGGCCCAGCGTTGTTCACTGGCCACCCTAAGATTTTGTGAGTCATGAGAAATCTGCCAGGAAATCCGTACCTCAGACAAACCCACCCCTGGGCCCTGCCTCCAAGTTTAGACACTGGATTAGGAGAGCCAAACCTTAGGTGAGACTTCCTTGGTGACCAGACCCCCACAGCCATGCGCGCCCTCCCTTCATGCTCCGTGGTTAGCACTCTGTCGGCAGTTGCTATTATGCCGGTATGTTCTTACACAGTCGCTCTTTGTTTTGAGTAAAGAAGGAAAGAAACTTTCTTAATAAATATCGTAATGCCGCCCCATAATTGGATGACAAATTAACACTCTGAGAAAACAAAACTGAAAATCAGCACCATCGACAACGAATTGGCCATCCAAACTTCCAGGGAGCTTTCCTCCTGGTTCTACACATTTCTGGTTCTCTTACACCCAAGAATATAGCCGCACACATTTATAGGAGGAGACAGCAAATCAATATGGCGACAACTCTCCCGCCAACGGGCAATATCAACCACCAGGTGGCTAAAATTAGAAGCAGACTTTATTATTACGTATTCCTGGGTCCACGCGCCATTACTTGCTGGTATATTTGGAACAGATCCATTTATTTTGAAGAGATCGGCCAAAGGCTTTGTATGCACACGTGTAAGCGTCACCAATAGACACAAGACACTGGGGTGAGGGCATGTGCCAGTCGGGGGGGGGGGGGGAGTAGGGGAGGCTGGGAGAAGGTCAGTTGGGAAAAAAGGAGACATGTGTACTACTATCTGTCATACTTTAAACAATAACACAAATTTAAAAAAAAATAGGAAAACATGTAAAAGTTAAAAGTTCACTACGAGGATGGGGGCAAAGTCATCTTAAACGGTGTTTGCCAGGCTGCCATGTGAAGGCAGGCCGATGTCCGACAGACAGTGCGGGGCTTGCCCTGCGGAGCAGTCCTGTGAATTCACACTCCGGCGATGGCACAGAACCCCCTCCCACAACACCCCTGCCTGCACCTGCCTACAAAACCCAGGAGGGCAAAGGTCAGCTCTGGACTTGAGGGTCCGGGTAAAAGGGAGCCCCAAGGAAGCATCTAGAAAAGCCTGAATCGGGCACAGAAGCCCTACTCGGAACTGCTGGGAGGATTTCAACAAATCAACTCCCACAAACGCGAAAGGTGCGCCAGCCCCACGGGCTTCTGCCTGCTTCTCGCTCCGGGCCTTTTGTGTCGCCCTGAAAGGACCGATCGGTCGGATAAGAAGAAAGCGAGAAGCTCGCCGTTCTGTGAGCCCATCTCAAGTGGCCCTCAGAAGCCGGATCGCGCAGCAGTGGCTTGAAAATCAATCTCACTGTTTGGAATCTGTTTGTTTCCTTAAAGGGGTGGAGAGGGGGGGAATAAAAGAATGACTGATGAACTGATCATGGCCAACCATCAAAGTAAAAACTTCTGGCTAAGCTGCCGCAATATGGCCCTGCCTCTGCCAGCACTACCCCTGCTGAGCCGGAGCTGGGAACAGCTTCTTGCTTTTCCTCACTCTGATCTCAGGGGATCCAGGTGATTAGGCACCCAAGGGTCTGCCTTAAAAAAAAGAAGAAGAAGAAGAAGAAAAGAAAGTACAACAGCAGGGGTGAGTAGGAAAGGGGCTTTTGTTTGTGTTGTTTTGTTTTTTTTAATATGTTTTATTGATTTTTACAGAGAGGAAGGGAGAGGGATAGAAAGCCAGAAACATCGATGGGAGAAAAACATCGATCAGCTGCCTCCTGCACACCCCCCACTGGGGATGTACCCCCCAACCAAGGTACATGCCTTCGACTGGAATCGAACCTGGGACCTTTCAGTCTGCAGGCCGACGCTCTATCCACTGAGCCAAACCGGTTCGGTTGTTTTGTTTTGGGTTTTTTTTAAAAATATATATTCTTATTGATTTCAGAGAGTAAAGGAGATGGAGAGAGAGATAGACGCATCAATATGAGAGAGAATTATTGATCGGCTGCCTCCTTGCACGCCCCCCACTGGGGCTTGAGCCCACAACCCGGGCCTGTGCCCCGACCGGGAATGGAACCGTGACCTCGTGGCTCACAGGTCCACGCTCAACCCCTGGGCCTCGCCCGCCCGGCGGAAGGGGGCTGTTTCTGAGCAAACGCGGCGAACGTGTGTGAGCGCCAGCGATGGAGCAGCGGCCACCCCGCTGCTCCTGAGCTTATTTCAAGCCGGGAGCCGTTCTAACTGCTGCCCTTAATGCCGGATCCCCACAACCACCTGCCTGCGCAGGCACTGTCCGCGTCCCCCCTTCCCCCATCGGCAACAAAGGCGCAGGGAGGTTAAGTCACCTGCCCACGGTCACACAGCGGGCACGTAGCAGAGCCGGATGTGATCCCGGACACCCGCCAGCTCTAAGGGCCATGCTCTCTGGTGAGCGGTCCACTCCCTCACGCAGGCGGGCGCCCATTCAAACCTTCATCGCTTCCCGGGCCGGGCCCCACGCCGAGGTGCAAGGTGAGCCTCCCACAGTCCACGGGAGACCCGGGACGCTGAGGGTAGTGTGCTGTGTGCGCCGGGCTTCCGGGGGGCGATGCGCAGCCCGGAGTGGGGCTGGGAACGAGATCTCAGACACACGGATAAGCAGGGGGCCCCGAGGGGGGAGGTCAAACGTAAAGGCAGGAAAATGTATCCTGGCAAAGGAAGTTGGCACAGCGGGACCACGGGTGACCAAGGGCAGGGACCCCCAGGCGCTGCCTGAGGGGCAGGAATAACATCACGAGGGGCCTGTGGCCTGGCTAGGGTGTGTGGATTTGGGTGACTTTCGACAACAAACAACTGAAGGGCGTTGCACTGACCAACAAAACCATCGATCTCTTTTCCCTGGGCCACTGCCCCTCGCCGTCTGGTGGAGAGGGCCAGTCACGGAGCTGTTACTGTTTCAAAACTGTATCAGCGGTGGGAGCCATGTAGCCAGGCGCGGCCACCCCCAGAGCTGCCTCGGTTTCTTAAGGAGCAGGTGTGGGACAGCACCTGACCCAGCTCCGTCCCCCAACTCCCCTGCAGAGTCCAGGCCATCCTAGGGGCTGTGCCCGCAGGTTCCGTCCCAAAACAGAATCTTCCAGTTAACAAATGCTCAGAGCAGCACCTGCTCACTGGGAAGAGAGGAAGGCCCACCCTTTCTCCCCTGGCTGCCTGGCCCCTGACCACCTGATGGCCTGGCCTCTGACCACCTTATGGCCTGGCCCCTGACCACCTGATGGCCTGGCCACCTGGCCCCTGACCACCTGATGGCCTGGCCCCTGACCACCTGATGGCCTGGCCCCTGACCACCTGATGGCCTGGCCACCTGGCCCCTGACCACCTGATGGCCTGGCCCCTGACCACCTGATGGCCTGGCCCCTGACCACCTGATGGCCTGGCCACCTGGCCTCTGACCACCTGATGGCCTGGCCTCCCGGCCCCTGGCCGCCCGAGGTGGAAAGTCTCACCTTAATCACCTTGGGAACGTTCTTCCCCCTCCTGCTCATTAGAACTCGCTTACTTTTCTCGAGAGGGTTAGGCCATGGCTGCCTCTAAGCCGAGAGCATTTGGGAAGGATTAGGATTCTAGGCGCAATGCGCATTCCTGACCCAAAGAGCTTTTTAAACAAAGACCCGCCTGTGAGCCACCTGAGGACTTTGGGTGCCTGGTAACAGCCCTTTGAGCTCAGCTCGCCCTCAGCCTTTCTCTTGGGACAGGTCAGCCAGGTCCTTGCTCTCTTCCCGTTTGAGGGGGGGTGGGGTGACGACAGGAGGGACAGCGAGGCGGACGCTGGGGGAGTCAGAGCATCCTCCGTTCTTCCCAGACTAGTGTTCCATGTTCAGTAAATCTGATCCTTTAAATAAAAGCCCAGGTTCCTCCTAAGCACACCTATGGCTTCCACCGAGCTGGACCCCTCGCTGGGGCTGTGACATCGCTCCCACCCCCACCCCCACCCCAGGTTACATTTCCCCTAAGTTTCAGAGCTTCCTTTGCGGAACCGCTCTGAATACCAGCAGGGCTTGGCGCATTTTTTTAAAAAACGAAGTTAATTCTTCCATAAGCTCCTGTAAAGGTTCCAGGTTCCAGGACAAAGACGGTGGAGGTGATTGCCCCACCTCCACCCCCTCTGCTCCAAACCTGCCCGGCCTTCCAAACTGGCTCCTGGGCTCCTCCGGGGGATCGCTGGCCATGGGGCGCCCGGGTGGGGACCCTGAGCCTCCCTCTGCACCCCGAGGCCAGGACTGAGATGGGGGGGGGGGGAGGCCTGATGTGGGGGCGGGCTCACCTTCACGAAGAGCGTGATGTCGTGCTCGCGGCCCGGGGTCCCCTCCTCGGACGCCTCGAGGTCCTCCCCGCGACCGTTCCGGGGCGCCGTGTCCTCCGCAGCCAGGTGGTTGCTGAGCTCCGGGGCCCTGGGTTGCGCGGTCGCCTCTGCGTCCTCGCTGCTGTCGGCGGCCCCCTCCTGGCCCCCGGCCGCCCCATCGGGGCCACCCGCTGGACCGTCCTCCTCCTTCTCCCCTTCTTCCTCCTCTTCCTCCTCCTCCTCCTCCTGGAGCTCCTGCCTCTCCTCCTCCTGCGGCCCCTCCGAGTCCCCGTCCTCACCAGCCTCTGCCCCGGCATCGGCATTCCCGGGGGCCGCTTCCTCCTCGGTCCCCGGGGCCCCATCCTCCTCCGAGGCTCCCGCCTCTTCACCCCGGGGCTCCCCCACCAGCCCTCCGCCGCTGCAGACCCCGCTCCCCGCCGCTGCAGCCTCAGCCGACTCCTCCTGCAGGTGCGCACTGGGGGCCCCTCCGTCCCCGGGCTCGCCCCCGGCCCCCGGGGCCCCTCCCGCCAGCCCCCCGGCTTCCACGCCGGTCCCGGGCGCGGGTCCCAGGCTTCCCGACCCCTGGGGGCCCCGCTCCGCCGCCTCCTCCGCCTCGGGGTCCTCGAGGTCTGGGGGCGCCGCCCGAGCCTCCGCCCACGCCTCGCCCTGCGCCCCGCACCTCGGGCTCGCCTCCTGCACCGGCTCCGGTTCCGGGTCCTGCCCGCTGGCCTCCTCCCCCGGCCCCGGGGCCTCCACACCCTCCTGGGCGTCCCCTGGGGCCTCCGCCTCCCCCTGCGCTCCGCTGGCTCCCGGCGTCTCAGCCCCCGAGCCGCCCGCCTGCCCCCCGTCGGGCCCCGCGCCTTCGCCCGTTGTCAGCGCGGCCGTCGCGGCTGCGCCCTCCCCTGCGTCCCCCGTGGCCTCGGGGCCCGCGGCGCCCGGATTGTCCGCTCCCTGGGCCGGGGGTGCCGGGCCCTCCAGCGGCCCCAGGGCGTCCGGGGCGCCCTCCGCCGGCTCTGGGGCCTCGGCCATGGCCGGTCCCTCCTGGGCCGCAGGCCCTCCCTGGGGCGCCGGGCGAGGGGCGCGGGGACAATCCGCTCGGGGTGGCGGCCCCCGCACGGTGCGCTGGGCCCGGGGAGACCCCGCTGTGCCCGGAACCCTGCGCCCTCCTGCGGGGCGGCTCCCCTGACCCGACTCCCCGCTGCCCGGCTGCCTCCCGCCTGCGCCCCAGTTCCCTTCCCGCCGCGCCCCGCACGCCGAGCCCCTGCACCTGTGCCGGTCTGACCAGCAGTCCCGGGCAGCTGGGTCCAGGAGCGGGGGCGGGGCCTGCTCCCCACGCCCCCCTGCCTGTCCCCTCCCCCCTTGTCCACTCCCTCCCCCTCCCCGTCCTAACCCTCACCCCCCACCCCACTGCCGGCCCGGAGCCCGGCCAATGACCGCCTTTCTCCCGGGCCCTGCTGATCTCAGTGCAAAGAGCCCAGTTCCCCCCTCGCCTCGGTGTTTCCCGGATCCGCTTTCCGCTCCAGGCACATTGACATCACCCCCAGCGCACCCCCAGCCAAAGCCCTGAGCCCCACTTGTTCCCCAGAGCCCAGCGCTGAGCCCCACTGGGAAGCCCAGGTCCTGCCCCAGGTCCGAGGGCGAGGAGGTGGGTCCTGGGAGGAAAGGGGTGCGGCCACGCCCACCTCCATCTCGCAGACCCGGGGGCGTCCCAGAGGCCCCGCACAGGGGGGTTGGAGGGGGGCAGAAAGGGGCAGGGAGCTACCCTAACGAGCTCAGGTGAGGCCCCCAGACCCAACGTGGCCACAAGGGATGGTCTGACATTAAAACCTTTCCCCTGAAAACAGTGGGGGGTTGTGGGAGGGAGAGCCAAGTCCTAGGTCTTGTCTTCCCCGACAGGGTCAGCTTCCATCCTAGCTGAGCCTGTTGTCCTTTGCACCAGGTAACACACCTTTGGGAGATGGGGGGACGGGGGAGAGGGGACGGGTAACTTCCCTTTTAACAGAGCATTCGGGGCCCACCCAATGGGACAGGGCCCGGGGGAAACCACCAATCTCCTCCTTGTCCTTGTTCTGTTCATTGTGGCCTCTCCCGCACCCACCCGCACGGGCCAGAGGCACCCCCTGAGCTCGGGTGTTTCAGAAAGAAGAATCCTCAGGAAGAGGACTGAGTGCTAGAGTGTCTGTTCTGTAGCCCCTGCACGGCCCAAACACCTTACTATTCCAGCGGACACAGGAGGACAGGTCTATACCCTATGGCCCTTCAGGGTCCCCGGGTCAAGTTCACCACCAATGAGCTCTGGCTGCCCTAGCTGATTTGGTTCAGTGGATAGAGCATCAGCCTGCAGACCAAAGGGTCCCAGGTTCAATTCTGGTCAAGGGCACAGGCCTGGGGTTGCTGGCTGGATCCCCAGTAGGGGGTGTGCAGGAGGCAGCCAATCAATGGTTCTCTCATCATTGATGTTTCTATCTCCCCCTCTCCCTTCCTCTCTGAAATCAATAAAAAAATTTTTTTTAATGATGCACAGTGATTATATGAGTTTATTCTTTTAAAAAATGAGTTCTGGTCAGCTGGTTTTGTTTCCAGGTGGGGCCCCCAAGAAGCTTACCGCTTTCAGAGCCTTTGGGGTTCTGGAGTGTGTATAAGGGTTGCTCCGTGGCCCATTGACAGGCTACGCGTTTACTGGCGCTGCTCAGACACACACACATCCCAGGATTTCGCACATCTGTCAGCTTGTTCTTAACAGCAAACTGACACCCCACAATGCTCTCCTTCCACAAAGAACCGAGTGCAATAGAGTTCCATCAACTGTTCCTCGGGCCATGTGGACAGACATGTCCTGCGCGGAGGAAGGTCGGCGTCTCTGGAAACACCTCCGATCGAATCAGCCACAAGGTGGTTCACTCATCATCTTAGTTAGACAGGAAATTGGCGAGTGCAGGCCTGCGACAGGCGCCGCTGGCTGAAGCTGGCCAGGGCGTGTGCTTGTAGAAAAGAGCACCGAGAAAGCCTGTTCTGTCCTGGCCACAGGCCCTGACCACCAGTTCTGACCAACAGCCCTGACCACTGGTCCTGGCCACCTGTCCTGGCCGCTGGTTCACATGCCACAGGAGGTACTCTGAGGGTTTGGACTCATCCTTTTGTGCTGTCTGGGGCAATTACTCACATTGACATTGGCTTTCAACACAACATCGTCCCATCTAGAGCATGGAAAGCAGCATCTGTTACTTTTCAGTGAGTCTTAGGAAGCAGTTTTTCATTCTTAGCCTATCTAATAAAGGGGGAATATGCTAATCGACCATCACACCTCACAAAGATGGTGGCACCCATAGCCAATAGAGAGGGAATATGCTAATTGACTGCCATGCCCTCGAAGATGGCAGCACCCACAACCACAAGATGGTGGCACCCAGTCCCCTCAGCCCCCCAGCTGCCCAGGGCCAGCCAGAGGCACAGGCAACTCTCTGATGGTGGCTGCCCTGCCACCCAGGTTCACCTGAGGCTCAGGTAACCAGGGCCAGCCGAGGCTTTGTGCTGCCGGCGATGGTAGCAGCAGAGGTGCGATGGGGGTGCTGCCTTCCCCTGATCGCCAGGTCACCTCCCAGCCCTGAGGGATCCCAGACTGTGAGAGGGGGCAGGCCTAGCTGAAGCCCTCCCTCAACCAATGCATGAATTTGCATGCACCGGGCATCTAGTGTCATATAATTCTGAAAATTTCTGTTTGTTTTGCTGTAATGAAACAAAATGTATTTGTTCAGTCCTGGCTGGGTAGCTCTGTTGATGAGAGAGCTATGCCAAGGTTGCAAGTTTGATCCCAGTCAGGGTACGTGGAAGAATCAACCTATGGATGCATACATAAAGTGGAACCATTAATCTCTCCCTCTCTCTCTGAAATCAATTAACTTTTAAAAATCAATGCACTATTTTTAAATGCTTATAAGCTTACAGCTGAAAATAGAGAAAACAGGAAATAACAGAGCTCTTTACAATTTATACAGATCTTCAGAGACACATAATGGAATGTACATGAATATACATCACATTTTCTTTATCCACTCGTCCACCAAAGGACCCTTAGTTGTTCCCATATCTGAATAATGGAAATATTGGAAATAAATAATGGAAATCATGTGGTAGTGAACACGGATACACACACTATGTTAAAGCACACCTCCCACACTCTGTCACCCTTTCCTGTCTGGTATTTCCCCAAACTGGTTACCTCTGTATGGCATGGACTATACGGTGCCTACACGGTGCCTAGTCATGGCCTGGCTCCCTCACCCACCCCTAGAACACGGTTCTGAGGAGCCGGGGGGGAGGGCTGTCATGCCCGGAACAGGTGGGAGCTCGATAAACACGCACTGGATGAATGAATACATACACGCAGGCTTCCTTCCGTGGATCACCCTGAACCCACTTTCAAAAATGCTTTTCTCCCTTGGTTTCATCCGCGGTGGAACAAGCGAATGTCCCCAGACACGCTGTGCGGGGAAGTCTTTATCTACCGACTCTGGTGGCCTCTTCGGCAAACACTTTTAATTATTAGCAAAGGCCGAGCCGGTTTGTAGAAAGGAACACACAGGAATCCTGAAGGTCACCGCAGAGCCTCGGCCGGGTCGGCACGTTGGGAGCTGGGCGGCCGGCGCCAGATTAGCTGTTTCCACGCCAAGGGGGGTGACACAGAGGTGACGGACCGGGGAGGGGAGGCGAGCGGCAGCGTGCTGGTGGCTGAGTGGCGCCTGTCACTGCAGAGTTCTCCCACCCGAAGCCACGGAGGAGCCGTGGGGCGGGATCGCTGGGGTGACCAAGAAAACCTGGGGACCTCAAACCATTTCCAGTCGGCCGTTCCGGCTGCTTTTCCAGGACGAACGGGCTGGTGCACACCGGGCCCCTCCCCCACAGGTCCCTCACAGCCGTTCAGATCAGGGTTTACGCCTCCCTCCCCCTCCTCCCGATTCCTCCTCCAGCGGGTCTCCCTCCTCAAACCTGCCCTCCTCGCCGGGTCTCACCAGGACAGCGGTCCCGGGTGCCGGCCTTGGGAAGGCGTAGCTTCCTTCGAAGGGGCTCTCGCCGCAGAAAGAGCCTGAACGGGGAGGCGGGGGCCGGGCACAGGGTTAGCCCCACACACGTCCATAAGGACGGACGGGAGCTCTACATGCTATACATGGATAGATGTCACATCCTCTTTATCCACTCGTCCACCAAAGGACCCGCAGGTTGTCTCCATGTCTGGACCCGCAATAATGCGGCGGTGAACACGGATACACACGCTGTGTTAAAACATGGCACCCCCACACTCTGTCACCCTCTCCTGCCTGGTATCCCCCGAAAGGGGTTACCTCCGTATGACATGGACTAAACAGTGCCTACACGGGACAGCGGTGTGGCTCCGTGGTTGAGCGTCAACCTAGCAACCAGGAGGTCACGGTTTGCTTCCCGGTCAGGGCATGTGCCCGGGTTGTGGGCTCCATCCCCAAAGGGGGACGTGCAGGAGGCAGTCAATCCATGATTCCCCCTCATCATGGATGTTTCTCTCTCCCTCTCCCTTCCTCTCTGAGATCAATAAACTATTTTTTAATGTAAATGGACGTCACTCCCTGCTGGTCCCTCCAAGGCTTGGCCGTGCCCCTTGCCTGCCTCCTTGGTCTGTCACCCAAGGTCTTCCAGAGGCACCCAGGCTGCCAGCCTCACGTCGGGGTCCCTGAGAGCCCGGATCTCGCCTCACTGTCCGCTCACTGTTCTGTGCTCAGCTCACCGGGGCCCTGCTCACGCCCTCGCCCCCGCTCCCACTCACGGAGCCCTGCCCATGTCACCTCCTTGAAGCCACCCCCCTGACCGCCTGTGCACAGTCTCTCCTCTGCCCCCCAACTCAGCTGGCTGAATCTGTGGCTCCCGGTCAGGGAGCCTCCTGGTCTCTGGCCCCGTCAGCACCTGGGACAGCGCCACCTGTAGGCGCTCGTCACCTTAGCAACAGGCATGAGGATGCCGGCAAGAGGAGACTGTGCTGTCTGAGCTCCCAGGCGTGTCAGGACTGTCTGCACAGCCCATGTCGGTGCTGAGGGGGCCAAGGTCCTCTCACCCTTCCCGGGCTCAGCCCCACCCCTGCTTCTGCTGGCGGGTCCACACATGAGGGGGAGGGGGGGTGACGGCGGCTGTGAGCTGTCCTCACGTCAGGACCTCCTGCCAGGCTCACTCCTCGCCCCCAGGATTCTGGCCTCCCGGGGAGGAAGTCGGGAGGGTCTTCTCCCCCCCGCACTTGATTTGCATGGGAACCCCATGTGTTCCCCTGCTGAAGGGGTGAGCAGCTGCTCTGGTCCCCACCTCCCCCTGAGGCCGACCCCGGTCCCCACCGGGCCACAGGCTGAGCGCTTGGAGGTGCCACGAACTGTCCGTTGGCTCCTGGTTCCCCGGGGGTCACCCACATCACCGATCTCCTGGCCCCCTGGGGGCACGCTCAGCCCATCCTGGGGCCCACGCTGTCCCCCAGCACCCGAGATTGGGATACATCCAAACCCATGGCACCCCCTGTCCCCAACCCGCCTAGGCCAGCCTTTTCTCTCCCCAAAAAACAAAACACCCCTCCTGGGCCCTTCCCCGGTGATGGGGGCAACCATCGCCTTGTGGCAAGCCCTGGGAACTCTACCAAGACAAAGGCGCAGCTTCTCTCGCCTCCTGTGCCTGCGGGCTGAAGGGTCCGGGTTCGATTCCAGCCGAGAGCACAGGCCTTGACCGACCCCCGGCCCTGGTCGGGGCGTGTGGGGGAGGCAGCCACTCCCGTGTCTCTCTCACATTGATGTTTCCCTCTCTCCGGCGCCCCCTCCCTTCCAATCCCTCTGAGTGTCCGTGGAAAAGCAAGCAGCCTCAGTGAGGACTGACAGGTGCCCGGCTGGCCCCTCGGAGGGCTCCTGGCCACGCCCGCAGAGGAAACAGCTTTTATATATATAGTGTACTGATTTTTTACAGAGAAGAAGGGATAGGAATAGAGAGAAACATTGATGAGAGAGAAACATGGATCAAATGCCTCCTACACACCCTTATTGGGGATGGGGATGTGCCCACAACAAAGGTAATGCCCTTGACTGGAATCGAACCCAGGACCCCCCAGTCCACAGGCCGATGCTCTATCCACTGAGCCAAACCGGTTAGGGCAGGAAGGAGCTTTTAAAAAGCACCGGTCCCATATTCAAGTCCCGGTTTCACAGGTGCCATCCGCTGTTTATTGACATCCAAATTGCCTCGAACCCCAATTCAAGGTGAGCCCCGGCAGGCCAGCCCTTCCCTAGACCGTGACTCTGCACTTGGCAGCAGGTGTCCTTGGGCATGTCCTCTCCTCCCAGCCCCAGGCAGTAGTCCCATTCTCCTCCGAAAAGTTATGAGGACCAAACAGAAGTCGGTGTGTACAGAACTGGGGCTGGAAGAGGGGGAGGGAGGGAAGCACCCTGTGTAGCGCGCCCAGCCGGCCGCAGAGGGCCGGGCTCCGGGGCAGGAGGAAAGAGCCCTGCGTGCCATCAGCCCATCTCCAGCACCGCTGCGGCCTGCCCGACTCCAGCCCCGTCTCCCCCATCCCTCGTCTGGGCGGACTCCCTTCGGTCAGCGCCCCGTGCGTCCCTGTGAGCCTGGCTCGAGGAGCCACCACCCCAGGAGTGCGCGCTCCAGGTCCCCTCCGTACTTGAGAAAGAACCACTTGGCTCCCGTGGGAATGTCAAGGTCCGAAAACCAGTGAGAGCCTCGTTTCAGCAGGAATTCTTGTCGGTTGGTTCCCTGAAATTACCCCCCAACCTCCTCCCCCCCCCCCCGGGCTTTTGGTGAAAGAATCCAGTGAGGCGTCTCTTTACCACAGGGTGTCATCGTGAAGGGGTGGGTCAGCCCTGAGATCTGCCCGCAGTGGCCAAGTTGCAGGAAGGGGGACTTTGGTGAAGTAAGAGAGAGGGAGGGCGAGGGGGTAGATCTCAAGGCAGCCAACTTGGAGATACTGATTCCTCCCTATAAGTCAATGCGATTGGAGGCCTGACTGTGTACATCCCGTCTACGCGGCTGAAGGGCTGACCGTGTACATCCCGTCTACGCGGCTGAAGGGCTGACTGTGTACATCCCGTCTACACGGTTGAAGGGCTGACTGTGTACATCCCGTCTACACGGCTGAAGGCCTGACCGTGTACATCCCGTCTACGCTGTTGAAGGGCTGACTGTGTACATCCCGTCTACACGGCTGAAGGGCTGACTGTGTACATCCCGTCTACGCGGCTGAAGGCCTGACTGTGTACATCCCGTCTACGCGGTTGAAGGGCTGACTGTGTACATCCCGTCTACGCGGCTGAAGGGCTGACTGTGTACATCCCGTCTACGCGGCTGAAGGCCTGACTGTGTACATCCCATCTACACGGCTGAAGGGCTGACTGTGTACATCCCGTCTACGCTGTTGAAGGGCTGACTGTGTACATCCCGTCTACGCGGCTGAAGGGCTGACTGTGTACATCCCGTCTACGCTGTTGAAGGGCTGACTGTGTACATCCCGTCTACACGGCTGAAGGGCTGACTGTGTACATCCCGTCTACGCGGCTGAAGGGCTGACTGTGTACATCCCGTCTACGCGGCTGAAGGGCTGACTGTGTACATCCCGTCTACGCGGCTGAAGGGCTGACCGTGTACATCCCGTCTACGCGGCTGAAGGGCTGACTGTGTACATCCTGTCTACACAGTTGGAGGCCTGACTGTACGTCCCGTCTCCGCGGCTGAAGGGCTGACTGTGTACATCCCGTCTACGCGGTTGAAGGGCTGACTGTGTACATCCCGTCTACGCGGCTGGAGGCCTGACTGTGTACATCCCGTCTACGCTGTTGAAGGGCTGACTGTGTACATCCCGTCTACACGGCTGAAGGGCTGACTGTGTACATCCTGTCTACGCGGCTGAAGGGCTGACTGTGTACATCCCGTCTACACGGCTGAAGGGCTGACTGTGTACATCCCGTCTACGCGGCTGAAGGGCTGACTGTGTACATCCCGTCTACACGGCTGAAGGGCTGACTGTGTACATCCCGTCTACGCGGCTGAAGGGCTGACTGTGTACATCCCGTCTACACGGCTGAAGGGCTGACCGTGTACATCCCGTCTACGCTGTTGAAGGGCTGACTGTGTACATCCCGTCTACACGGCTGAAGGGCTGACTGTGTACATCCCGTCTACACGGCTGAAGGGCTGACTGTGTACATCCCGTCTACACGGCTGAAGGGCTGACCGTGTACATCCCGTCTCCGCAGTTGGAGGCCTGACTGTGTACATCCCGTCTACGCGGCTGAAGGGCTGACTGTGTACATCCCGTCTACGCGGCTGAAGGGCTGACTGTGTACATCCCGTCTACGCTGTTGAAGGGCTGACTGTGTACATCCCGTCTACGCGGTTGGAGGGCTGACTGAGTGCGTCCGGGTGACTCACAGGCGTTGCAGCGGGAAGAGCCCCGCCGGGGAGCGGGCATGTGACACAGGGAACCCCGAGGAGGCCCCTCCTCAACCAGGAAGCGAACTTTCCCACAATCGCAGGGGCTCACGTTTCAGGAGAAACTCAGCTCGGCCGAGGCCTCACGGTTCGTGCTTTTATTTATTTATTTTTTTTTTGTCGCCTTAACCTTGAGAGCAGGCCGTGCTACAATGCAGGTGGGGACTTCACCGCCCGCACGGAGCCCCCCACCCCACCCCCGCTCCAGTTCTCGCCCACAGGACAGAAGGCATAATGGTTCGAAGGCTGTAAGTGGAGCGGTTTCTGAGGTCACAAACCCACCCCCCCACCCCCACCCCCGGATCAGGTACCTGCTTGGAAACGTGGGTGATGCACTCATCAAGGCTGAGTCAGCCAAGGAAGGAACGCTCTGTCTCCAAGGCAACGGAGTCAGCACAAAGCCCATGATCCCCTCTCTCCCCTCCCCTCCCCTCCCCTCCCATTTTCCAGGCCTTGGCAGCAGAATGACCTGGGCCCCCTGATAATAGCCAGGTGCCACAATCAACGTCCCTGGATACATGCACAGGCTCCGCAGGCTCCTGGGGAAAATTAGTTTTGTGTTTTTAAAAAGATATATATATTTTTTTATTTCAGAGAGCAAAGGGAAGGGGGAGAGAGATAGAAACATCAAAGATGAGAGAGAAGCATTGATCAGTGGCCTCCTGCACATCCCCTACCGGGGATGGAGCCGGCAACTGGGGCATGTGCCCTTGATCATAACTGAACCCAGGACCCTTCAGTCCGCAGACCGATGCTCTATCCACTGAGCAACACCAGCTGGGGTGGAAGTCAGCGTTCTATATCCTCAAACCTCAACATGAAATTCAGCATTCCCTTTGGCTGTGAGCTGGGGGGAAGACAACAGTAATTGTATCTGCGGTGTTGCCGCCACCTGCAAGCTCAGATACTTTGTATCTCACTCCAGAGGGAAGTGGCCTGTCCCTCTCCCACCTGCAAGCTCAGATACTCTGTATCTCGTTCCAGAGGGAAGTGGCCAGTCCCTCTCCCACCTGCAAGCTCAGATACTCTGTATCTCATTCCAAAGGGAAGTGGCCTGTCCCTCTCCCACCTGCAAGCTCAGATACTTTGTATCTCACTCCAGAGGCAAGTGGCCTGTCCCTCTCCCACCTGCAAGCTCAGATACTTTGTATCTCGTTCCAGAGGGAAGTGGCCTGTCCCTCTCCCACCTGCAAGCTCAGATACTTTGTATCTCATTCCAGAGGGAAGCGACCTGGTGTCCCTCTCCCCAGCGCTTCAGAACCTCGGTGGTTCAGCCTGCCTCTGGGTTCTGCTGCGTGTGCGCACGAAGACTGCACAGACCACTGCACTTCTTCTTGTGACCCGCTTTCCTGTCTACTTCCCACCCCGGGATATGTCCGTCGATATTTAGAGAGAGAGGAAGGGAGAGAGAGAAACATCGATAGGTTGCCTCCCGGATGCCCCCCACCTGGGTATCAAACTCTCAGCTTTGGGGTGTACCGGACACTGTTTCAACCACACAGCCAGGCGTTTTTGTAGCTCTTTTCCACCGCACGTTTCTCCTTCACGTTTGATATTAATTGCATCTCAATGTCCCCGGCTTTCTTGGAGAGGTACCGTGTTCTTTTCCTCGTCAGAAACATCGTTCGAGGCCAAACAGGTCCCCCTTTTGAAGAGGAGCAGACGGAGGCTCGGAGGAAGCAGCAGAGCCCGGAGTCTAAGCTGGGACTCTCGGACCGCACGGGGGGACCCGCCAGCAGACTCTCTGTCCTTGCCTGTCCCGGCACCTAGCACAGGCGCCCTGCAAATGTTTGCTGCCGGCCTGCCCACCACCTGCCCGATTTGACTGTTTGAACAAGCACATTAACTCCGCAGCTGACGGGGAAGCTCGCTCAAGGGCATCGCTCCAGTCACGGCCAAGGTCACTGTGAGCTGGGAACCCGGGCCCCGCACCAGAAAGGCCCCAGTCCCAGCCTCGCCTCCAGCCCTGATGACCTTGTCCCGCTGCGGACATGAAAACCCAGACGTGACCACACCCCTCTGCCCTTGGCCAAGGCTCACTGCCCTTACCCCTGCCCCTCCCTTGTGGGAAGGAGCAGGGATGAGAGGCGCCACCTTCTGGCCGGCTGGGAAGAGAGGTCTTTGCATCAGGCCTGGCTCCCTCCCTCTCTGCCCTCTCCCTTCCCACACCCCAGGAAAGGCCTCAGGTCCTGCCCTCCCGCCCAGTTCACGGCAGAACTCGGCACACACAGCGAGGGGCGGGCCGGGCGGGAGGGGGACCCCTGTGAGAGCCGCTCAGCCTGCCTTCTGGATGGTACACACCCACTTCATTACTTTAACATGCTTAACAGTAAACGTTAAAAGCTGTTTCTGCCGATTCAAAAAGAATGTCCAATTAATTTTTTAAAAGAGGCTAGCTGCCAAAACCGGTGTGGCTCCGTGGATAGAGCCTCGGCCTGAGGACGGAAGAGTCCCGGGTTCGATTCTGGTCAAGGGCATGTACCTTGGTTGCGGGCACATCCCCAGTAAGGGGTGTGCAGGAGGCAACTGATCGATGTTTCTCATTGATGTTTCTGACTTTCTATCCCTCTCCCTTCCTCCCTGTAAAAAATCAATAAAAATATATATTTTTTTTAAAAGAGGCTAGTACAGATTTCCACACGTCCCCCTCCTAAACATTCTTAATCAACCCTGGGTCTTTCCTCCGACCTCTGTTCTTTTTAAAAAAATTATATATATATATATATATATATATATATATATATATATATATATATAATTGATTTTTACAGAGAGGAAGGGAGAGGGATAGAGAGTCAGAAACATCGATGAGAGAGAAACATCGGTCACCTGCCTCCTGCACACCCCCTACTGGGGATGTGCACACAACCAAGGTCCATGCCCTTGACCGGAATCGAACCCGGCACCCTTCAGTCCGCAGGCCGACGCTCTATCCACGGAGCCACACCGGCTTTGGCGGACCTCTGTTCTTAATAAACCCACGGCGTCTTCCTCAAAACGCCGGAGCAGTCCCGCCTGTGCGGCTCAGTGGTTGAGCATCGACCTATGAACCCCAGGAGGTCGGGGCTCGATTCCTGGTCAAGGGCACAGCCCCGCTGGGCTTCTCCTCCAGGGGAGGGTGTGCAGACGGCAGCTGGTCCATGATTCTCTCATCAGTGATGCTTCTTTCTCTCCCTCTCCCTTCCTCTCTAAGATCCATACAAATACGCTTTAAAACAAAACAAAGACAAAACCCGCCCTGCTGGCAGGCGCACCCTCTTATGAAAGCTTTCCGAGGGGCGCGCTGTTCCTTTAAAAAGGCTCACCCTCGCCGCTCGCCCCCCTGCAGCAGGTCCGGTTTCAGGAGCTGTTTTCTCCCAGGCCTGGCCCGCCAAGCAAGCGCATTCATGCTCCAGGAAGCGTCTGAATGAGTGGCCACCTGACCCCGGTGCCCAGGCTCCTGTTTCCCCCTCCCGCACCCTCCGCCGGCCCCTCGCGGGGCTCTTCAAACGCGCTGGCTCATTAGGAGCGGATCGCATGTCCCGGGGGTGAGCCTGGTGTGGCATGTTCACCTGGAAAAAGGTTTTTGGCAGGCGCTCAACCTCCAGGAATTCAACGCCCAGATTTGCTACCAGAGCCCTTGATCGTGGGGCCCAGAAGCCCCGGAGTCGGGGGACAGCCCACGGAGTTTATGACGTGTCTGTCTTTATCAGTCTGGCTGCCGTGCCCTCATGAGGAATCAAAATCCTTCTCGAATTTCCTGGGGCTGCTCCCCTGTGCCCCTTCACCCACCCCCTCCTGGATTTTCCAGGCAACGAGGATCCAGAACCCAGGCTGGACGCCTGGGAGTGAGCCCGGGAGGACCTGCGGCAGCCAGAAAGCCAGGCCTGCGCTGGAGGGGTGTTGGTGCTCTTGCTGCAGCATTAAGAAGGCCTCAGCAGTCTGGAGAAAGACTCCGGGTAGACTAAGCAGGAGTCCAGGGATGAAAGGTAATTTTGAAAGGCATTGGGGGTCAGAGGAGCTTTAGCTGAAGGAGCTAAGTTCTCCTTGTCTCAGGACCCCTTGCTTTTTATTAACACAATTTGTCCTAAGGCAAGGTGGAGATAATACACTTCAAAGGGTTTCCTACAGAAGCATTGTCAGGTCGGGGAACAGCCCACAGCTGTTCAGGTGTTTGGCCAGCAGGAGGCAGTAACATGCAGATTGAGATGCCCTGAGCTGTCTGGCAGCAAGCAGTCATCCCATTCCGGTTTGGGGAGATGCCTTTAGCTGCAGAAAACCAGCCATGTCCTCACTAATAGGGATGTAAATGAGAATAATCAGGAAGGCTGGTTAACCTTAATCACTCTGAAAGGTCAGAGATATTCACTCACTGCTTAGGAGAGACATTGGTACCCTGTTTCCCCCAAAATAAGACAGTGTCTTATATTCATTTTTGCTCCCAAAGGTGCACTAGATCTTATTTTCGGGGGATGGGGGGAGATGCCTTATATTACAGCGACTAGGTCTTATTTTGGGGGGATGTCTTACTTTCGGGGGAAACAGGGTAGTTGAAGCACCTGCCACTTTGTCTTATGTTAAGTCTGAACTATTCACTTATTGTGTAGGTGACACGTTGGTAGTTGAAGAAGCTTCCACGCATTAGTCTTATGTAAATTCTTGCTGATTGACTATTACTGACATTTCCTGACCTAATAGGATATGGGTGTATCACCTCGTCTTAATAAAAGGGGATAGCAAGGCCAGAGCTGCTGGTAGTCCTCCCCCTAGAGGTGGGCTCCCGCCTGGCCCCCAATATTCCCAAATTAATGCTTTTCTAGTCTCTTTCCTTTGTGTGCGGCCTTCTCCAGATCCCGAACCCTGACCCCGGAACCCTGGACCACCCGGGACATGGAAGGGGTTCCCACATCTAGCCATTCCAGCGGGCGATAACGTATGTGACTCCACCCCTGTTGAGCCCCCAAGTTCCATCAACCTTTAGATGAAACTCTTGCAACGAAGACAAGCTGGCACTGGCTTCCGGCGAGGGGTGCTCTTCCAGGGGATGGAGGGACACGCGAGGTCAAGGTCATCGGGGCCACAGCACCAGGTTCTTCCCCCGGACACAGCGCGGACGCTTCTCCCTGAAATAACCCGGCGCCCCGTCTTTTTAATGCCGCTGCACTAGCCCGCCGTTCCCTCGGGAAATGCAGCCTCGGGGCTCCCCGCGCGTGTCCGATAACCGAGCGGCCAATGGCTTGTTCTGGGCGCGCCGACGGCTCCGTGTCAGGAGCACGGTGGATGCACCTGCCGTGGGAGCCACAGCCTGGGTCTGTGGACGCGGCGCTCCCGCGGAGGGGGAGGCTGGCCAGTGAGTCAACGTAGCGCCTCCTGCTGTGCCGAGCAGGACGGGGACCACGTGTGACCCGCACGGCACCTGCCGCGGAGCAGGGCTCGACGCGGGGACCTGGCGAGCTCAGGGCGGCCTTGCAAACGCAGAGACCTCCCTCCCGTCACCGCAGGACGGGCTGCGGTGAAGCGCTTTTCCATTAAAGAGCCGTTTGTGGCGGGGAGTCCGGCCCCGGGCGGTCTCTTCCCCGACAAAGCCCGATCTTGGCCCTCACGGCGCCTGTCTGCTGTCTTTCGGCATCTCCGACAGCATGTCGTTGGGGAGCGAACGTCATTCCCTTTTCCCGGACCCCTCGGAGCCCAGGCCCCGCTCTGCGGAGCCCGCCAACCCCCGCAAACCCCCTCGGGGTCGTGGAATTCATTCTCCACTGTGAGCGGCCCCGCCCCCACCCCAGCGGAAGAAGTATGCGCCTGTCATTGCGCTTCCATCCAATCCCAGAGGTTCCCTGCTTTGCTTTCTCCCGCGTGGTCGGCAAACGGTGGCTCGAGAGCCACCTGCGGCTCTTTGGCCCCTGGAGTGTGGCTCTTGCACAAAATACCACGGCCTGGGCGAGTCTGTGTTGAAGAAGTGGCGTCAGAAGAAGAAGTTGAGGTTTAAAAAATGTGGCTCTCCAAAGAAATGTCAGTCGTTGTACGTTGATGTTTGGCTCTGGGGACTGAGGAGTTTGCTGTTCTAGTCCATGCCCAGGGGGTTTCAGGTGCCTGCGCCTCCTCCTCTGACTGTGGTGTGACCTGTCCTTCTCAGGAGCACAGTCTCAGTCCGAGGGAGCTGCTTCCTACAGTTGCCGACGGTTTGGCTCAAATAAACTAAAGTAAAAGTTCCTCACGGGTTTGAATGGATCCGCATTAACAGCACCGTGTTGCAGGCTTATGTGTGCACGCGCCCTTTGACCCAGCAATCCCGCTTCCGGAATCTTCCCCCAGGACACACTGGCAGGGGGTGCGGGAGATGAAGGCAGAGCCCCTTAACTGGCAGCAAAGGCCAGAAACATGCCTGGGTTTCAGGCTTGATCCCCAGTGTGGGGTGTGCAGGAGGCAGCTGATCCATGATTCATTCTCTCTCTCTCTCTCTCTCTCTCTCTCTCTCTCTCTCTCTCTCTCTCTCTCATCTCTCTCTCTCCTTCTTTCACTCTCTCTCTTTCTCTCCCTCTTTCTCTCTCTCCTTCTCTCTCTCTCTCTCTCTCTCTCTCTCCTCTCTCTCTCTCTCCTCTCTCTCTCTCTCTCCCCCCCTTTCTCCCTCTCCCTTCCTCTCTGAAATCAATGAAAATGTTTTTAAAGAGAACTCTGCTTGGCCCAGAGGGAAGCATGTGCACCCCAAGCTTCATCTCAAGCCCTCCATCCTGAGCTGGTTTTAAGGAAACGGGTCCTGCCCCAGCCTCTGGGCTCCCAGCTCTGACCCTCTGCCCCCGTCTGTCCGTCCGTCTGTCGGAAAACGTCAGGCACCTGGCCACTTGGGCACCCACTTCCCTTTCCCCTCCCACTCCCCGCTCCTCCTTGCTTCCAGCTTTCACAAAGGGTTTGCGCTTCCCCAGCTGCTGATAATGTTTCTGCCCGGCAGAAACCCACGTTTGTTGAAAGTCTGTCTCCCGCCACGAGGTGGTGGTGTTGCCCCGGCTTGCTCTCCCTCCCCTGCCATGTGCCAGCCGTGGTTCTGACAAAGGGGCTCTCTCAATGTTTAAGGGGGGGGAACCCCGTCACAATGAGCTACTCTACAACCAAATGGTTCTTTTCAACAAAGTGTGTTTTTGATTGATTTTTAGAGAAACAGGAAGGGCGAGGGATAGAGAGAGAGAAACATCAGTGATGAGAGAGAATCAAGGACCTGCTGCCTCCTGCATGCCCCCCACTGGGGATGGAGCCCGAAACCCGGGCCTGTGCCCTAACCCGGAACTGAACCGGTACCTCCTGGTTCCCGGGCCGTCCTCAACCACTGAGCCGCACTAGCCGGCCCAGATGGGTCTTCCGGCCCCTGTTCTCCAGCATTATCCGGGAGACACACCCCGCCACTAGCGTGTTCCCGCAAGTTGACTCGACTTTCTTGCTTTCAATCATGTGTTCTGTGGCTATGTTACTAGGCAATTAAAAAAAAAACTTCGTATATATCTTTAGGTAAGCTTTGGGTTTACAGAAAAGTGGACACGCGTGTGCTGGCACTGCCCCTTCCTCTGCAGCCTCGATAGCCCGAGGGACAGCGGTCTGGACAGCCACTGGGCTGCTAGCCACCCCCCCCCCCGGGCTGCGTTCCTGCCTCAGGCCCCCAGGAGACGCCGCCCTCCTTCACGTGGATCCCCTCCGTGACCAAGGAAGGAGCCGGTGGCTGTGCCACCCGAACTCACACCGAAGCCACACGCGTCAGCCACTTCGATGGGCAAGCCTCGTGCGCGTCCTTTCCAGACTTGGGAAGGGGGAGCAACCAAAGTCCCACCGTACCCACCACACCCCACGTGGGGCGCCAGCTTTCCGATGTGTGAGCCCCCAGGCCGTGCACACATAGGGGTGCTGAGACTGACTGAGGGTGACGCTGAGTACGGAAACGCTCCTGTCCCTGAAATGACAGCACGGGGCACCTTTTCCTCATCTGGAGGCGGCGGCGGGGGCGGGAGGGGAACGACAGAGGAGTCCAAAGTCACTGAAACAATGTATGTCTCCACCTGTTTCTCTTTTTAAAAAATATTTTTATTGATTTCGGAGGGAGGGAGGGAGGGAGAAAGGGAGGGAGGGAGGGAGGGAGAGAGGGAAACACCAGTGATTACTGACCGGCCTCCTGCACGCCCCACACTGGGGATCAAGCCGGCAACCCGGGCCTGGGCCCCAACTGGAATCAAACTGTGACCTCCTGGGTCATAGGTCAACGGTCAGCCACTTACTCTTTCACCCCACTGACTTCTTAGTAAAGTCGGCAGCGGGGACCTGTGCTCACCCCTCACCTGGGGCTGAGCTTGCCCTCAGCTCTCGGTTCAGCGCTGCCAGCGGCGCCGGCTCACGGCGTGGCATTTGGGGTTCCTGTGTTCCGGGCGCCTCTCTCTCCCCGCTTTGTCTGGGCGCGGGGAGAGGCTTAGGGTGAGCCAGATGGCAAGGCCTCGGGGCCTCAGGGGAGGACCCAACGGGGACCCGCCCGGCAGCAGGTTGGCCCGAATTGTTTTTCCGAACCGGCCCCTGCTCCCCTTTGTTCCCTTCAGAGTGCCCGGCGCCTGGCGGGCTTAGCGCTGTCGGCTCTGCCACGTCCTTCCGGCTGCGCACGACACTGAACCCCTTCCTGCCGCCACATTCTCTTACCTTCTTTTAAAATACATTCCATTATGTATAAGATGTCAGAGAGGCAGGGAGACAGAGAGATAGAAACACCAATGATGAGGGAGTCAGGGACCGGCTGCCTCCTGCACGCCCCACACTGGGACCTGTGCCCTGACCGGGAATTGAACCCTGACCTCCTCGATTAGCGGTCGGCAAACTCATCAGTCCACAGAGCCAAATATCAACAGCACAATGCTTGGAATTTCTTTGGAGAGCCACATTTTTAAAATTTCAACTTCTTCTAACGCCACTTCTTCAACATAGACTAGGCCAGGCCGTGGTGTTTTGTGGAAGAGCCGCACTCCAGGGCACAAAGAGCCGCATGTGGCTCGTGAGCCTCGGTTTGCCGACCACGGTCCTGGTTCATAGGTTGATGCTCAACCCCTGAGCCACGCCGGTTGGGCCACATTCTGTTATTTTAAAATACCAGTTGTGCTGAGGTAGAATTCACTACTATAAAATCACCCCTTAAAGTACAATCAGTGGTTCTCACTGTTTTCATGGAGTTGTACAAACATCACCCTCCGACTTCAGAGCATGTTCTTTGCTCCCGAAAGAAACCCTGGACCCATAGAGGCATCCTTCCCTCCCCCAGCCCCCACCCCCAACCCCCACCCCCATCCCTCCACCCCTCCTCACCCCCACCCCACCTCCCAGCCCCTGGCAACACTCATCTGCTTCCTGTCTCTATGGAGTTGCCTTTTCTGGGCATTTCCTGTGAATGGAACCATAACTGGCTTCTTGAACTCAGCATGTTTTCAAGGTTGCGCGTGACATGCCTTTGAGGGGTGCCTCAAGGTCCCTTGCACGCCAGCCAGGCAGGGGGTCCCAGGGTCTCCAGGTCCTCACAGCCCTCTCTAGGTCATGAGCCATCTCTGCCTGCACATCACCACCCTGATGGATGCAAGCCTCCAGGGGCCGCAGGCTGGCCTGAGGTGGTCACTATAGCAACCGACGCACAGGGCACGTCTGGATACATCTGGGCTGTTCATGGGATGTATGTTTCATTACCATCAGTTCCAGCTCCAGCGGGAGGGTAGGCCTCCTGGAGGAGAAAACGCAGGTCCGGGTGCACGTCTACCAGAAAAGGAACACGCGGACAGCACTGCCCCCTAGTGGACCCCCCGGAGCTTAGCCATGTGCTCTCCTTCAGAGAGGACCAGATGCTCTGGCTACCTGGCCAGGAGCAAAGGGCACAGCTGGGATTCAGGCAAGTCCTCGGCCCCAGGCTGTCCTGGGGGCTGTAGTGTGTGTGTGGGGGCGGGATTACTGTATTTCTGTGCTTCCCCATCCACAGCAGACATTTCAATTCTTCTCTGTCCGACAGTGGCATCTGCAGAGGCAAGATTAAAAAAAAAAAAAAAAAGAAATGGGGGGGGGGGGATTAAATAGATCCAGAGGCAAAGAAGCATGGAACAGACTGTCAATCTACAGCAGGAAGGCAGGGGAGGTGGGGGGGGGGGGGTTGCAAGAGATCAACCGAAGGACTTGAGTGCATGCATAAAAGCATAACCAATGGACACAAGACACTGGGAGGGGGGCGGAGGGAGGCAGGTGAGGGCATGTGCTGGGGGGTTGGGAAAGCCAGGGGGAGGTCAACGGGGGGGGAGAAAACATATGTACTATTATTTGTAATACTTTAAACAATAAAAAAGTGTCCATTAAAATAAAGAAAGAAGGAAGGAAAGCAGGAAGGAAGGAAGGCAGGAAGGAAGGAAGAAGGAAGGAAAGAAAGAACGAAAGAAAAAAAAAGAAAAAACAGACTGAAGGAAGGAAGAAAGGAAGAAAGAAAGAAGAAAGAAAGGAAGAAAGGAAGGAAGGAAGGACGGAAGGAAGGAAGGAAGGAAGGCAGGAAGAAAAAGAAAGAAAGAAAGAACGAAAGAAAGAAAGAAAGAAAGAAAGAAAGAAAGAAAGAAAGCCTCATGGATCAAGTAAACTGTGAACAGTGACGTCATGACTGATGCTGACGTGTAAAGGTATAGCGCTGACGTCATGGTCCCGCTTGCTCCTCATTGGCGGCTCCCTGTAGTAATACAGCGAAGCATCCAACCTCAGGCCCGGGCCACAGGCCTCAGCCAGGACTGGGTCACACTCGGGTCTCCAACGGTTGGCCCACGTGCTTTCCACGTCACCGCCGGGGGCCCCGCCGCCGGCCCCGCCACCAGCCTGGGCCCAGGGCGCTGCCTGGCGCTGCGCGGCCGCCACCCACAGTCCGGAAAGCGGGACTGGCCCCCGAAGGTCTCTGCCCTTAACCAACATGGCTTCCGGGGCTTCAGGCTGCAGCGGGCACGTGGGGCATGTAAGGAGAAGATCGCTCTCTGATTGGTTGACTCTCCTGGGAGGGCGGGACACGAGAGCCCAGCGGCTCGAGCCTTAAAGGGTCCGCGCCCAATTAGCTGGAGCTCAGTCCCCGAGGCCTGGCGGGTGGGGCTGGCGCCCAGGCCGCGTCTCCCGACCCCGGTGGGCCCCGCCGGGCCGCGATTGGGAGCGGGTTCACCGAGGTGGGCCGGCCGGCGGCGGGGAGCCCAGGTGCCAGGATGGAGGACGGCGTGGCCGGGACCCCGTTCGGGGAGGCGGCGGAGGCGCGATCGCGGCCGGGGGTGACGCTGCGGCCCTTCAAGCCCTTGGCGGGGGCGGCCGGGGGCGAGGGCGGCGGCGACTGGAGTTTCATCGACTGCGAGATGGAGGAGGTGGACCTGCGCGGCCTGCCCAGCGCCACCATCGCCTGCCGCCTGGACCCGCGCGTGTTCGCGGACGGCCTGTGCAGGGTGAGCGCCGTCGGAGGGCGGACGCCTGTTGCGGGAGGAGGCGGGCGGGTCGCGGTGGGCGGGGACCCCGGGGACGCCCTGCCGGCTCCCCGAGGGCCGCTGGGGAGGGTCTGCTCTCCGAGGACCGGGTCCCCAGCACCTGCTGGCCGCCCGGCGACGCCCCTGCCCCGGGGCGGGGGAGGAACTGGCCCCTCGCGGCGGGAGCTGGGGAGCCCGCACCTGCGGGGGGAGCAGGGGTCGCCTGGGGACTCACCGTCTCCTGTCTGCGCTGGTGGAGGGAGGACCGGGTGTTTGGTGAGCGGCCAGCTGGCTGAGAGCTCACTCAGCGCCCTCGGGCAGGGGGCCAGTTTGGGTCAATGTCGCGGGAAAGGGCTCCCCTTGTAGGCTGTGGGACATGGACTGGGAAGCTTGCTGCTGGAGGAGGGACATGCCGCCCGCCCGCAGGAACACGGGGTACATGGAGCCCCCGCCCCCTCCACAGTGTAGTAGAGACCTGGGGCGGCAGCATCAAACGTGGACAGGTGTGGGGTGAAGCCTGTCTTCCAGCCGAGGCCCTGGCGGAGGGCAGCTGCCGAATGTGGTGCTTCCCCTCCTGGCTCAGGCCGTAGCTGCACACACTGCACACTGCGCATACTGCATGCTGCAGACACTGCACACACTGCACATTATACACACTGAATACTATGCATGTCGTACACACTGCACAGTGTACACACTGCACACACTGCACACTGTGCATACTGCATGCTACAGACACTGCACACATTGCACACTATACACACTGAATATTATGCATGTCACACACACTGCATACTACACACACTGCTCACACTGCACACTGTGCATACTGAATGCTGCACACACTGCACACACTGCACATTATACACACTGAATACTATGCATGCTGCACACACTGCACAGTGTACACACTGCACACTGTGCATACTGAATGCTGCACACACTGCACACACTGCACATTATACACACTGAATACTATGCATGCTGCACACACTGCACAGTGTACACACTGCACACTGTGCATACTGCATGCTGCAGACACTGCACACACTGCAAATGCTGTACACACCGTGCACACTGCACACACTCGTACTATACACACTGCTCACATTGCACACACTACCCACTATACATGCTGCACACCACACTGCACACGCTGCACATTGTCCATGCTGTGCACACTGCAAATGCTGTACACACTGCATGTTATACACCCTGCACACCCTGCAAATGCTCTACACACCACACACAGTGTTCACCGGACACACTACACACACTGTACACTGCACACCCTGTAGACATGGTTGCATACACTGCTGTACATGCTGTACATACTGTGCACATTGTATATACTGCACACAATGCATGCTGTACATGCTGTGCACACTGTACACACAGCACTCTGTACACACTGCACGTGCTGCCGCAGAGCTGTTGGAGGCTGCTGCCTAGGCGAGCCGCTGTGGAGCCGGGACTGTGTCCTTCAGCCCATCCTATCTAATAAAAGAGTAATATGCAAACTGACCGTACCTTTGCTACACCCACAAGCCACACCCACAGGTCAGTCAGAGTGAGTATGCAAATTAACCCAACCAAGATGGTGGTTAATTTGCATATCCACGTGCAGGCGTAGAGAGCTAGGTAGTGGAGAAGGGAGGGAGCTTTGCTCAGGCCCCAGAAAGCTCTATTCTTGCAGGAATCTTCCTGCGACGGGTCTCTAGTTTGATTATAACTAACTAAAGGCCTGATGCACAACATTTGTGCATGGGGAGGGGACGGGATGGGGGGTGTCCCTCAGCCCGGCCTGCACCCTCTGGCAGCCGGGAGCCCTCCGGGGATGTCGCTGTTGGAAACCCTTAGTGCTGCTGTGTTGGTGGGAGAGGCTCCTGCCTTCTGTGGGAGCGTCTGCCCCTGGTGGTCAGTCCACTATTCGGTCGATTTGCATATTGCCCCGGATGCTGAGCAGGGAGGGGCGGGAGGGACACCCTGACTTGGCCCTGGATGCTGAACAGGGAGGGGCAGACTTCGCCCCTGTCCTGCGCCCTCATTGGTGGGAGGAGAGGAGGGGGCACTGTGAGTGGTGCCCCGTTCACGAGGGCACGGGTCCCAGCATGAGGGCTCCCCGCCGCCACCCCCTGCCTGCCTGCTAACGTCTTCGGGGTCAGGATGTTGGCGTGTGGCTCTGGGGGAACCCAAGCATCCAGGCTGTGGGTGGAGGGCGTGAAGGGGAGACCGTGTCGGCCTCTGACACGTGTTCATGTCACTCTGACCCTCGTCACAGACGAAAGGAGGAAACGGACTCGAGCGACCAGCTCGCGGGGCCCCAATCTGAGGCCGCCCCGGCCTGACGGGGGTCTGGTCTGGAGGGGTTGCTGAGGGCCGGGCCCACGTTAGCCAGAGTCATTTCGCGGAACATGCTCATCGCGTTTACCTAGGAAACGCGTGCACAGGCCCGATGGCGAGGCCGCTAACGGAGTGTCTGTGTTTTCGCGTGTTCCCTGAGCATGCCCCACTCTGCCCTGTCTGTTCTGTCTGTCTGTCTGTTGCTGAGAAAGCAGCCTGAGCAGTGGGTGAGCTAGTGCTGGCACATGCTGTGGGCCACACACAATGGGCTGTGGGCTTTGGGCCGTGGACTGTGGGCCGTGGCCGTGGACTGTGGGCCACAGACTGTGAGCCATGGGCCATGAACCATGGGTTGTGGGCCACAGACTGTGGGCCATGGGCCGTGGGGTATGGGTCGTGGGTCGTGGGCTGTGGACCGTGGGCCTCAGTCCCAGCACTCGAGAGGAGGGTTACCCCGCCATCACCGGCCAGCCAGGAGTCTGAGCTCTTAGCTGCTGCTCCGGCGTTTGTGGCGTGCGAGCGCTCCTGCGGGAACGAGAGTGGATGCCGTGTCCCCTTGTCTGAAGCACGAACGTGCACTTGACCGAGAGCAAGTGGCCCAAAGGCCGAGCCAGATAGTGCTCATGGGAACGTGCTCTCCCAGATTAACCCCTGACCCCGGGCCCCCAGCAGCCGGCTCCGGGGCTCCCTTTAAGCAGGAAGGGGACGGTGGGTGTGAAGCTCGAGTGGTGCCTCCAATTCTTTGTGCCAGTCGAGACGCCGACAGTCTCAGGGCCTGGGCGCCAGGAAGCACCCGGTGGCGGGAGGGACCCCGGTCCTGGCAGGAGGGCTTGCCCGCCCGGAGTCCCGTGCCATGAGCAGATTCCTGAGCAGTGAGTGGCCGCTGGGGGCCAGGCCTGTGCCATCTCCTCCCGTGGCAATGGGAGTGGGCTCCTGGCCGGCACCTCCCCACCCCCTGGTGGGTTTGGACCCACAGCCAGAGGCAGGGTGACGGGTCAGCTTGAGCCCCGCCCTTGGGCAGGGGACACATGCAGTAAGATCTCCCTGGGCCTGGCCCGCCCTCCCCACTGCCCCTCCACCCGTCCTGGGAGTGACTCCATGGTCAGGTGAAAGGCCAGGCCGCCAGCTGGGACGGTTCCGCTCCGGGCGGGGTGTGCTTGGTGTCCCATTGCCAGTCCGGCGGGCACGAGGGCACGGCTCCTGGCGAGGGCTGCACCCGCAGCCGGGCACTTGCCGTGTGTGCCCCCTGTCTTATGTGCACCATTGCTGCACCTTCTCACAACCGCCTAAGACCGTGGTCGGCAAACTCACCAGTCCACAGAGCCAAATACCAACAGCACGACTGAAATCTCCGAGAGCCACATTGTTTAAACCTCACCTTCTTCTAACGCCACTTCTTCAAATAGACTCGCCCAGGCCGTGGTGTTTTGTGGAAGAGCCGCACTCCAGGGGCCAAAGAGCCGCATGTGGCTCACGAGCCGCAGTTTGCCAACCACGGGTCTAAGAGAAACACTGTTTGCTCTTCTCCCTTCCAACAGGGAACAGCCAGGCAGAAAGGCTCCTGGCAGGTGCCGTGCTGAGCACCGGCCCGCGCGGCCGCCAGGGGGCGCTAGTCACGGGCCTTCTGCGTGGCGCCTGCTGGTGAGGGTTTCAGACGTCACAGATGAGGACAGTGATGAGGATGGGGATGGGGATGGGGACAGTGACTTTTCCGGAGGGAGAAGCCAGCCCGGGCGTCTGGAGTTGTTACAGCGTCTGCGGCTGAAACACGGAGGCACAGAGGCCTCTGCCCCTCCCAGTGCCCGCCCCCGGGGGCTGGCGTTCGGGGGGAACATGCTCGCCCCGCGAGCGCCCGCCTCTGTGCGCAGACACCGGCCTGTGTGGAGCGGTGCGTTTACAAGGTGGGGGGACAGTGTAAAGAGGCGGGCCCAGAGCCAGGCACCCCGATTTCAAACCCAGCTCTGCCGGCACCTGGGCTGTGTGACCCTGGGCGAGTCGCTCCCCCACTCTGTGCGTCACTCTGTTGGCTTGTGAGATGGGTGTCGTGAGAGTGCCGGCGAGAGGGCCGCCGGGCTCGAGGGGCGGTGTGGCTCGGGGGCCACGGTGAGGTTGTTAAGTGCAGAGGGGTCTGTGTCGCTCCGCTCTTCCCCGGTGCCCGGGCGGTGTCCGCTGGGCGGGGGCGGGGCGGGGGCAGCGGCGGCAGTGACCCCGGCGCGAAGTGAATGTTGTGCTGTGTGGTCCATTCGACACGAAGCCCTGTTTTCCCGAAAGTCGTGCGGCCCTTCGGGAAGCCGCACGAGGCGTGGCGTTAGGACGACCCCACGGGGGGGCGCAGCCCGTCAGCGCGCAGCACGCGCTGGGTTCCCGTGTTCTGCTGGACGGCGTACGAGATGGAACACTGTAAGAACTCACTCTCGGGGGGAGAGTGGATCTAAGGACCCCATAAACTCTGAGGCGTAAAGCCAGTCTTCTGATGAGAGGTCGTAGGCTGCCTGGCGCAGTTCAGATCAATACTGGAACTGGAAACTGCACGCCATGTTTGCTGGAGTTCTTTCCCCCCTCTCTCGCTCCTTCCCTCTTTTCTCCCTCTTTTCTCCCCCCCCCCCCCGCCTCTCTCTCTCTCTCTCTCTCTCTCTCTCTCTCTCTCTCTCTCTCCCGGGGTGTGATGGTGCTGTCACTCTGGCGCGTCCCGCCCTGAGGGGCGCTCTCCGCCCACCTTGTCTCGGACCCGGTTTCCGGCCATCGCACCAGGAGTGGCCGACCTCCCTGAGCGCCCCGCGCTGGCACAGGCCCCCTGGGGTGGCGGGAGCTTGTTGCTCTGGGAGGTCTCCCTGCTCCACGGTGCTCTGAGCCCTCCACAGCCCTCCTCCCTCTGCTGAGCCCTCCATCCGTCCGAGGACACGGCCTGCGGGCCCGAGGGGTGGTCCTCCTCTCCCATCATGCACTTCTCCTCTTTCGGGAACCTGGGCAGTGAGCGTGGGGGTGCTAAATTGTGTCTGTGTCCCATGTTTTCTCGCGCTGAGTGTTTCCATGGCAGATAATTTTGCGGTGTTCTGTTCATTAGAGAAGCGTGAGTAGTCACAGCAATGATAATTGTAAGTAGGAGTAATTGTAAGTTGGAGTGAGACGTGGAGGAGGCGGGAGGGGACAGACAGAACGAAGGGAACACGCGAGGCGTTGTCTCGGGAAGGAGGGAGGACGGCACGATCGGGGAGGAGTCAGGAATGAGTCAGGGGCCAGGAGAATGTGGTGATGAGACGGGGATCCGCTCTGGTTTCCGGCCTGACTCTGGGGAAGGGGAAGTGACCGGAGACCGGGCATGAGAAGGTCTGACCCCCGCGGAGGCAGGCAGCAGAGGCAGCAGGCACCCGGAGCTGTGCGGATGGACAGGCAGGACCGCTGCCTGGCTGTGTAACACCCGATGGTTAGAACCTGTGGGCGGGCGTGGCATGGGAATTTGGCAAAGCAAGCATGGGGACAGGACGTGCATGAGGGGCCCACCAGCGGGCACAGTGTTTCATCAGGGATGGTTAGTGCTGAGATCAGGTCGGTAACCCCGCCTCTGTCCAGGGCCGTGGCTGAATGTTGTCTGCGCACTGCCCCCAAGGTCACCGTCCGAAACGTCCCCATCACCATCACCGTCCCCATCACCGTCCTCTTCACTATCACCATCACCATCCCCATCCCCATCATCGTCCTCATCACTGTCACCATCACCATCACCGTCCCCATCACCATCACCATCCTCATCACCGTCCTCATCACTGTCACCGTCCCCATCACCATCACCATCATGGTTTCCATCACCATCACCGTCCTCTTCACTATCACCATCACCATCCCCATCCCCATCATCGTCCTCATCACTGTCACCATCACCATCACTGTCCCCATCACCATTACCGTCACCATCACTGTCCCCATCACCGTCCCCATGACATCACCATCACCATCACCATCACCGTCCCCATGACATCACCGTCACCATGATTATCACCGCCCCGATCACCGTCACCGTTCCCGTTCCCCTCACCATCACTGTCACTGTCCCCATCACCATCCCCGTCATCATGCCAACATGGGTCCCAGGAAGGACTGAGACGAAGAACTTGGGCACGTTTGGCCCCAAGTTTGAGGCTCTCTGCCAACATCTTCCCGTCTCTGTCAAGTCCACCTCCAGGCGCAGCCACAGTGCCGTGGGAACAAAGCCCGCCCCGAGCGCGTGGTGCGGCCGTTTCCGCCGCCGCTGGAGGCCTCGGAGCAGAGCGGCCCCCGACTGAGGCCGATGAGCTGGCCGTTTGTTGGTGGTGGTTCCGTTTAATGAAGTGCCTTCACAGTGAGCTTGTCCGTGAAGTTCACGGTGAGCCAGACGTGAGCTGCGGAGTGGTGCTGCCCTTGCAGCCCCCGCCCCGAGTTCCCTGCACCCCTGCGCCCCTGCCACCCACTCCGAGGACGCTCCTCCTTCCCCACGATGGAGCCCGTCTCCAAAGAGGTGGCAGGTGGGACCTGCACCCTGTCTCCCCCTCCCCCGTTGGGTGTGCTGTGTCCGCCCCGCCATGCCCCCGAGAGGAGCGCGCCCTGGCCCAGAGTCACGGATGGCCACCGCCTCGGACACGCGAGCCCCCAGGGGACGGGAGGAGCCATCGCCAGAGAGGGTCGCCCCGCCTTCCTCACCGCGGGCCCCGGGAGATCCGTGTCTGTCCCAGAGGCAAGGTGCCCTCCCGCCATCGCCTTTGCCGCTGCTCCGGCACGAGTCCGTCAGCGGCCATCGCATCGGGCGTTGCTCAGTGAGCGAGGAGGAGCAGTTTGCCGTCATTTACCAAACCGAGTAAGCTGTCTTCGTGATTCATTGTGAAGTCGTGTGATTCCTTATCGCGGTCTCCGCCCGGTTTTAATTCAAAATGAATTGATCGGCAACATTCGGGCAGCGGTTTCTGTAAAGTGCACTCCTGCTCTGACACGGTCCTCCTTGTAGAGGTGGGTGTGAGCTTGACGTGGAGCTGCCTGTGGTCAGCTCCCGTGGCCGTCGGCGTGTTTTTCAGTGACTGCCAGCACTCGGCCCGGGCCCGCCAGCTCCAACATCCCCTCGGGAGCTGCTTTCGGGGCGAGGCCTCGCCGTGATCGCGACGACTTTGTGGGTTTGTTACGCTCCCCTGCCCAATCCGTGATGGGGACGGGGCCTTTAAACGTGTCTCCGCTGTGTCCTGCAGCCCTGAGCAGAGCCGGTTCCAGCCCCGCCTCCGGGGCCAGTCTGCTGCCCGGGCCCAGGGCCTGGGGTGGCGCCAGCACGCCCCTGCCTGGCATCGCTGCTGATGTGCAGCAGGTGCCCTTTCGGACCCGTCACACCTTCCCGGCGCTGCGCGGCCAGGAGAGATTCCACTGCCCTCTGACGGCGGAGCAAGGCCCTCCGGCGGCCGGTGGGGGAGGCACCTCAGAGAGCGCCTCTCCCGCCAGGTGAGCGCGGGTGATGAGGGGTCAGTGGTTCTGAGGTCGGAGGGCAGGTGAGCGCGGGTGACGAGGGGTCAGTGGTTCTGAGGTCGGAGGGCAGGTGAGGGCAGGGTGACGAGGTGTCCGGTGGTTCTGAGGTCGGAGGGCAGGTGAGCGCGGGTGACGAGGGGTCAGTGGTTCTGAGGTCGGAGGGCAGGTGAGGGCAGGGTGACGAGGGGTCAGTGGTTCTGAGGTCGGAGGGCAGGTGAGGGCAGGGTGACGAGGTGTCCGGTGGTTCTGAGGTCGGAGGGCAGGTGAGGGCAGGGTGACGAGGTGTCCGGTGGCTCTGAGGTCGGAGGGCAGGTGAGGGCAGGGTGACGAGGGGTCTGGTGGCTCTGAGGTCGGAGGGCAGGTGAGGGCAGGGTGACGAGGGGTCCGGTGGCTCTGAGGTCGGAGGGCAGGTGAGGGCAGGGTGACGAGGTGTCCGGTAGTTCTGAGGTCGGAGGGCAGGTGAGGGCAGGGTGACGAGGGGTCAGTGGTTCTGAGGTCGGAGGGCAGGTGAGGGCAGGGTGACGAGGTGTCCGGTGGCTCTGAGGTCGGAGGCACGTGCGGGCAGGGTGACGAGGGGTCAGTGGTTCTGAGGTCGGAGGGCAGGTGAGGGCAGGGTGATGAGGGGTCCGGTGGCTCTGAGGTCGGAGGCACGTGCGGGCACACGCGGTCTGGATCAGGGGGACCCAGGCGGAGGCGGTGAGGCGCCAGCAGGCCCTGGTCCGAGCGGCCAAAGAGCTGAACAGGCCGGTGCCGTGTGCGCCCGGCTTCCTCCCCTGCAGCCCCGGGGCTTTCATTCGTCGGTAGCACGTCCTCGCGCTGACAGCGGGGCCCCTCCCCTCGGTCTGAGAGGGTGGTCACAGTCAGGGGCTCTGGTTTGGTTTGGTTTCTGTGTTTTGATGGCCTGTGGGGACGGCGCTGACCGGGACGTTGGTGGCTGCATTCATCCCCGCCCCGGCGCGGCCACGCTGGCCCAGCCAGGACAGCCCGTCGGCTGTGCCGGGGGCGGCAGCCGGCTGAGCGGGCCTCCTGCGTCGTCTCGCTCGAGCGTCGGCACCCGAACCCCAGCCCTCAGCACCAGCGCTCCGCTCGCTCAGGTCTGACAGCTCCTGGTGGGCGGAGGCGGGCGTGGTTCTAAGGAAGCGGTGCTGGTAGCCGGTGAGTTTTCGGTGAAAGTGACTGCGTGATTCACGTGCTTTTACTTCCTGAGACAGAGCCGTGCTTTTCGGGGTGCCAGCCAGACAAACGAGGGTGATTCCCGTCTCCAAGGAAGAAGCTGAAGAGGAAAAGGAATGAGCAGGGGAGCGGCTGTCTACGCTCTCTCCGTGATCCAACCAAAGTCCAGAACGTGATTGTTCCAGGACCGCGGTCGGCAAACTGCGGCTCTTTGGCCCCTTGAGTGTGGCTCTTCCACAAAATACCGCCGGCTCTCAAAAGAAATGTCCATCGTTGTACTGTTGTGCTGTTGACACTTGGCTCTGTGAACGGACGAGTTTGCCGACCACTGGTCCAGGAGAGCGCAGCCCCGAGGGCGCTGGTCCGTAAGCACGGGCCCCTGAAGCAATCCCAAGGCCTCCAGGTCCCCTTTGCTGATGGTGCGCCCGGTGCATCCGAGATTGACATTGACCTGCCCTTGACATGAAGCTCAAGGTGGGGGCCTCGGAGCGTTCTCAGCGCAGGTCCTCGGGGTGTCGGCCCCTCTGGTGTGAGAGTTCTGCTTCGGGGCTGCCGTGTTTGGGCACGAGGAGGTCTGACCCTGGGCGGACTGCGGAGGCTGTGCCCCGAGCCCAGCCAGGCTGCTGGCAGTCTGCGGCCAGGAGCGTCCGTGGGACCCGCGTTGACTCGACGCTGCCCCTCGGGGTCTGGGTTTTGGGTGTCATTCATTCTGTCTGTGGAACGACCTCCCGGGGAATCCCTGCAGGAAACGCGGGGGAATGGCGAGTCAGCAGGAAAGCTGCGGGCGGGAGGCCTGAGTCAGCGCCGTGCCCCGGGGAAGCGGCGTGACTTTCCGTGGCTCCGCCTGCAAAACACGGACTGCAAACCACAGCTCCGGGCTCCAGGCACCGGAGGCACCTGCTCTCCTCAGTCCCACGGCCCTCGGCTCTCCCAGGCGGGGTCTGGGGAGCGGCTGGCGGGTCTGCTCCTTCTTTTGCTTGTCACTTTCTCGTGTGGGGTCTGGACGTCTGATGCCGCGCCGCGTGTGTCTGCGGGAGGCGCTGCTCCACGCGTGTCAGGAAGGTGCTCTGCGATGCAGAGCCAGGCAGCACCTCCGGGCTCCCAGCGTCCCGGTTGAGAGAAAAGCTGGCGGCCCTGGCCGGTGTTGCTCAGTGGTTAGAGCGTCGGGCGGCACACCAAAGGGTCTCAAGTTCAAATCCTGATCAAGGGCACGTACCTGGGTTGCAGGTTCGATCCCCAGCCCCAGCTGAGATGTGTGCAGGAGGCAACCAATCAGTCTGTCTCTCTCACATCCAGCTCTTCCTCCCTCCCTCCCCTCTCTTTCGCTCTCCAAAAGCAATGGTGAGGACTAATTAACACAAACATTAAAAAGTGAAAAAGAAAAGCTTGTGGAAATGGGCGGTTCAGAGTGTGAGTCATGTAACCTCTGCGCAACCGCATCTCTGGAGGAAATGCCGCAACCGGAGCGTTGGCCTCAGAAACTGCCTCGAGGGGGATGCGTCTGTGTTCTGTGACACCGCCAGCCGGCTAGAACGAACCCAGCAGGTCCCCTCCTCCCTCTCGGTCATGCTTGGTAAGTGCACAGAACGTGCAGTAATTACAGCTTGCAAGATCCCTCCGTTCACACACACACACACACACACGTGTATATAGGGGTGTGTGTGTATATAAATACATATATTTTTTAATGTATTTCATTGATTTTTTTTTACAGAGAGGAAGGGGGAGGGATAGAAAGTCAGAACCACCAATGAGAGAGAAACATCGATCAGCTGCCTCCTGCAACACCCCCCCCCCCCCCCGCCCACTGGGGATGTGCCCACAGCCAAAGGTACATGCCCTTGACCGGAATCGAACCTGGGACCCTTCAGTTCGCAGGCCGACCGACACTCTATCCACTGAGCCACACCGATTTTGGAGATACATGTTTTTAACCGGTGACGCTAATGGATAATCCGGTTAAAGTGGGGCCTGCACTCACACTCCCATTGAACAAGACGAAGTCCCAGTAACCCCGGCGCCCTTGGCCACTAGAAAACATGTTCCGGGAAGAACCCCGGAAGCCAGGGCTGCCCGGCGAGGTTCCTGCGGGGAAGGATCGCTCCGCAGTGAGCCCAGGACGGGCTAGCGCTGCCATCGGAGGCCAAATCCGCGTGTCCCTCCTCTCCCTCCTCCTCCCCCTCCTCCCGCACCCTGACCGTGCTTCTCAACCCTCCCCTTGTACCACACACCTAGTGTCTGTACCGCCCCCATTTACGTGCTGAAATCTAACCCCGTGTGACGTCCAGGAGGCGGGCCTTTGGGAGGCCTCGGTCCTGCAGGCAGAGCCCCGTGAGTGGGATGAGTCCTCATGAACGGGTCCCCGAGTGCTGCCCCCCAACCCCCGCCATGTGAGGGCGCAGCGGGAGGACGGTGTCTGGAGTCAGGTCTCACCAGACACCAGATCGGTGGCCGCCTCGATCCTGGTCTCCCCGCCTCCAGGACGGTTCCCGCGCCCGGCCAGCCCGGCCTGGCGGTGGAGCCAGGGGCCCTGGTTGAAGGGCACGGGGAGGCTGCAGTGGGGCCGTGCGGTGCGTCCCCCGGCTGACAGGGATGCTGCTGCTGGCTCGGCCCGGCCAGCGCTGTGGAGCGAACCACGTCTGCAGGGCTGCGAGCGCCAGGCCAAAGGGGCCACTGGTGACACTAATAGCCACAAGCCCTACACCCTCATCCCCTCCGTCACACACCCTCAGCGGGACGGAGATCCAGCACGCAGGAGCCGCGTGGGCAGGTGGCCTGAGTCCCCTGCTGGCTGTCCCACCTGCAGCCTGAGCCACTGTCTCCTCTACGTGTGTGGCTGCACCTGAACTGCCACGGCCTGAACCACTGTCTCCTCCACGTGTGTGGCTGCCGCCCAAACTGCCACGGCCTGAACCACTGTCTCCTCTACGTGTGTGGCTGCCACCTGAATTGCCACGGCCTGAACCACTGTCTCTCTATGTGTGTGGCTGCCGCCTGAACTGCCACAGCCTGAGCCACTGTCTCCTCCACGTGTGTGGCTGCCCCCCAAACTGCCACGGCCTGAACCACTGCCTCTTCCACGTGTGTGGCTGCCCCCCAAACTGCCACGGTCTGAGCCACTGTCTCCTCCACGTGTGTGGCTGCCACCCGAACTGCCACGGCCTGAACCACTGTCTCCTCTACGTGTGTGGCTGCCCCCCGAACTGCCACGGCCTGAACCACTGTCTCCTCTACATGTGTGGCTGCCACAGCCCCACAGAAGTGGCGGCCCGCTCATCTCCTTCCCCTGGACTTCGCCTTCTCAGCATGAAGACAGTCACTGCAGCTCCGGTCCTCATGCCGGGACCCACGGCCGCCTGGTCTGAGGTCTTCCTCCTGAGAGTGTCCCCACCGCCCACTGGCCTCCCGCCAGCCTGCAGGGAGGGGCCCAGAGAGGTCAGGAGGACAAGAGGGGACTCCACTCGAGCGGCCCAGGGGACCTGGCTAGTCCTACAGACAAAGGTTGAGGAGGTTTTCCAATTCCTTAAGGGGGATTTGAAGAAAGGACCGAGCCCTGGCGAGTTTGGCTCCGTGGATAGAGCCTTGGCCTGTGAACTGAGGGATCCTGGGTCCGGTCTCGGTCAAGGGCACATACCTGGGTTGCAGGCTCAGCCCCTGGCCCTGTCAGGGCCTGTGCGGGAGGCAACCAGTCTGCCTCTCTCTCTCTCTCTGATGTTTCTCTCTCCCCCTCCCCCTCGTTCTAAAAATCATGGAGAGGTGTCCTCAGGTGAGGACTGACAGAAGTGGAGAAAGAGCGGAGAAGGATGGTCGCCAGGGATGGCCGCGAGAAGCCTCCACAGCAGCTGTGTCAGTCCCGATGTGGGAACCGGGCCTGGGCCGGCAGAATGCTGAGCCCGGGACCAGCTCCTTTCCCCTGCTGGTCCCGTGGGCACGGGCTGCATCCTTCCTCGGCTGTTTGATGGCCACGGGATTTTCAACCAAACCAGCAGAGCATTATTGTAAGGTCCTAGGGAATGTGACTGCCACGTTTTCTGAGGAGGAAACGGCTGCAGCTGTTTTCTGCCAGGGGAGATGCCGCAGCTCTCAGCGAGCGCCCGCCCGCCCGCCCGTCTGAAAAGAAACAGTGTTCACGTGGCACGTCTGCACCCGACGGGGCCCGTGTCCTGGGGGCTGGGGAAGCCGGTCCCGTGTCCCTGAGTCCGTGTTTGGAAGCGAGTGTCCATCCAGACCACCGCCAGGGGGGGCAGTTGCAGGTGGCATGCCGACATGGAGAGCGGGTCTGGCTCCATCGACATTGGTCAGTGGGTTTCAAACGTGAATGAGCACCTTGGTGTGTGTGTTGGGGGTGCAGGTACGACTCCCCACGTGTGTGTGGCAAAGCCGTGCATACCCCTGGCCGTGTCTGAGTGGTTGGGAGTGTGGAGGGGGAAGGCAGGTACCATCCCCCACCCTCACCCCTGGCCGTGTCTGGGTGGCAGGGGGTGTGGTGGGGGAAGACAGGTACGGTCCCCCCACCCTCACCCCTGGCTGTGTCTGGGTGGCTGGGGGTGTGGAGGGGCAAGGCAGGTACGGTCCCCCCACCCTCACCCCTGGCCGTGTCTGGGTGGCTGGGACTGTGGAGGGGGGACAGGAGCTGTCCTCACAGTCCTGCTAAGGCTTTTCTTGCGGAGACTTCTCCCTGCACACAGGAAGGCAGACAGAGGCAGGACTGGCACCCTGCAGACCTTCTGTGGGGTGGTTAATAAGAGTGGTCGTTCGTGCCCTAACCGGGTTAGGCTCAGTGGATAGAGCATCAGCCTGCGGACTGAAAGGTCCCAGGTTCAATTCTGATCAAGGGCACGTACCTTGGTTGCCGGCACATCCCCAGTGGGGGGTGTGCAGGAGGCAGCTGATCGATGTTTCTCTCTCATCGATGTTTCTAATTCTCTATTCCTCTTTCTTCCTCTATGTAAAGAAATCGATAAAATATTTTTTTTTTAAAAAAAAAGAAGGCTCGTTCCACCTTGCCATGCTAGCAGTCGGCAGCTGTGCGTGGCTGCAGGCGGCCCAGGACCATACCAGAGAGGATGGGTCTTGCATTGCCACGATGTGTCCACCATCGGGATACCATTGCTGACATGTACACATGAAGAACTATTTGACATTGAAACTGACACTCAAACATTTTTTATTCTTATACGTTTGTTTCTAGTATGCAGAGGCAAGATATTTTTGAAGAAAAGAAACAGGGGGCAGTGATTGATATAGAGGCAGGGTGGCCTCGAACAAGCTGTCAAGCTACAGGGGGAAGGCTGGAGTGGATGGGATGCGGATGTTGAGGGAGATCAACCGAAGGACTTGTATGCATGCCTATGAGCATAACCAATGAATGAAAGACACTGGAGCGGGGAGGGGGGCAGGTGGGGACATGTGCTGGGGGTAAGGGAGGCTGGGGGGAGGATAATGGGGGAAAAAAAGGAAAACATATGTACTACTATTAAATATAAGTTATATTGTAAATAAAAAAAAAGAGGGGTCGTTCAAGTGGGGCACCTCTTATAGTGTCACTTGGGCCGGAGGTGAGGCTGTTAGTGTCCTGGGGCTGCGACGAGGCACCCAGCCGGGGGGGGGGGGGGGGGGGGGGGGAGTTCCGGTCTCAGGGCCGGGAAGCTGGGAGGCCGGGGCAGGTGTCGGCAGGATGGATCGTTCCGGAAACCTCTGCCGGGCTTGCCGAGGCCGCCTTCTCGCTGCCCTCACACCAGCCTTGCGCTGGGTGCCCCTGCTGCCCCGTGTGCTCACATCTCCTCCGAGGGCACACGTCTGCGCATGCGGCCCACCTAACAAGGCGTCCGTCTGCTGTGAGGGGCCTGCCTCCATGGACGGTCACCTTCTGCGTGCCGGGCTTCGGGCTTCCAGATGCGGGCTTGGGGTGGGGGACACCATTTGGCCCATGACAGAGTCATAGAAACCCCTTTGAAATTGCAAAACTGTCTTAGACTCGGGGTTATTTAGCAGTACTGTTTCTTTTCTAGAATGTTCCTATCTTCCTCCTAATGGGAGACGGTGCTCTGGCAGTTTATTTTGTGCAAGAATTGCAACAACACAGCCTAATTCTCTAAACGCTATTTGGGGCCACTGGAGGGTCTTGCTTTGAGAGAAGTCTTTAGAAATGCGTCCAGATTGTTCTACAGAGAACAGAACGGACCCTCGCCCCTTCGGAGTCCTGGCTGCAGGTCCCCCACCCCCACCTGCTCCTCCTCACCGTCTGCAGAGGCCACCGCCAGAGTGGCCAAGTGTCTCTGAGGGACTGTCAGCTCCTCGGGGTTATGGCGGATTTGTTCCTGGCTCCGTCCCTGACATAGTCAGTGCCTGGCCTGTGGTGTAGATATTTGATGGATGGATAGATAGATGGATGACTTGATGGATTGATGGGTGATGGATGGATGGATGGATGGGTGGGTGGGTGGGTGGATGGGTGGGTGGTTGGATTGATGATTGGATGGATGGTTGGATAGGTGATGGATGGTTGGATGGATTGATGATTGGATGGATAGATGGATGGCTGGTTGGTTAGATGGATAGATGGTTGGGTAGATGATAAATGAATAGTTAGATGGATGATGGATGGATGGATGGATGGATGGATGGATGGGTGAATTGATAAAAATGGCAAACCACTTCACACCTACTCCCGCCCAGAAGTATTTCAGAAGAACGTTAGCCATCGAGGCTACGACCTCCTCCTAGCCCTGACCTCCTCCTAGCTCTCGGTCATTTTCTCCGCCCTGTGCAGCCTCTGGGGACCCTGTTGTAGAGGCCACCAGGGGAGTCAGACCTCATCTGCAAGGCAGACTGTGCTGCGTTATCCCTGGGCTGCAGGGCACAGCGCACCCTGGCTGTGGGAGGGCACAGCGCACCCTGGCTGTGGCAGGTCACAGCGCACCCTGGCTGTGAGAGGGCACAGGGCATCATAACTGTGGGAGGGCACAGGGCACCCTGGCTGTGGGAGGGGCACCACCACTAATCCTGGTTTTGAGCAGCCACAGGGCGTCATCTGAAGATTCATGTCCAGACTCAGAAGCAGATCAACATCACCTGAGGCGCCCCGGGTAGGAATGAGCCGGGCTCTAGGGCTGAACATGGTAATTACAGAGGCCACGGCTCTCCTCGAAGGGGCCCTGGCAGGTCTCCCCACTTGGAACACAGCCATGGGGACTGGCGGTGGGACTCCCTCCTGTGGCCCGGCACCCTCGGGTCCGCGGACAGAGCCGGGAGGCACCAGCACACAAACAGCCGGCAGGGCACGACGTCACAGCCACAGACCCTGCTCCTCCATCCCGCGGGACGGAGACGATCGAGGGAGCGGCGGCAGACGGGGCCTCGCTGCCGCCTGGGGCGGGACGGCGGCCTGTGGGTGCGCAGCCCACACCCAGCGAGGAGCACGCAGAGGAGAAGCCTGCGTTCTTTCACTGACTCAGAGGCAGGGAGAGGGGGAGAGAAACGTCCGTGATGGGAGAGAATCCCCGACCGGCTGCCTCCTGCTCACCCCGTGCCGGGATCGAGCCCACAACCCGGCCTGTGCCCTGACTGGGAATGGAGCGGTGACCTCCTCGTTCGTGGGTCACCACTCGACCCCTGACCCCCCCCCGGCGGGCACGCAGGCGTGGTTTGTAACCGCTTTACCCTCCGTCCCAGCCCCTCGCTGGTTTACAGGACACAGTTCGGAGTGAGGCCTCCATCAGACGGCTCTCGGACGGAATCGACGTCCTGTAGCCAGCACACTTTGCACCAGACACCAGTACGTTTACTGACAGGTGTAGAATTCATGGCAGTTTTTAAAATTTTCATGAATAACGTTTTTCAATTAAAACAGTATTGCTCATGACGTCAAACAGGCTTTCCATTTTCATCGCAGTCTACAGACAGACGTCTGAAGCCCCATAACGGCATTTAAGTCGTATCTCAGCGAAGCTGTTCAGAAAGTACTGTGTTCATATTGCGAAGTTTTCGATATCGAAGAGAAGTTAAATCCTGCACACGTGCTGGGGCAGCCTCTTGTGGTCCTTTTACCCTTTCGAAAGCTGCCTTCCCGGCTTACGCCCGAACACCCAGCCTCCCTGGTCGGTAAGAGCTTTCACGGAAATCGGAGGAATGGCGTTTGGTTAAGAGCTGGTCTGCTGGTGGATGTGTTAATCTCTGAATTCTCAGTCACCAGCACACACCTAACCACTCGGAACAGCCCCGCGTGTGGCCGCGAGGCAGGCAGTGTCTGCCGCAGAGCACATGGACTGTCGCGGTCCAGGGCTGCTCGGAAAGGGGGGTCCCCGGACTCCGGCTCAAAGACCCGGTCCCCTGCTGAGTGACAGTGGGTCCGGGCACAGGTGCTTATTTCTCAGTGTGAGGCTGCGGCATCTGCGTTCGGTGCTGGCGCGGCCCAGACTCTGCCCCGCTCCCACCTGGCGCCCCCACCTGGCAGCGGGAGAGTGAGCTCTGGCATCACCTCCTTTTCGGGTTAGATGCTAATCCCATCCTGGGGGCCCCACCCATGCAGCCTCACCTGAACCTGACCTCACCTGGGCCCCTCCTTCCCGGAACCGTCAATGGGGAGTTGGCTTCGGCATGGGATTGGGGGTGGGGGGACCCAGTTGAGTCCATTGGTGTGTGCAGAGAGCAGTGGGCTCGAGCGACAACCTGGCTGAAGCTTGGCCTGCCTTTGGCTCCATTGGGGATGCCCTCACCCCTCCCCCTCATTCTCTCCAAGTGCCAGACCGCTCCCGAGCCTGGGCTCAGTCTCCCCAGCCATTCCCCAGCTGCCCTGCCCCTGGCCTCTGTGATCACAGCACCCCCAAAGCCACGGTCTTGCTCACTGCGCGGACCTCTAAAGGTTTGGGGAAGTGTCCCCCGGCGGGGCGTCCTGGCGAACCCAGAGCCACTCTCCCCGAGTCACGCCGCTGACTCACCATCCTGCCGCCTTCTGGACTTTCCAGGGGGGACGGAGCAAGCGCTGCGGCCTTTCCTGTTTCCCCTCTTGGTGGGGAAAACACGCCGTCCTTCCATCCCCAGTGGATTGACCGCTTCTTGTAAAGTCTGCCTCGGGGGAAAGCGGCTGCTATTCTGGCCCCACTTCCTCCTGCCCTTCAGGCCCTGGTCCCGGAGGCGGCTGGGGGCGGGGAGTGCCCGCCTGCTCCTTAGCAGCTTTGGGGACAAGTGGCTGCTGGTGTCCTCGCCCTGCGGGGGAGGGGCTTTGTAAGCCACGCGGGTGGGTGTCTCACGCTCACGCTCGCCGTATCGTCTTCGCCATCGGCTCCTAAAATAAGCACGCACACGCCTGTTGACAGCACACTAGTAGCAGCGTCGTCATTGGGATTTTCCAAATCCTGCAATGCCCAGTTTGACCAGTAAGTCGTCAGTGGAACGAAGAGCGAGCTGTCCGCACGCGGCCCGGTGGGAGGGGGGCCGCCGTTGGGGGGGGCGGGGGGCGGGGGGAGAGTGTGTGTTTAGCAGAAAGAAGGGAACGCTTGCCTGGTGTGACTCCTAGCCGTTTCCTGAGTCGCTGGAATGTTTCATCGGGACGTCACCTTTTCCTTCCCGCGCTTCGGCGGACGAAAGCGCGTGTATGTGGTGGCGTGTCACGTGTGCGGGACTGCACTCTGTTCAAGGCAGGAATGTTCCCGCATCTCTGCACGCGTCTGCCCTGAGCTGTGGAGGCTCGGACGCTGTCCTTTGGGCCCTTTTGAATGACAGCTGTCGAAGGAGCCCGTATTGGAAAGGCGTTTGCCCGCTGTTGGACGGAGCGTGAATGTGCGTGGCGCTCCGGGCAGCCCTCGGCTTTCAGATCCCAGGAGGAGCCGCTGGGTGGCCGGCCGGGAGGGGGTGCGGGCCTGCGGGAGGGTGGGGGGCAGGGGGAGGACGCCGTCTCTGCTCCTGCCTCTCGGGTGGCTTCTCTGGGCCGCAGGGCCAGCGTCCCACGGCCAGGGCTCCGTGGGGACTGGGACTAGGGTCTTCCCACCTGCCCGCTGGGTGCGGAGACCCCAAACGCACACAGGTGTCCCTCCGCCAGGCCCCCAGCGCGGCCACCACAGCAGCCCGAGGACGCTTCCTGGTCTCCATGGCGACCTTCTTAGTCACAGCTCGGCCAGGTTCTGGGGACCAAGGCTCCTGGCCCCCAACCGCAAGCCAGCTGGCGAACGTCATGCCCGGCGCAGACTGTCCCGGGTCGGAAGTGTGGGTCACACTGTGATCTACCAGGAGGGCCAGAGGCACACTGAGGTGACATTGGGGGGTCGGGGGGGCTGGGGGAGAAAGGTGAAGGGTTTAAGCAAGGACAAAAAACCTCACAGGCACAGCAGCGTGGTGGGTACCACAGGGGGAGAGGAGGGTGGCAGAGGGTACAGGGCGCATGACGGTGATGGAAGGAGGCTTGGCTTGGGGCGGTGAGCACAGTATAATAAGCAGATGATGGATTAGAGCCATGGTCAGCAAACTGCGGCTCTCGAGCCACATGCGGCTCTTTGGCCCCTTGAGTGTGACTCTTCCACAAAATACCACGGCCTGGGCGAGTCTGTTTGGAGAAGTGGCGTTAGAAGAAGTTTAAGTTTAAACAATGTGGCTCTCCAAAGCAATTCCAATTGTTGTCCTGCTGCTATTTGGCTCAGTTTGATAATGAGTTTGCCGACCGCTGGGTTAGAGAATTGTTTGCAGGGAACAGAGTGTGTGTGGCCTTTAATAGTCCAGCCTTCTCACTGAGCACCTGCTCCCGGTTCAGCGTTTGGTGATTGTTTGGACGACGAGGAGCCCCGTGCCTCCCTGTTCGCTGTGTTTCCGGGGAGAACGGGCACTTACCCGCATGTGTGTTCAGGGGCGGTCTTCCGCGCCCCGGGTCCGCGGCTCCGTCTGCCTTAGGTTAAGTGGGGAACCCGGTCCGTGACAATGTGACACGTGTAAGAACGAGAGGTGCCCAGGGCCCTGAGGAGAGGGACCGGTCATCCTCTGACCCGGCCACAGAGCGAGCAGGCGCCCAGCGGGCCATTCGCAGGTGGCGGTGGAACGATGGATCAATGAGTGCGTTTCCGTGGAAGCCGTTCTTACGCCCCAACAGCCACCAGGAATCTGCTCCACATGAGCGATCGGCGGGCGCCCGGGGAGTATGGCTCCTCTCCCGGCGGCCGGCACCCCGTCCCCCGGAGCCCACCTGCGAGGGGATTTCCTGGAACCGGTTGCTGCCTGGATCCCCCACAAGGGGCGCATTCCTGGGCGGCTGGGATTTGGCGCCCAGACGTTGCTGATTAAACACAACCTCGCCGGGAGCCATTCATGAACCAGCTGCTGTTGCCACCGCTGCAGTGGGGAGAGCTCATTGGGAACACTCCGGTCTTGCTGGGAGGGAGGGAGGGAGGGAGGGCAGGACCGTCCCAGCGCGGGGGGCAGGCCTGGCTGTCACCGGGACAGCGCGGACAGGGGAGGACGGGCGGGAGGAGCGGGTGTGGCACGTGGCAGTGGCGGAGGGACGTGCCGGTTTTGCTCAGGGGAAGGCGTTGCACTGGGGTCACGGGCAAGGCCTGATGGGAGGTTCCCACGGGACGTGGAGTTCCGTGCCGGCCCCCTCGGGCCCTCGGTGTGCTGTGAGAAGCGCTCTCGCGGAAGCAGAGCTTGCCCGCTGGCAGAGCAGGGCACGGTCACACGGCTTTCCTGGCAGCTGACCGCCTGACACACAGGGTGGACGCTCATTCTGCACAACCGTCCGCGGGCATCGCACCAGGAGAGACCCCTGAGAGTGTGCCTGCCCTTCGGTCTTTGCCCACAGCCGGAGGATATCTCGGAATAAGTCCCTAGGAATGAAGCTGTTGGGTTTAATTCAGGGCTGAGCTGACCTGGTTTGTGCCGGAAGTTTAAACTGATGAGCTTACTACTTACTTTACCGCATTCCTTTGAATTTCTTGCACACATAGCTGATCTGGAGGTGTTTTCAAGGTGTCCACTTCAAAGCGCGTCATCTCTGTGAGACATTGTAACTGTTAACGTGAGTGACAGGTCTTTGAATTGGGTCTGGCTGGTTGTTGTTTAGTTGGTTGGTTGCCACCTCCCCGGCATCCTCACCTCTCCGTCCGGTCTGTCCGGTTGGCCAGTCTCATCGGCATCCGCTGGCCCTTGCCTCCTCCCCCCGGAGAAGCTCCAGAACTGCACGGCCTGGGCCTCCCAGCCGCTCGTCCCCGGGGCTCGGGCGCGTCCGCCCCTCGGAGGTGAGTGCGGACACGGAAGGCGGAGGCTTTCTCGTCAGCGTGAACACGGCCGTGGAGCTCACCCTGGACGAGTCGGCCGGGCTGGGCCCGCTGCTTGGGCAGAAGAACAGCCAGCCGGTGCACACAGCCAGCCGGTGCCCACAGCCAGCCGGGCACCCATAGCCAGCCAGTGCCTACAGCCAGCTGGTGCACACAGCCATTGGGTACACACAGCCAGCGGTGCCCACAGTCAGCCGGTGCACACAGCCAGCCGGGCACCCATAGCCAGCCAGTGCCCACAGTCAGCTGGTGCACACAGCCATTGGGTACACACAGCCAGCGGTGCCCACAGTCAGCCGGTGCACACAGCCAGTGGGTACACACAGCCAGTGCCCACAGTCAGCCAGTGCACACAGCCGGTGGGTACACACAGCCAGCAGTGCCCACAGTCAGCCGGTGCACACAGCCAGTGGGTACACACAGCCAGCGGTGCCCACAGCCAGTGGGTACACACAGCCAGTGCCCACAGTCAGCCAGTGCACACAGCCGGTGCACACAGCCAGCCGGTGTCCAGAGCCAGCTGGGTGTCCTCAGCTAGCCAGGTGCCCACAGCCAGCCGGTGCCGTGAGTGAGGCACAGGGGCTGGCACCAGCCCTCCTGCACGGCTGTCCAGGCCCAGGAGTGGTCCCTGCGGGACTGCCCTCCTAGCCCAGCACCAGAGCACAAGTGAAAATCATAAATTAGAGCGCGGTGGCCGGAGAGGACCGGACCCCGGGAGCTGGCATTCCAGAGGAAACGGCTGCTGCACGCACAGCTGCAGGCTGCACGCCCTCTCCCGCTGCGCCTCCCCCAGCGGGTGGGCCGGGCACTAAGTACGGCCGGTGGCTGATCTGTACTCGGGAAGGACTGCAGCCAGAAGGAACAGGAGTTAATGGGATTTCATTAGCCCTGGGAATGTAACAAACAAGATGAAATCTTGCAGGAACACACTGTTCCTGTCTTGTTCCCCCCAGTCCATTGGTTCTTATCTGACTGCGTTTCTCCTTTTTCTTAATGATTGCGTTTTCCTTTCTTTCCACGGTGAGGCGTAACAGAACACAGTTTCCATTCTGCTAAAATGATGGATAAATGAATGGATGGGTAGGTGATGGATGATGGGTGGATGAATACATGATGGGTGGATGATGATGGGTGGGTGCATGGATGGATGATGATGGATGGGTGATGGATGGATGATAATGGATGGATGGATGGATGGATGATGGATGGATAAATAAATGGATGGGTAGATGATGGATGATGGGTGGATGAATACATGATGGATGGATGATGATGGATGTTGCATGGATGGTGGATGGATGATGATGGATGGGTGATGGATGGATGATGATGGATGGATGGGTGAACGGATGAGTACTAGTCATCTTCAGCTGAAGGAGCAATGGGAAGTCGCTGAGGTGTTTGCAGCAGGAGAGGACTGTGGTCGAGCTGGGCTTCGGGAAGCGCGATGTGGGACTCACACAGCGTTTGGAGCAAAAGGAAATGGCCAAGGCAAGGCTGGCTAGGAAGGTGCTGTGGTTGCGGGGGGGGGGGGGGGGGGGAGGGAGAGGGGCTGCCTTAAAGGGGGTGCCGGGGTCAAAGTGGAGATGGTTCAGAGCACCCGCCTCACGCCCACTGGCCTGGCTGGCACAGGGCCTCTGGGAGGTCCAGCCAGAGGCAGAGGCAGTGGGTGGGGAAGTGAGCTGCAGTACCCAGGGCACTGGCGCTCGGCGGGCATGGCTTATGCTACAAGCGTGAAAGCTGCCCTCGCGATGCCCAGTGTGCCCTCTGAGCCTCACTGTCTTTATCGGTGAGCCGGGACGAAGAGGCAGCGCACGCACTCAGGCGCTGTGCCGGCAGGCTGGCGATGCCCAATTGTTCGGTTCGCGCCCGGACTGGAGGTGAGGGCAGAGCGCTCTCCGCAGCAGGAAGCAGTGGGTGAGGAGGAGATGGCCTGGGTTCCTGCGGCTCGGGGCCGGGGGGGGGGGGGGGGGGGGGGGGGGGGGGGGGGCAGGAGAGCCACCGGAGAGGGAGGGGCGGCATGGGCTGCGGGGCAGTACAGCCTCCCATTACCTCGGGGAAGCGGCCCGGACACCAGCGGTCCAGGTAAAGGCGACACCTCAGGCCCCAGCAGGCGTGTCCTCTTCCTCCCACGGTCTTCTCTCGAATGTCTTCAGTCCTCCCTCCGCTGTGGTTCGCACGACCGAGTCAGCGCTCGCTTTCCTGTGGCCCCTGGGCAGAGAGCTTCCGGGGCCGCATTCCTGGTGAGATTGTGGCTCCTCGGGGTGTCTGGCACGCGGAGGCCGCCCTGACTGTGCATCAGGAATGCTGGAACGGCAGCCACCTCAGTTTTCCCCTGGAAACAGCAGCTGCTGACGGAAATACGCTCTGGCTGCCGGAGCCCGGGCAGGCCGGGGGGGGGAGTCACTGGCAGGGCGGCCTTCCTGGTGAGGATGCGGGGAATGCAGACGGCTGACGCGCTCCGCTGGCCGGGGTTCCTTTCTCCGCTCCTTTCCCCTGGGCTGTTCTCGGGGTCCCTCTCTGCGGGCACATCTCAGTGTGCTGGTCAGGAGTCCGATGACACCCCCCGTTAGCCCTGCTCTCTCCGGTCACCTGCCTCCACGCCGCCTGCAGGGATCGCCAGTCCGAGTCCCGGGGGCATGCAAGTGAGGTCAGCTTTTCATTAGCTTCTTCCCAGCAGCCTCGGCGGCAGTTAAATGTCTTAGATCGGAAGTGAATGCTCCGCTGCGATGAGGAATGCTTCCCGCCCCCCAGAGCTCATGCCGCTCTGTAGCTCGTGCCTCCCTCAGCCCCGGCCCCGGCGCTGAGGATCTGCAGCCTGCTGCCGCCGACGAGTTCAGATGGTTTTCTTTGTTGTCGTCATTAAGGTTTCGGGTATATGACATTATAACTGGACAGCCGTCTTCAGTACAGAGCACTCACCCCAAAAGCCTGATTACAGTCCATCCCCTTGCAACCGACCCTTCACCCCTTGCTCCCACCCCGAGCCCTGCCCCTCGGGGAGCCGCCCATCTGCTCTCTGTGTCCGTGAACCTGGTTCGGTCCGTTTGTTTTAGACTCTGCACGTGAGGGGAGTCGCAGAACGTCTGTCTTTATTCCGCTAGCATGCACGCTCAAGGCTCATCCACGTCATCACCAACGGCGAGGTTTCCTTCCTCTTCGGGGACTGAGGAGCGCTCCGCTGTGTGTCTGTGCCGCGTCGTCCCCTCCTCCGTCGTGGGCACGCCGGCGGCTCCGTGTCCCGGCTGTGTCACAGTGCCGCAGCGAGCCCAGGAGTCCGGGAGCGTTGGGATGAGTGCTTTGTGTTTGGGGACACGCGCTCCGCAGTGGAGCCGCTGGGTCACACGGCGGTTCCGTTCCTGACTTCTTCAGGAGCCCCGCGCCGTTTCCCGTGGCGCCGCACCCACCGCCTTCCCACGGAGAGGGCTCCCGTCTCCCCACATCCTCGCCAGCGCCCGTTCCGTTCCTTCTTGTCCTTTTGGTAGAAGTCACTGTGAGGGGCGTGAGCTGGCGTCTCCCTGACAATTAGTAATCTTCACGTCTGTTCATGTGCTGTCGCCCCGGTGTGGCTTCGGGATGCTCCGCTCGTTTTCAGTCGGGCTGTTCGTTTCCCTGTGGCTGAGTCGTGTGAGGGTGTTTATATATTGGACATTAACCCCTGATCGGATGTGCCATTTGCAGATGTCGTCTCTCGTCCTGTGAGTTGCTGGTGATGGTTTCCTTTGCTTCGCAGAAGCTTCTGAGTTTGAGATAGTCTTATCTGTTAATCCTGAAAGTCAACATGTTTAACGCGTGCTTTGGGATCGGTTTTTCCCTCGGTGGGAAACCCGTGTTTGCAGAGTGGATTACCGTGCCCAGGACTCCCAGAAGTCCAAGTTCGTGTGTCATAGACGTGCAGTCGGGAGCACTGTTCCTACGATGTCAGATCAGGAGGCCACAGGACAGGAATGAGCTCAGAGCAGTGTTACCTGTGGCACAGGGACAGGTTACAACCTCCCTCCCTCCTCTCCCCTCCTCTTCTCCTACTCCCTCCTTCCTCTCCCCCTCCCGCCCTCCTCTCCCACCTCCCTCCTCCCTCCCTCCTTTCACCCTCCCTCCCTCCCTCCCTCCTTCCCTCTCTCCCTTCCTCCTCTCCCGCCTCCTTCCTCCCTCCCTCCTTTACCCTCCCTCCCTCCTCTCCCACCTCCCTCCCTCTTCTCCTGGCCCCCTCCGGCGACCCCCTGTCCCTGATCTAAACTTGGGGTCTCAAGTTCACTGAAGCTGGTTCTGTCCAGAGGCAGGTGAGGGAACCATGTGTTTGTAACTAACTGGTCGGGCAGCTGGTGAGGAAGCAGTCTTTATCGGTGTTCCTAGGAGCAGACAGGGGGCCAGTCTTCAGATTCCTCAAGTGCCCTCTCCTGCCCCCACTAGTGAGCCGGCCCTGCAGCTGGGCGAGCGCACACTCACTTCGGGACGGAAATGCCCGCCTTGCCCACAGCCGAGCTGGAGCTGGCCCCGGAGCTTTAGAGAGGAGACATGCACTGCCTCCTCTCCCTCCTCCATGCCCCCGCTGTTGGCCAGGTGGGTCCAGGAGGGGAGGGGTTGGCACTCAGGCCCGGGGATCTCAGGGAAGGTGCAGCCGGAGGAGTGGGTGCACCTCTGCGTCTTTCTCCTCCTCCCTCCCCCTGCGCCCCCAACACCCCCCAGGCCGGTCCACCCCAGCAGCACTCAGTCTGTGTGGCCTCGGACACGCCGCCACCCCACGGCCCAGACACGCACTCCCTGCCCAGCGCCCGGCGCTCCGTGCTGGTGCCCTCGGCACCGTGCGTGCTGTGCCGTCCTCGGTGTGGCCTCGGTTTCCGAACGGTGGATCAGGAAAGCGATGCCCTGCCTGGCCCCTCCGTGACCGCCCTGGCAGGAGCGCCGGGCACCGAGCCAGCGGTGCTCGCCCGTCCCGGGAGGCGTCTTCCCAGCGGGAGGAGCGCGTGTTCTGGGTGTCGCTCCCGGTGGCGGGTGTCCTCTTGGCGGGTGTCCTCTAAAGGCGAGGGTGGCCGTGTGCCTCCAGCCCCGAGGGGGTGCTCTCCGGCCGATGAAGCTGGAGGGAGGAGGTCGGGGCCCGCAGGCGGAGGGACCTGACCTCCCGAAGTGCGGGGTCCAGCCTCCCCAGGACGCTCTGCAGACTCACCTCTGACCTGAAAGGCCAGTTGAGCTGACCTCCGGCCTGCGGTCCGTTCCTTCCCCGGAAAAACACACACTTTCAACCACACGATCTCACTCATTCGCGGACCCTGATGAACAAAATGGAGCCAGAGACGTGGGCCAAGGAACAGACTCGGATCTCAGAGGGATGGGGGGGGGGGGGTCAACCAAAAACGTGACGCATGTGCGCACCCCAGGGACAGACAGTGGGGTGGTGAAGGCAGCTTAGAGGGCGTCAGGGGGGACGGGGGCAGGTAAATACTTTCAACAATGACCATTAGTTAGTTACCGTATTTTCCGGCGTATAAGACGACTTTTTAACAGGAAGATCTTCTCAAAAGTCGGGGGTCGTCTTAGACGCCGGGGGTAAAAACACCGTAGCTTGCCATTATGATGGGTGTTGCTAACTCGCCAGGGGCTTGCCCGGCGCTTGCTTGCTCTCTCTCTGTTGTTTGTTATCTTCCTCCTGTCATCGTCAGTTCTGGTGGTCTTATACGCCAGGAAACACGGTGATTAAAATAGACTTTCTGTCTGTGCACTTCAAAGCCCACAACCCCTTACTGCTCCCCCTCTCCGCTCAGACCCGGCCCCTGCAGGCTCCGAGCCTCCTCGGAACCAGCAGCCGGCAGAAGAGGGTCGGTGTGCACCCTCCTCCTCCTCAGACTGCAGCCATCACGCTTTCCCGTGGGAGCCCTACACTGTCAGTAGCTCCTCTCATGTCCCCTGTGGATCCCCAAAAAGTTCAACTGCGGGGGGCGGGGGCGGGGAAGAGGGGAGGAGCTGTATTTCAAAACGAACTCCGTTTTCCTTTAAAAGCAGCTCGCTGACCTAGGCAGACTCAGCGCTCCCTCTCGCCCAGGGCTTCAGGAAATGACAGGCTGCAGCCGCCAGGGCTGGGGTCCAGGTTCCCCAAAGCCGGCGCTGGGGGCTAATTGCTGTTTACTGCGGCCTTCCTCCTTTTCGTAACATTTTCCATCCGGACGGAGCGTCCATTCCGCCCGCAGCGTGTCTGAGCGTGAATGGAATTACTCCCGCGGAAACTATGCTGGGGCGGCCAGGGGCAGCTGCGGGGCCGCGCAGAGTTTCCATCCCCGCTCCTCCGGCTCCTCCCGCTCTTCCCCTCCCTCCCCCCCCCCCCCTGCCGGGACGGTGACTCAGGCGCTGACGTCACCTCTTTCCAGGAGCCGCTCACACGTGTCCCTGAGGCTGCGGCTCCGATGGGCTCGGGATCTGCCCCCCAAACAGGAGGCGCGGGGAGCCGCTCCCCGGGGGCTGGACCGGACCGGGCGCTTATAAGCTCGGGCTCCGGGACAAGCCCAGTCTCAGGAACCTCCCGGCTCTCGGTGCGACCGTGCGGCTCCCGCCCTTTCCCGGGAGCAAGCAGGATGCATTTCAGAAACTTTAACTACAGTTTCGGCTCCCTGATCGCCTGCGGGGCAAACTGTGCCATCTTCAGCGAGAGCGAAGCGAGGGTGAGGCTCCGGTCCACAGCGCCTTTCAGTTCTCACCGGGACCATCTCTTCTTTCTGCTTCTCTTGACTGGGGTGTTAACCGGACTGTGTGGGGCGGGGGTGGCTGTCCTGTGGCTTCGGGGTCTGTGGAGTAAATCCAAACTGCTCTGAGCCTTCAGAAGCAACAGCGCTCGCCCGCGGGACGGGCTGGGGAGGGGCTGTCAGCGCCCGGTGTCGCCAGAGCCCTGGCAGCGGGGGAGGCGATTGGGCACACTTTGGGGGGGGGCTAGTGACGGGCATGTTTGGCTGGTGGCCGGAGAGGGTGGTTTTGTCTTAGGAGGTAAAGGCCACGAAGGTGGCTGTGTGTCCAGTCCTCCCCGATTTCTCCGGCCGAGAGAACGCCGCCCGGTGATTGACGGAGCGGACGGAAGCCGCGCTCGGGGCTGGCGGCGGGCACAGTCGGTCACTGCCCTGGCTGTGCCGTCTCCCTCGGAGGAGACGGGAGGTTTGAGCAGCCCCTGCGTGTGCGGGAGGCGCCCTGTTTGAACACGCGCTCCGTTAGCCGTGCGCCAGCCTGCTGCCCCGGTGCAGCGCGGGGCCGCCGATAGCCGTGCGGCTGGCGTGTGCGGTCGGGACGGGGGTTTGGGGGGCTGGCAGTGCGGGGGTCTCACAGATGGCGCACGCTCTCTGCGTCTGGTCCTGAGCCCTGACTTGTATTCTAAAAATACCCGCCCGAGTCACCGCTCCTCGGTGATGAATCATAATTCAGACCTGACCGTCCGTCGCGGGCCTGTAGTGAGGTCAGCGACACTCCAGCTGCACCCACAGGACCCGAGCAGGTGCCCGAGGGGAGAGGACAGGGGTTCCCACAGCCTGGAGGGAGCCAGGGGGTTCCCAGAGCGAAAGCCCGTGAGTTGTCGCCACTCCCGCTGCACAGCCGTGGGTGGAGGCCCCATGGCGGGCACGAAGACCTGCCCAGCCCTGCCATGTGGTGCGGGCACTGGCCCGGGACCCCCATCCCCTGTGCCCAGCCCCGAATGTTCTAGAAGATGCCTTTCTCTCACATTAGGAATCCCCCCTCCCCTCTGCATTAGGAATCCCCTCCCCTCTACATTAGGAACCCCCTCCTCTCTGCATTAGGAATCCCCTCCCATCTGCATTAGGAACCCCCTCCTCTGCATTAGGAACCCCCTCCTCTCTGCATTAGGAATCCCCTCCCCTCTGCATTAGGAACCCCCTCCTCTCTGCATTAGGAACCCCCACCTCTCTGCATTAGGAATCCCCTCCTCTCTGCATTAGGAATCCCCTCCCCTCTGCATTAGGAACCCCCTCCCCTCTGCATTACGAACCCCCTCCTCTCTGCATTAAGAACCCCCTCCTCTCTGCATTAGGAACCCCCTCCTCTCTGCATTAGGAACCCCCTCCCCTCTGCATTAGGAACCCCCTCCCCTCTGCATTACGAACCCCCTCCTCTCTGCATTAAGAACCCCCTCCTCTCTGCATTAGGAACCCCCTCCTCTCTGCATTAGGAACCCCCTCCCCTCTGCATTAGGAATCCCCCTCCCCTCTGCATTAGGAATCCCCTCCCCTCTGCATTAGGAACCCCCTCCCCTCTGCATTAGGAACCCCCTCCTCTCTGCATTAGGAATCCCCTCCTCTCTGCATTAGGAATCCCTTCCCCTCTGCATTAGGAACCCCCTCCCCTCTGCATTAGGAACCCCCTCCTCTCTGCATTAGGAACCCCCTCCTCTCTGCATTAGGAATCCCCTCCCCTCTGCATTAGGAACCCCCTCCTCTCTGCATTAGGAACCCCCTCCTCTCTGCATTAGGAACGCCCTCCCCTCTGCATTAGGAATCCCCCTCCCCTCTGCATTAGGAACCCCCTCCCCTCTGCATTAGGAACCCCCTCTGCATTACGAACCCCCTCCCCTCTGCATTACGAACCCCCTCCCCTCTGCATTAGGAACCCCCTCCCCTCTGCATTAGGAACCCCCTCCTCTCTGCATTAGGAATCCCCTCCTCTCTGCATTAGGAATCCCCTCCCCTCTGCATTAGGAATCCCCCTCCCCTCTGCATTACGAACCCCCTCTGCATTACGAACCCCCTCCCCTCTGCATTACGAACCCCCTCCCCTCTGCATTAGGAACCCCCTCCCCTCTGCATTAGGAACCCCCTCCCCTCTGCATTAGGAACCCCCTCCCCTCTGCATTAGGAACCCCCTCCCCTCTGCATTACGAACCCCCTCCCCTCTGCATTACGAACCCCCTCCCCTCTGCATTAGGAACCCCCTCCCCTCTGCATTAGGAACCCCCTCCTCTCTGCATTAGGAATCCCCTCCTCTCTGCATTAGGAATCCCTTCCCCTCTGCATTAGGAACCCCCTCCCCTCTGCATTAGGAACCCCCTCCTCTCTGCATTAGGAACCCCCTCCTCTCTGCATTAGGAATCCCCTCCCCTCTGCATTAGGAACCCCCTCCTCTCTGCATTAGGAACCCCCTCCTCTCTGCATTAGGAACGCCCTCCCCTCTGCATTAGGAACCCCCTCCTCTCTGCATTAGGAACCCCCTCCTCTCTGCATTAGGAACGCCCTCCTCTCTGCATTAGGAACGCCCTCCCCTCTGCATTAGGAACCCCCTCCTCTCTGCATTAGGAACCCCCTCCTCTCTGCATTAGGAATCCCCTCCCCTCTGCATTAGGAACCCCCTCCTCTCTGCATTAGGAACCCCCTCCTCTCTGCATTAGGAACCCCCTCCTCTCTGCATTAGGAATCCCCTCCCCTCTGCATTAGGAACCCCCTCCTCTCTGCATTAGGAACCCCCTCCTCTCTGCATTAGGAATCCCCTCCCCTCTGCATTAGGAACCCCCTCCTCTCTGCATTAGGAACGCCCTCCCCTCTGCATTAGGAACCCCCTCCTCTCTGCATTAGGAACCCCCTCCTCTCTGCATTAGGAACCCCCTCCTCTCTGCATTAGGAATCCCCTCCCCTCTGCATTAGGAACCCCCTCCTCTCTGCATTAGGAACCCCCTCCTCTCTGCATTAGGAACCCCCTCCTCTCTGCATTAGGAACCCCCTCCTCTCTGCATTAGGAACCCCCTCCTCTCTGCATTAGGAACGCCCTCCTCTCTGCATTAGGAATCCCTTCCCCTCTGCATTAGGAACCCCCTCCCCTCTGCATTAGGAACCCCCTCCTCTCTGCATTAGGAACCCCCTCCTCTCTGCATTAGGAATCCCCTCCCCTCTGCATTAGGAACCCCCTCCCCTCTGCATTAGGAACCCCCTCTGCATTACGAACCCCCTCCCCTCTGCATTACGAACCCCCTCCCCTCTGCATTAGGAACCCCCTCCCCTCTGCATTAGGAACCCCCTCCCCTCTGCATTAGGAACCCCCTCCTCTCTGCATTAGGAATCCCCTCCTCTCTGCATTAGGAACCCCCTCCCCTCTGCATTAGGAACCCCCTCCTCTCTGCATTAGGAATCCCCTCCTCTCTGCATTAGGAATCCCTTCCCCTCTGCATTAGGAACCCCCTCCCCTCTGCATTAGGAACCCCCTCCTCTCTGCATTAGGAACCCCCTCCTCTCTGCATTAGGAATCCCCTCCCCTCTGCATTAGGAACCCCCTCCTCTCTGCATTAGGAACCCCCTCCTCTCTGCATTAGGAACGCCCTCCCCTCTGCATTAGGAATCCCCCTCCCCTCTGCATTAGGAACCCCCTCCCCTCTGCATTAGGAACCCCCTCTGCATTACGAACCCCCTCCCCTCTGCATTACGAACCCCCTCCCCTCTGCATTAGGAATCCCCCTCCCCTCTGCATTACGAACCCCCTCCCCTCTGCATTAGGAACCCCCTCCCCTCTGCATTAGGAACCCCCTCCTCTCTGCATTAGGAACCCCCTCCCCTCCTCTCTGCATTAGGAACCCCCTCCTCTCTGCATTAGGAACCCCCTCCTCTCTGCATTAGGAACCCCCTCCCCTCTGCATTAGGAACCCCCTCCTCTCTGCATTAGGAACCCCCTCCTCTCTGCAGAAGCAGGTGACTCCCGTAGTCTCAGGTCCCCGAGGGCCAGCTCTGTCCTGCGTCTTCGTGCGGAGGGCGCCTGCCCTGGCACCTGCTCAGCCCCAACTCTGCAAGTTCTTCCAGAGAGCTCCTGTCCGCCTGCTCCCTCCCTGGGACCCTGAGGGGCTGAGCAGATGCCCCGCCGCCCTTAAGGACACCCCCAGTGACTCCTCCAGCGGGAGGGGAGTCTTAGAGCCTCTCCATCGTCTGCTCTGGCCCCATCAGAGAAGGTCACTGGAGGTGACCTTGGAGGGTCACTGGAGGTGCGCAGGGACGGCACTGTGCCCGCTGCGGAGGCTGTGCGGGCGCTGACTTTAGAGCGGGTGGTTCAGAGAGTGCAGAAGCAACGGAGCGAGCAAACAGTGGGGGGGGGGGCGAGGGGGGGCGGGCATTTCTAACCTCTTCCTTTACCGTGAACTGTGCAAACTCACCACCGGGTGTGCCAGCTCCACAGCAACGTCTCAGCCCGGAGCGAGCGGGGACACGTGGCAGGGACGGGGTCACGGGGGGAGGTCACTGGGCGCAGGCCTGTCGGGCCGGGCAGGGGGACCGGCGCACACCTCGTTCTACGTTAACAGGCGCGTTTCCACGAGGCCGGGAGTGTTTATTGGTGATTGTCCCGGCAATGAGTGAGCTCAGGCCGTCATTCGCTCTCCCTGCCTTCTAACCCGGGCTTCTCAACCTTCCCGATGCCGCGGCCCTTTAACACAGTCCCTCCCGTGGTGGGGACCCCAACCATGACATTGTTTTCGTTGCTACTTCATCACCGTCATGTTGCTGCTGTTATGAATCGTCATGTAAATGTCTGTGTTTCCCGATGGTCTTCGGCTCTCCAGCAGCCGTTCCCAACCCCTCTAAGGCCTCGACCCACAGGTTGAGAGCCGCTGGCAGGGCCGCCTGAGGCCGTCGGGAAACACAGATGTTTACATTAGAATTCGTGACAGCAGCAAAACCGTGATGAAGGAGCAGCGGAAGTGATGTTATGGCTGGGGTCGCCGCCACGGGAGGAGCCGGATTAGAGGGTCGCTGCTCCACACCGTCTGTCTTCTCCCAGGGCGCGGGTTCGGGCGGGGAACAGTCCGCTCCCTCCTACAGAGAGGTCACGAGGCGGCTCTCGGGCGCCCGCTGAAGGCACCTTTCGCTCCGCCCACTCTTGTCTCCAGGCCAAGTTCGAGTCCCTCTTCAGGACCTACGACCAGGACATCACCTTCCAGTACTTCAAGAGCTTCCGGCGCGTCCGCATCAACTTCAGCAGCCCCCTGGCCGCGGCCGCCGCCCGCCTGCGCCTGCACCGCACCGAGTTCCTGGGGAAGGAGATGAAGCTGTACTTCGCGCAGGTGTGTGAGCTCTCCGGGGCACGTGCTTCTCCGGCCCGTACCCCCCAGCCTCGCCCCCCGCCCCCTAAGAAAGTAGCCACATCCTGCATCCATTCGGGTCCGAGAACTCGCCTGAGCAAGGCAGCCCTCGCCCTCCGGATTCCCCAGGCCTCCCCTCTTCTCACCGAGCCTCGGGGTGTCCGTGGCAGTGACTTCACAGTGGCCCTGGGTGGAGTGCTGATGGGGGGGGTGGCAGCCTGCACTGGATGGGCCTGGCCCCCGGCCCCCAAGACTGGGGCGGTGGGTTTCTGAGAATCTGATGGGGCGCCGCCCACCGCAGGGGCCCGCTCCCGGTCCTCGGTCCTCGGCAGCTGTGGGCAGGTTTGGTTTTCCTCCCGCTCCCCACCCTCCCACCTTCCAGGCGGCTCACAGAGTCCCATTGGACGAGGGGCGGGGGGAACTTCTGGGGTGCCACTCCCAGTTAGAGTGAGCCGTGCAGGGTGCCAGGTGCTGGGGACAGGGTGGGCACTGTGTGCCCCAGGCCTGGGAGCCGCCCTCTAGAGAAGCTTCCTGGGAGCGGGCGCCCTGCCCCCTAGTGGTCAGTGCGAGCGCAGGTTACACTGGGGATCTTGGCTGTGAGCTTGCTCCTGGCTGTGCAGTGGGGTTTCCTATAAATAACGGCTTAGTCCCTCCACTTGTTCTGATTATTCAGGTAAATGCACGTGCAGATTGAGGAGGGTGAGGGGGGGCAACCCAAACGGGGAGATTTTGCTGCTCAGCCCTCTGCTGGCCGGAGAACTGTTATGCTCAATGGGACCAGAGGGCGGGGGGAGCCTGCGTCCCCGGCCCTGCCTGGTCCCTGAAGGACGTCCCCCTGGAGTGTACTTGGTCTCCAGGCCTCCGGGCTCCCGTGTGAGGAGCGGGCGGCAGGGGTGTCCCGCTCCTTCTGATCTGGACCCGTTCATACACAGACCATCTCTGCCCACCCCCCTCCGCCTCTGACCCGAGTGCCGGGCGCCCCGTCCTGGAGGCCCCCAGAACCCGAACCCAGATCCCGCCTGGCCTGCCCTCGCACCGCATTGCGGCCACTGCATCGCTGCCCCTTCTCCCCCAGACGCTGCACATCGGGAGCTCCCGCCTGGCCCCCCCGAACCCGGACAAGCAGTTCCTGATCTCTCCGCCCGCCTCGCCGCCTGTGGGCTGGAAGCAAGTGGAAGACGCCACCCCCGTCATAAACTACGACCTCTTATACGCCATCTCCAAGCTAGGGCCAGGTGAGCGGGGCCCCGGGGGTGGGGGGCCGGGTGAGCGGGGCCCCGGGGGTGGGGGGCCGGGTGAGCGGGGCCCCGGGGGTGGGGGGCCGGGGTGAGCGGGGCCCCGGGGGTGGGGGCCGGGTGAGCGGGGCCCCGGGGGTGGGGGGGCCGGGTGAGCGGGGCCCCGGGGGTGGGGGGCCGGGTGAGCGGGGCCCCGGGGGTGGGGGGCCGGGTGAGCGGGGCCCCGGGGGTGGGGGGCCGGGTGAGCGGGGCCCCGGGGGTGGGGGGCCGGGTGAGCGGGGCCCCGGGGGTGGGGGGCCGGGTGAGCGGGGCCCCGGGGGTGGGGGGCCGGGTGAGCGGGGCCCCGGGGGTGGGGGGCCGGGTGAGCGGGGGCCCCGGGGGTGGGGGGGCCGGGTGAGCGGGGCCCCGGGGGTGTGGGGCCGGGTGAGCGGGGCCCCGGGGGTGGGGGGCCGGGTGAGCGGGGCCCCGGGGGTGGGGGGCCGGGTGAGCGGGGCCCCGGGGGTGGGGGGCCGGGTGAGCGGGGCCCCGGGGGTGGGGGGGCCGGGTGAGCGGGGCCCCGGGGGTGTGGGGCCGGGTGAGCGGGGCCCCGGGGGTGGGGGGCCGGGTGAGCGGGGCCCGGGGGTGTGGGGGCCGGGTGAGCGGGGGCCCCGGGGGTGTGGGGGCCGGGTGAGCGGGGCCCCGGGGGTGGGGGGGCCGGGTGAGCAGGGCCCCGGGGGTGGGGGGACAGGTGAGCGGGGCCCCGGGGGTGGGGGGGGCCGGGTGAGCAGGGCCCCGGGGGTGGGGGGACAGGTGAGCGGGGCCCCGGGGGTGGGGGGGCCGGGTGAGCGGGGCCCCGGGGGTGGGGGGGCCGGGTGAGCAGGGCCCCGGGGGTGGGGGGACAGGTGAGCGGGGCCCCGGGGGTGGGGGGGCCGGGTGAGCGGGGCCCCGGGGAGCGGGGGGGGCGGGTGAGCGGGGCCCCGGGGGTGGGGGGCCGGGTGAGCGGGGCCCCGGGGGTGGGGGGCCGGGTGAGCGGGGCCCCGGGGGTGGGGGGGCCGGGTGAGCGGGGCCCCGGGGGTGTGGGGGCCGGGTGAGCGGGGCCCCGGGGGTGTGGGGGCCGGGTGAGCGGGGCCCCGGGGGTGGGGGGGCCGGGTGAGCGGGGCCCCGGGGGTGGGGGGGCCGGGTGAGCGGGGGCCCCGGGGGTGGGGGGCCGGGTGAGCGGGGCCCCGGGGGTGGGGGGCCGGGTGAGCGGGGCCCCGGGGGTGGGGGGGGCCGGGTGAGCGGGGCCCCGGGGAGCGGGGGGGGCGGGTGAGCGGGGCCCCGGGGGTGGGGGGCCGGGTGAGCGGGGCCCCGGGGGTGGGGGGGGCCGGGTGAGCGGGGCCCCGGGGAGCGGGGGGGGCGGGTGAGCGGGGCCCCGGGGAGGGGGGCCGGGTGAGCGGGGCCCCGGGGGTGGGGGGGCCGGGTGAGCGGGGCCCCGGGGAGCGGGGGGGGGCGGGTGAGCGGGGCCCCGGGGGTGGGGGGCCGGGTGAGCGGGGCCCCGGGGGTGGGGGGCCGGGTGAGCGGGGCCCCGGGGGTGGGGGGCCGGGTGAGCGGGGCCCCGGGGGTGGGGGGGGCCGGGTGAGCGGGGCCCCGGGGAGCGGGGGGGGCGGGTGAGCGGGGCCCCGGGGAGGGGGGCCGGGTGAGCGGGGCCCCGGGGGTGGGGGGGCCGGGTGAGCGGGGCCCCGGGGAGCGGGGGGGGGCGGGTGAGCGGGGCCCCGGGGAGGGGGGCCGGGTGAGCGGGGCCCCGGGGGTGGGGGGGCCGGGTGAGCGGGGCCCCGGGGAGCGGGGGGGGCGGGTGAGCGGGGCCCCGGGGGTGGGGGGCCGGGTGAGCGGGGCCCCGGGGGTGGGGGGCCGGGTGAGCGGGGCCCCGGGGGTGGGGGGCCGGGTGAGCGGGGCCCCGGGGGTGGGGGGGGCCGGGTGAGCGGGGCCCCGGGGAGCGGGGGGGGGCGGGTGAGCGGGGCCCCGGGGGTGGGGGGCCGGGTGAGCGGGGCCCCGGGGGTGGGGGGCCGGGTGAGCGGGGCCCCGGGGGTGGGGGGCCGGGTGAGCGGGGCCCCGGGGGTGGGGGGGCCGGGTGAGCGGGGCCCCGGGGAGCGGGGGGGGCGGGTGAGCGGGGCCCCGGGGAGGGGGGCCGGGTGAGCGGGGCCCCGGGGGTGGGGGGGCCGGGTGAGCGGGGCCCCGGGGAGCGGGGGGGGGCGGGTGAGCGGGGCCCCGGGGAGGGGGGCCGGGTGAGCGGGGCCCCGGGGAGCGGGGGGGGCGGGTGAGCGGGGCCCCGGGGGTGGGGGGGCCGGGTGAGCGGGGCCCCGGGGGTGGGGGGCCAGGTGAGCGGGGCCCCGGGGGTGGGGGGGCCGGGTGAGCGGGGCCCCGGGGGTGGGGGGCCGGGTGAGCGGGGCCCCGGGGAGCGGGGGGGCCGGGTGAGCGGGGCCCCGGGGGTGGGGGGGCCAGGTGAGCGGGGCCCCGGGGGGTGTGGGGGCCGGGTGAGCGGGGCCCCGGGGGTGTGGGGGCCGGGTGAGCGGGGCCCCGGGGGTGGGGGGCCGGGTGAGCGGGGCCCCGGGGGTGGGGGGCCGGGTGAGCGGGGCCCCGGGGGTGGGGGGCCGGGTGAGCGGGGCCCCGGGGGTGGGGGGGCCGGGTGAGCGGGGCCCCGGGGAGGGGGGCCGGGTGAGCGGGGCCCCGGGGGTGGGGGGCCGGGTGAGCGGGGCCCCGGGGAGGGGGGCCGGGTGAGCGGGGCCCCGGGGAGGGGGGCCGGGTGAGTGAGGTCCTGGGGGAGGGCAGGTAAGCGGGACCCCCGGGCCAGGTGAGGGGTGCCCCAGAAGAGGGGAGGGGCAGGTGAGCGGGACCCCCGGGCCAGGTGAGGGGTGCCCCAGAAGAGGGGAGGGGCAGGTGAGCGGGACCCCCGGGCCAGGTGAGGGGTGCCCCAGAAGAGGGGAGGGGCAGGTGAGCGGGGTCCCCGGGCCAGGGGAGCAGGGCCCCAGGAGGGAGGGGCAGGTGAGCGGGGTCCCCGGGCCAGGGGAGCAGGGCCCCAGGAGGGAGGGGTAGGTGAGCGGGGTCCCCGGGCCAGGGGAGCAGGGCCCCAGGAGGGAGGGGCAGGTGAGCGGGGTCCCCGGGCCAGGGGAGCAGGGCCCCAGGAGGGAGGGGTAGGTGAGCGGGGCCCCAGAAGAGGGGAGGGGCAGGTGAGCAGGGCCCCAGGAGGGAGGGGCAGGTGAGCGGGGTCCCGGGCCAGGTGAGCGGGGCCCCAGGAGGGAGGGGTAGGTGAGCGGGGCCCCAGGAGGGAGGGAGGGGTAGGTGAGCGGGCCAGGGCGCGGGCAGCAGTGAGGAGACAGTGCTGAGGGCCCAGACGCAGATGCTCGGGGTCCGGGGGTGCAGCCTCCCCACTGTCCTTCCCACCCCATGCGCCCGGCGCCAGCGAGTCACCTGTCTGCCCCCCGGTGTCAGGGGAGCTGTGCTCCTCCGGCCGCTCCTCAGGGAGGAGCACGCGGTGTCGTTGGCTGTGGGGACCGATTGCCAGGGCCCCTCCTGGCACATCCGGGGCCCCCTCCTCACCACTGACAGCCTGTGTGGCCCAGACCCAGGCCTGCATCCCCGTGGAGAGGAGGGGGGGCCGTGGGAAGGAAACCCCCCGGAAGTGCTCCTCTGTGGGAGGGTCCTCTGTCCACTGCCAGACTCTGAGCTCCCTGCCCAGTGCGGGGTGCAGAGCCACTGTCACAGGGAGGAAGGGCTGAGCCCCCCCGTTGCCCCGGGGGCTCTCCCTGTGGAGCGGGCAGAGAGAGGCTCCGGTGCCCGAGGGAAAGGGGTGAGCCTCGGGGGAGGCACGCCGGCCTCGCTCCTCCTCCACGAGACGGGCTCTGACCCCCGTGGGGCCCGGGCAGAACCACCGTTGGCCACGCTCAGTTCACGGTTTCCCGGAACAGTGAAACGGGGCGCCGGGCCGTGTGGCAGAGGGCTAGAGGAGGCAGGTGGGTCTCGGGGTGCAGAGGGGCCCGCCTGGTCCCTGCAGCAGAGGAGGAGGTGCTGAGCTACGGCCCCTCGTTTCTCCTTGAGCCGCAGTCAGATGTCCTCGGCCAGGGTGTCAGTTTCTCGGCCGTCAGCAGTTTCTGATGGAAACGGTTACGTTTCTGGAAACATCGGAACGTCCCACGCGGCGGAGCGCAGGGATCGGTTACCGGCCGCCGTGGGGCATGAAGGTCGAGGCGGGCAGCGGGCTGGGGCCTGTGCTCCCGGCGGCTCCTGCAGGGGCGTCAGGCTGAGGGCGGAGCAGGGGGCATGGGTCTCCCCCGGGCAGAGCAGGGGGACGGGGTCTCCCCGGGCAGAGCAGGGGGACGGGGTCTCCCTGGGCAGAGCAGGGGGAGGGGGTCTCCCGGGCAGAGCAGGGGGACGGGGTCTCCCCGGGCAGAGCAGGGGGACGGGGTCTCCCCGGGCAGAGCAGGGGGACGGGGTCTCCCCGGGCAGAGCAGGGGGACGGGGTCTCCCCGGGGCAGATCAGGGGGATGGGGTCAGAGTCTCCTCAGGCAGAGCAGGGGGACGGGGTCTCCCTGGGAAAGAGCAGGGGGACGGGGTCTCCCCGGGACAGATCAGGGGGATGAGGTCAGAGTCTCCTCAGGCAGAGCTGGGGGACGAGATCTCCCCGGGGCAGAGCAGGGGAACGGGGTCTCCCTGGACAGAACAGGAGGATGGGGTCTCCCCGGGCAGAGCAGGGGGACGGGGTCTCCCCGGGCAGAGCAGGGGGACGGGGTCTCCCCGGGCAGAGCAGGGGGATGGGGTCTCCCCGGGCAGAGCAGGGGGACGGGGTCTCCCCGGGGCAGATCAGGGGGACGGGGTCTCCTCAGACAGAGCAGAAGGACAGGGTCTCCCCGGGCAGAGCGGGGGGACAGGCCCCTGCGGGGAGAGGGCACTGCTGAGGGAGACCCCTGTGCGGGGGTGAGAGAGAAGCCCTGATGGACGGACAGGGGGATGAGCGAGCCCGGGCTTCCTAACGGGGCGGGGACGGACGCCGTGGTCTGGCTGCGCTCGGCAGCCCACAGGACGGCAGAGGTTTTGCCAACGCCCTCCCACCCCTGCACCTCTGGGTGCGCTGGTTGGTGGGCTGGGGGGTTGTTAAGAGCATCGCGGCTAGGATGGCTCGTGACCTCTGACCCTCCCGGCAGCTCTCCCCCAGCGAGGCCCTGGCGCCCCGAGGACACAGGCAGCTTCCCAGGCTCCCCGGGCGGCTGAGCAGAGGCATCTCCCGCCTCTGTGAGCCAGGGCGCCTGCCGGGCTGACGGGGGCGGCGGGGGGGGGGGGGGGGGGGGGCGGCGGGGGCCCTGCTCCTCCTGTGGGAAAGGCCCCCGGAGCAAGCCTGTCCAGGCGCGTCCTTTCCCCGCGCCCCGGCCCCTCTGCGTGTGCCGGACGCCCGTCCGCCCGCGCCCGCCGCCCGGTGACCGAGCCGTCTGTCCCCAGGGGAGAAGTACGAGCTGCACGCGGCCACCGCCACCACGCCCAGCGTCGTGGTGCACGTGTGCGAGAGCGAGCAGGAGGACGAGGAGGAGGACGAGGCGGAGAGGATGAAGAGGCCCAAACCCAAAATCATCCAGACCCGGCGGCCGGAGCACACGCCCGTCCACCTGGGCTGAGCGGCCGCGTCCCCGTCCCCACGGGATCTCGCTGTGAGGCGGCCGCCGTGGCCGCCGTGCCGACCGCCCGCTCTCCTGGTCAGCGGAGCACCAGCCGGTCTCCGGTCCGGACGGCACCGCCGTGCGTGGCCCCGCAGCTGGGTCGGCGCCCGCGGACCTCGGGCGTCTCGCGCCCCCCGCCAGCGGTCCTGTTGCCTCGTCCCCGGCGGCTCTGTTCCTGCCGCGGACAGGCTGACCGGTGGGCCGGGCCCGAGCCCCAGCCGCCCTCGGGGCAGGCCCTCTCGGGGGCAGAGCGTCTGAGACGGGACTGGGGGGCCGCAGTGCAGCGCGGACAGCCAGCGCCCCTCCTCCTCGCTCCCGCCGACGTTCCTGCATGTCTGTGGCCGCCCGCGCGGCCCGCCCTCGCCCGCACGTCGTCGGGGGAGCCCAGGCGCTGGGACCGCCGCCTCTCCGGCCCACGAGGCCGCTGCCGGACCCGGGCTCCGCGTCCTGCCAGAGCCCGCAGCTGCGCCCCCGAGCCCGTCTGCGGGGCGGCGGCTCCCCTCCCGCCGGAGCGGCCGGTCCTGCCAGCCTCCCGGGCGCGTCAGGGCCGGCGTCTGTCCGTCCGTCCCCTTCCCGCGGCGGTTCACACCGATTCCTGGGAACGGGGGGAGGGGGAAGGTCGCTGGGCTTCTGGCCCTCGGAACACCCAGGTGGACTTGTAAATAAAGCCGCAGCACACGGTCACACAGCTGTGCGCCTGGTGGAGCCGGGCAGGGCGCCTCGCCGGGCGTGTGGCCGACCGGGGGGGCGGGACCGTGGACAGTGGGCGCCGCGACGGGGGCGGGACCAGCGCCTCCCCCGTCGTCCACGCAATCGTTCCCCCTGGGGCTCCCCGTGGGGGCCGTCCATCCGGTCAGTGTGTTCTCTCCGGCCTTAAAGCCCCGGGATGACGCTGCGTGTGCGCACGACCGCCGCCGAGGAACCCGCCGCCAGGACCGCGAGCCGGCTCTCCGGGGGCGAGCACGGGGTGCGGTGTCAGGCGGGCTGAGTCTCCCCAGAGCCCTGTTTCCCGCGGTGGCGGGCGGGCGGGGCACTGCTGGTGCCGGGAGGGCCACCTCAGCACCGACCAGACCAGCCGCGTCTGCACTAACCCAGCCCCGCTCACGGAGAGCGGCCCCACCCCGTCTCTCTGTGTGGCCCGGGCTTGTCCAGACCAGTCACGCAGCGGGGTCACTGCACCCCTCGTCAGGCTGAGTGTAGAAGCGGCCACCGGACACGGCACCAGCGGTGGGGACGGCGGGGGCACCGGAGGGAGCGGCTCCCTCTGTCCGGCGGATCCATCAGGAGGGAGCCCTCTCCTGGCACCGCCACACGGCTCTGTGACCGCCCCCGAAAAGCCCCCTTCCTAGAAAAGACGCCCCTGGGGATCGGAAGCTACAGAGGCGCTTCGTCCCAGGCGTCTGTCCGCACCGCAGGCCGCTTCCTTTCGGACTCTCCTTATAGATGGGGGCTGAGGGGGCCGGACTCTCCTTATAGATGGGGGGTGAGGGGGCCGGACTCTCCTTATAGATGGGGGGTGAGGGGGCCGGACTCTCCTTATAGATGGGGGGTGAGGGGGCCGGACTCTCCTTATAGATGGGGGCGGGGGGAAGGGGTTCAGGCCGACCTCACAGGACCTATTGCTGGACACCAGCAAGTAGCAGGCATCCTGATGGAGATGAATGTTCATCCGTTTCCCACGAGACACCACGTGCTTCTCCCCTCAGCGGCAGCCCCGTCTCAGCAGCACTTGCGTGTTTTGAAGCCATGTGTGCGTGAGGCTTAGCCATTCTGGGGACACACACTTCCCAGGTCTGTGACGCTGATGACGGAGCAGATTTACTGAGGCCATCGGGGGCGGGGACTGTCACTGATTGTGCCTCAGAGGCGAGGAGCCCAGTGGTGGCCGGAGGCGCTGGCACAGGGGGAGCCTGGGGCCCTGTTTCATAAATAACCTGGACCAGGCCGAGGCGGGGCCTATGCCTGGCTCCGGAGGACCCCTCACTGCGGGGGAGTGCGGGCGGGCGGTCCCACTGCGGGAGTCACACCATCCCCCTCACCCGGACCATGTCCCGTGAGTTGCCCTGTGGTAGGTGTGTGGCCGTGGCCGCTGAAACTCCACCCGCCGTGGTGTGCGGTCGCTGGTCCCCAGGCTGATGGACGTGAGGCCCGGAGTCGTGAGCGCGCCCAGGCCGCCCGGGGTCTCCGTCCCCACCTGTGAGGGGCTCAGCAGATGCCACACTGACAGACACACGCGGGCGGGATCATGCAGAACACACCCTGCCGTGGCCTGGCGTGTCTCAGTGGGTCTTTATAGAATGTGTTTCTGAGCCGATGGCGAGGCGCTCCGTCCCAGAAAAAGGCGAGCCGTCAAACGGACCCGGGGCAGGAAACAGGGAAGTCCGTGCTCCTGCAACTCTGAACCCAGCAGAGCCTGACCTACGGGCGTGTGGGACTTCACCTCTCCAGCGAGTGTGAGTGTGTCCACGGGAGACGCAGCGTGTGTGTGAGTGTGTCCACGGGAGACCCAGCGTGTGTGAGTGTGCCCGCGGGAGACCCATTGTGTGTGAGTGTGCCCGCGGGAGACGCAGCGTGTGTGTGAGTGTGTCCACGGGAGACCCATTGTGTGTGAGTGTGCCCACGGGAGACGCAGCGTGTGTGAGTGTGTCCACGGGAGACGCAGCGTGTGTGAGTGTGTCCACGGGAGACGCAGTGTGTGTGAGTGTGCCCGCGGGAGACCCATTGTGTGTGAGTGTGCCCACGGGAGACGCAGCGTGTGTGAGTGCGCCCACGGGAGACCCATTGTGTGTGAGTGTGTCCACGGGAGACCCAGCGTGTGTGAGTGTGCCCACGGGAGACGCAGCGTGTGTGAGTGCGCCCACGGGAGACCCATTGTGTGTGAGTGTGCCCACGGGAGACGCAGCGTGTGTGAGTGCGCCCACGGGAGACCCATTGTGTGTGAGTGTGTCCACGGGAGACCCATTGTGTGTGAGTGTGTCCACGGGAGACCCATTGTGTGTGAGTGTGCCCACGGGAGACGCAGCGTGTGTGAGTGTGCCCACGGGAGACGCAGCGTGTGTGAGTGCGCCCACGGGAGACCCATTGTGTGTGAGTGTGTCCACGGGAGACCCATTGTGTGTGAGTGTGTCCACGGGAGACGCAGCGTGTGTGAGTGCGCCCGCGGGAGACCCATTGTGTGTGAGTGTACCCGTGGGAGACGCAGCGTGTGTGAGTGCGCCCGCGGGAGACCCATTGTGTGTGAGTGTGCCCACGGGAGACCCATTGTGTGTGAGTGTGTCCACGGGAGACCCATTGTGTGTGAGTGTGCCCACGGGAGACGCAGCGTGTGTGAGTGTGTCCACGGGAGACCCATTGTGTGTGAGTGCGCCCGCAGGAGACCCATTGTGTGTGAGTGTGCCCACGGGAGACGCAGCGTGTGTGAGTGCGCCCACGGGAGACCCATTGTGTGTGAGTGTGTCCACGGGAGACCCAGCGTGTGTGAGTGTGCCCACGGGAGACGCAGCGTGTGTGAGTGTGCCCACGGGAGACCCATTGTGTGTGAGTGTGTCCACGGGAGACCCATTGTGTGTGAGTGCGCCCGCGGGAGACGCAGCGTGTGTGAGTGCGTCCACGGGAGACCCATTGTGTGTGAGTGCGCCCGCAGGAGACCCATTGTGTGTGAGTGCGCCCGCGGGAGACCCATTGTGTGTGAGTGTGCCCACGGGAGACCCATTGTGTGTGAGTGCGCCCGCAGGAGACCCATTGTGTGTGAGTGCGCCCGCGGGAGACGCAGCGTGTGTGAGTGCGTCCACGGGAGACCCATTGTGTGTGAGTGTGCCCGCGGGAGACCCATTGTGTGTGAGTGTGCCCACGGGAGACGCAGCGTGTGTGTGAGTGTGCCCACGGGAGACCCATTGTGTGTGAGTGTGCCCGCGGGAGACCCATTGTGTGTGAGTGTGCCCACGGGAGACACAGCGTGTGTGTGAGTGTGCCCACGGGAGATGCAGCGTGTGTGAGTGTGCCCACGGGAGACCCAGTGTGTGTGAGTGTGCCCACGGGAGACCCATTGTGTGTGAGTGTGTCCACGGGAGACCCATTGTGTGTGAGTGTGTCCACGGGAGACCCAGCGTGTGTGAGTGTGTCCACGGGAGACCCAGCGTGTGTGAGTGTGCCCACGGGAGACCCATTGTGTGTGAGTGTGCCCGTGGGAGACGCAGCGTGTGTGTGAGTGTGCCCGCGGGAGACCCATTGTGTGTGAGTGTGCCCGTGGGAGACGCAGCGTGTGTGTGAGTGTGCCCGCGGGAGACCCATTGTGTGTGAGTGTACCCTCGGGAGACCCATTGTGTGTGAGTGTGCCCACAGGAGACCCAGCGTGTGTGAGTGTGCCCACAGGAGACCCAGCGTGTGTGAGTGTGCCCGCGGGAGACCCATTGTGTGTGAGTGTGCCCACGGGAGACCCAGTGTGTGTGAATGTGCCCGCGGGAGACCCAGCGTGTGTGAGTGTGCCCGCGGGAGACCCAGCGTGTGTGAGTGTGCCCGCGGGAGACCCATTGTGTGTGAGTGTGCCCACGGGAGACCCATTGTGTGTGTGCGCGCCCACGGGAGACCTGGGTCACCAGAAAGCTGTCACTTCAGGTGTGATGCACAGAGCTCACCACAGAGGAAATAGATGGTGTAGATAGCCAATAGCAAAGCGTTAAGCACACTGTGGACGTGAGGACAGCAGGGAATCGGCAGCATGTCCCCTCCCAGGTGTGCGGGGCCTGGGGAGTATCTGCCTACAGCAGCGTCCATCTCAAGGTCAACAAATCGCATAGAAGCTACACATGAGCAATTTACCTCCCAAGTCATTCAGGGGAGTTTAGAATACAATAAATACGAAATACATCCTTTCTTCCCCATCCTCTGGCCTCTGCTCCCAAAGCAGGAGGTGCGGAGAGTTTGTTCTGCCGTGCCACCCCTCCTGGCAGGCTCCCGTCACATCTGTGACCCCAGGAGGGCTCGTCCCCAGGGGGGGATCAGACCCTCATACCCCCTCTTCCGTGCGCCCTTCCCTCTGCTGGGGAAAGGCCACCTTGATCATGGCTTTGGTGTTGGTGGTTTGTTTTTATGTTTTTGTTGATTTCAGAGGGGAAGGGGGAGGGGAAGAAAGATGGAAACATCGGTGGTGACAGAGAATCATTGACCGGCTGTCTCCTACACGCCCCACACTGCGGGTCGAGCCACAACCTGGACAGGTGCCCTGACCGGTAATTGAACTGTGACCTCCGGTTCATCCGTCAGCGTTCAACCACTGAGCCATGGCAGCTGGGCATCACAGCTTTATTCACGGAAGAAATGATTTGTAAGGGATTAAGGTGTGGTGTCTACATTGGTCATTTCTTTTTCTCACAAGATTCTGATTAGAAATCCGATGAGCATTCTGCATAGCAACTGAGAGCCGAGCGGTCGCTCTAACAGCTGCTCCCAGCTCCCAGTTTGGAACCACCAGCCCCTCTGGCTGCCCTTCGTGTCCTGGTGAGGTGTCATTTCAGTGTTCCCAGCTCACCAAGACCTCTCCCCTGGGCATCCTGGCCCAGGTTCTCTCAGCCCAGAACATTGCCCCTGCCCCAGCCCAGCCCGGATCAACGCCCGTGTCAGCCCTGCTCCCTCTGTGTGCGTCAGCAGCTCCCACCAGGCCCCACCCACAGTGCTCAATAGATACGCCTGAGGGGATTAACTGGCTCACTGACATTGCCTTACAAGCCCCACCACTAATCCTCTCTCCTGCTGCTGCTCCTGTACCTCCCACTGTACCCATGTTTCCCCCATTGTCTTTTATTATAGTTTTTAAATTGTTTGTCTTCCTTGTTAGAATGTAAGTCAAGTGGAGGCAGGATTTCTGGTAGCTCACAGTAGACATTCAACAGTTATTGGATGGATGGATGGACGGATGGATGGATGGATGGATGTGTGGATGGCTAGGTGAGTGGGTAGGTTGGGTAGATGATGGATGAGTGGATGGATGATGGATGGATGGCTAGGTGGGTGGGTAGATGGTAGATGATGGATGGGTGGATGGATGATGGATGGATGGCTAGGTGGGTGGCTGAGTGGATGGATCGGTAGGTGAGTGGGTAGGTTGGATAGATGATGGATAGGTGGATGGATGACGGATGGATGGCTAGGTACCTGGGTAGGTGGTAGATGATGAATGGATGGATGGATGGGTAGGTGGGTGGCTGAGTGGATGGATGATGGATGGATGGATGGATGGGTATATGGATGGGTGGGTGAATGGATGGATGGCTAGGTGGGTGGGTAGGTAGGTAGATGATGGATGGGTGGATGGTGATGGATGGATGGCTAGGTGGGTGGGTAGGTAGGTAGATGATGGATGGGTGGATGGATGGATGGCTAGGTGGGTGGGTAGGTAGATAGATGATGGATGGGTGGGTGGATGACTGGATGGATAAGTGGATAGGTGGGTGGGTAGGTGAGTGGATGGATGATAGATGGATAGATGGGGATTTTAGAGGCAGAGGAGTTAGAAGTCATCGAGAAGGAGTTCAAATCATGAGGCATGCTTTCATCTTCCTAGTGAGTAGAGCCGTAAGCATCTCAGTGTTTTAATCCAAGAAATGTCCAGGCAGCTGAAGCAATAAGAATGAAAGAGAAAATGGGTGTAAGTGTGTTGGGGTAAACAATAGATGAGGAAAGAAAAAATATATGTTTTTAGATTTTCTTCTCAAAATAGAGTGATTGACTAGAAGATGTGACTGGGAAGAGTGTGAGAGGACTTCTCAGGTGATGGGAGTGGTTCTCAGGTGATGGGAGTGGTTGGTGCCTTGATTGAGCAGCACAATAATGGTGTCAGTGACAACACAGCACTGTATGGATGAATGAGTGAATGAATGAATGATGAATAGATTGATATATGGATGGATGGGATGGATGGATGGATGGGTGGGTGAGTGAATGAATAAGTAGATAGATGATGGATGGATGGATGGATGGGTAGGTGAGTGAATGGATGGAAATCGCATCAAAATGCATACCTTAAAAGGTAGCATTTTGTTACACGTAAGTATGCTTTAATAAAGTTGACTTAGTGATTTTACCTTTTTATTGAATGTATGGGGGTGACACTTGTTTTAATAAAGTTACATAGGTTTCAGGTGTACAGTTCTATCATACATCACCGGTATGTTGTGTTGTGTGTTCCCCACCCCAAGTCAATCCCCTTCCATCACCATTTATTCCTTTCCCCTCTTCGCCTTCCCCCGCTCCCCTTAATGTTTAAAAATCAGGATAAAAGGAAAAAACTTCAAATCTTGGGAAACGGACAGAAGCTGGGAGAAGGTCTTAGCTCTGGTCTCGCCCAGTGGAAAGTTAGTGTCTGACGGTGCAGAGCCTTAAGCCAGGGCGGACAGCCCAGTCATCGAGAGATTCAAGGAAGCTTTCCTGGAAGAATTCGTGTGTCCGCCACACTTTAAAAGTCAACGTGGGTCACATTTCTTTAAAGTTTAACATACGACTGAGTTTCATGTGTGTGGGAACCATCACACTGCTAGTTCCGGAACAACATGCACGTGGCCAGTGGTAAGTGAGTAGATGTTGGCGCCGCTGTTCGCGACAGCCCCCAGGGTCGTGTGGCCTCGAGCAGCGGACTCCAGACCAGGAACGTACATCTCAGCGGTGCCTTCGAAATGAACGAACTGTCGGAGAAGAAACAGGAAAAAAACCCACTTCCTGTGAGGTTTATTTTGTTTCTGAAGCTTCTAAAACATTTTCCCTGCAAATCACACAAAAATGCACCATTCTTTCCTTATAGAAATACAGTTTTAAAAAATATTTTTTATATATTTTATTGATTTTTTTTTTTTACAGAGAGGAAGGGGGAGGAATAGAGAGCTAGAAACATCGATGAGAGAGAAACATCCATCAGCTGTCTCCTGCACGCTCCCTACTGGGGATGTGGCCACAACCAAGGTACATGCCCTTGACCAGAATCAAACCTGGGACCCTTCAGTCGTGGCTGACGCTCCATCCGCTGAGCCAAACCGGTTTTGGCCAGAAATACATTTTAAAGCTACACGGTATCATTAGCAACCATGATAAAGAGTGGCTCCCATCCTGGCAGCATGGCCACGCCTTCCCAAATCTCACGGTCTCCGCATGGCTGGAGGACCGCAGTTGTCAATAACCTCCTTCCACTGAGCTCCTCGGAGCTCATGTTTTTATAAGGTAAAAACTGCCAGTTTGGGTCTCAGATCTTGGTGGCAGGCTGTGAAATATGAAAAACTGTGTCTGGCAGAGGTACCTCCGAGTGGGCTGGTACAAGCTGCTTAAACTCTTGTCAGAGTGAAAGGTCAGGAACGGGGTGTGGGGGGGGGGGGGGGCATGCTTTCTGGTCTATGACCCACCCCTCACTAACGCTGTGAGATGCGGCCACGCAAACAGCTGGGCGGGGCGTGCCCGCAGCTGCCTGTAGGGTGTCCGCCTCACTCGAAGGCCAGGTAAGCTGACCGACAGGCCACCTGACAGATCAGCACGCTCCACCGGGCTCGCCTCACTCCACCCAGAGCTCCCCTCTCTCCACCCACAACTCCCCTCACTCCACCCAGAGCTCCCCTCACTCCACCCAGAGCTCCCCTCACTCCACCCACAACTCCCCTCACTCCACCCAGAGCTCCCCTCACTCCACCCAGAGCTCCCCTCACTCCACCCACAACTCCCCTCACTCCACCCAGAGCTCCCCTCACTCCACCCAGAGCTCCCCTCTCTCCACCCACAACTCCCCTCACTCCACCCAGAGCTCCCCTCACTCCACCCAGAGCTCCCCTCTCTCCACCCACAACTCCCCTCACTCCACCCAGAGCTCCCCTCACTCCACCCAGAGCTCCCCTCTCTCCACCCACAACTCCCCTCTCTCCACACACAACTCCCCTCACTCCACCCAGAGCTCCCCTCTCTCCGCCCACAATTCCCCTCTCTCCACCCAGAGCTCCCATCACTCCACCCAGAGCTCCCCTCACTCCACCCAGAGCTCCCCTCTCTCCACCCACAACTCCCCTCACTCCACCCAGAGCTCCCCTCTCTCCACACACAACTCCCCTCACTCCACCCAGAGCTCCCCTCTCTCCGCCCACAACTCCCCTCTCTCCACCCAGAGCTCCCATCACTCCACCCAGAGCTCCCCTCACTCCACCCAGAGCTCCCCTCTCTCCACCCACAACTCCCCTCACTCCACCCAGAGCTCCCCTCACTCCACCCACAACTCCCCTCTCTCCACCCAGAGCTCCCTTCACTCCACCCAGAGCTCCCATCACTCCACCCACAACTCCCCTCTCTCCACCCAGAGCTCCCCTCACTCCAACCAGAGCTCCCCTCAATCCACCCAGGGCTCCCCTCACTCCACCCAGAGCTCCCCTCAAACCACCCAGAGCTCCCTCACTCCACCCACAACTCCACTCACTCCACACAGAGCTCCCCTCTCTCCACCCACAACTCCCCTCACTCCACCCACAACTCCCCTCACTCCACCCAGAGCTCCCCTCTCTCCGCCCACAACTCCCCTCTCTCCACCCACAACTCCCCTCACTCCACCCAGAGCTCCCCTCACACCAGCCAGAGCTCCCCTCACTCCACCCAGAGCTCCCCTCACTCCACTCAGAACTCCCCTCACTCCACAGGGCTCCCCTCACTCCACAAAGAGCTCCCCTCACTCCACCCAGAGCTCCCCTCACTCCACCCAGAGCTCCCCTCTCTCCACCCAGAGCTCCCCTCTCTCCACCCAGAGCTCCCCTCACTCCACCCAGAGCTCCCCTCACTCCACCGCTGTGTATGCTTCAGGCTGTGCTCATGTAATCACTGGTTTCCTGTCTCCTTTTTAGTGAATACATCTCTGGGCAACTCCAGTTGTCGGCAAACTGTGGCTGGAGAGCCACCTAAGGCTCTTTGGCCCCTTGAGTGTGGTGCTTCCCCAAAAGACCATGGTCTGGGCGAGTCTATTTAAAGAAGTGGCGTTAGAAGACGTTTAAGTTTAAAAAACGTGGCTCTCAAAAGAAATGTCAATGGTTGTCCTGTTGCTATTTGGCTCTGTGGTCTAATGAGTTTGCAGACCACTGGCACAACAGCATCAGGAGGGGCGGAGTCTGAGAAGATTAAAGGGGCTTTGACCTTGTCACTGCCACTCAAGGTCGTCCTGCTCCACCTCGCTCTGCTCCCAGGTCTCTGGCATCTGTAAGTCAGGTTCCAGGAGACCAGGCGTTAGCATTCATGCCCAGACGTGAGACTAATCCATATTCCAGACGGCACACTCCTGGGCATGGACCCCGAAAGGCCCCCAAATGTCACGTGTTCAAAGACACGTCCTCTGCGTCCCCAGCCTCCTCTTTCCACTCCCTTGAGGCACCAGGTGACCCCGCTGACCTTGACTCCTCCTTCATCTCTGGGCTCTGCCATCTGACTGCTCCCAGTGGGTGGAAGGCTTGTCAGCAGATGTAATTTACCTCCCGGGAACGGTGATTACCTCCATGACAGACGTGCTGCTAACAAGGGGCTGGTGACACACGAAGGTCAGGTCCTTGGTCTGTGAGCTAGAACCACCCTGAGGAAGAGCAGCCGCGGCTCCCGTCCTGCCAGGAATCCGTGGGCCATTCCTCCTCCACACGCAGGGCCATGGAGGGCTCCCAGCATGCTCTTCATTCCCAAGGCTGTCACGTGTTCTTATAGGTGTGCATGTATGTGTGCGTGCGTGCATGCATGTGTGTGCGTGCATGTGTGTGTGTGTGTGTACACTATATATTTTTCTTTCAAAACTAAAAAAAGAATCAAGAATAATATTGCCCTGGTCAGTTTGGCTCAGTGGATAGAGAGTCGGTCTGTGGACTGAAGGGTCCCAGGTTCCATTCCAGCCAAGGGCTCATGCCTAGGTTGCTGGCTTGATCCCCAGTAGGGGGTGTGCAGGAAGCAGCCAATCATTGATTCTCTCATCACTGGTATTTCTATCTCTCTTTCCCTCTCTGAAATCAATAAAAATATTTTTAAAAAAGAATACGATCACAATCTCACTGCATCTCTACTTTATATTTTGCAATCTGTTCACCAGAAAGTTTATATACTATATACATGCGCGCGCGCACACGCGCACGCACACACACACACACATCATTACAGTGAGACCCTCCCCCTCCCTTCTGTTCCCCCTCCTCCCATGCAGAGCCAGCTGTGATCACTTACTTCTTTACTTACAATCTCATGTGTCTTTATACTTAGGCTCAGCTTATAAGTCTGTATGCAAGACACAGTTTGCGTCACTGATGGTAAATTTTAAGAATTGGCATATTTTAGGTATAAACTGGAAAATTGCTTTTTTTAATCCAACACTGTCCACGGGGACACACATGCCGATTCATTCCTCGTGCGTTCCGTGTTCTTTCCGTCACTGAGCTTCACTGAATCGTGCAGAGTCAGCTCCTCGAGTTAAAGGGAGCCATCGGGCACCCACCAGCTGATCGCCAAGGAGGATGAGCCCTGGCCAGTGAGCTCAGTGGTTGGGCACCCCCCCACCCCCCATGTATCAAGAGGTCACCTGTTGGATTCTCAGTCAGGACACATGCCCACATTGCGGGCAGATCCCCAGCAGGAGGCATACAGAAGGCAGGCAATCGACGTTTCTCTCCCTCTCCCTTCTCTCTCTGAAAAAATCAAAACATATTAAACAAATGTTTTAAAGAAATAAAATGATATTTGTACCCCAGAAGCCTCTCATATGACCTCAGCCCATAGCCACCTGCCCCACCTCCCCAAGGACACAGCTGCTGACTGCTCACCGCGGTTCCCGCTTACAGACAGTGTGAGGACGCACTGAGTTCTAGCCGTGTGCCTGTTCACTGGGTCCCGTGGAGAGAGGTATCTGTGCTTTTGTGCAGCTGCGGTTGGTTCGTTTTAAATTATTTTCTTTTTGTCCTGGCTGGTGTGTCTGAGTGGTTAGAGCGTTGGCCTGTGCACAGAAAGGTCTTGGGTTCCAGTCCCGGTCAAGGGCGCATACCTGGATTGCAGGTTTCCTCCCCACCCCCAGTCGGGGTCTCTCTCTCTCTCTCTCTCTCTCTCTCTCTCTCTCTCTCTCTCTCTCTCTCTCTCCCCCTTCCTCTTGATATCAATAAACATTTACTTTAAACAAACAAATAAATAAAACTATAAGAAACATGTGGGTGCAGCTGTCTTTAAAAAATAAATGACTGAGTGAATTCTTTTTAAAAGACTTTACTTTTTTAGAAAAGTTTTAGACTTTTCAGAGAAAGATGAGGCAGATGGTACCCAGCTCCCGTCCGCCTCGTATCAGGTTTGCCCATGGGTCACCGTGAATGAGCCAGTATCGGTGCCCGAGTCACGAGTTCGGCGTGGCTTGGTTCCTTAGCTCTGCCTAGTGTCCTGCTCTGCCCAGGACCCCGCCTGGCCTGTCCCCCACGCTCCCAAGCTCTGCACGGCCGGCTCAGCGCCTCCGAGGGCCGTGGGAGTGTGGCAGGTGCCGCACCGCCTGGGCCGATGTTTGCTCGTGGCAAGGCGGGATCAGGGTGCCGGAGGGCCCCCGAGGCGAAGGGCTGTTTTCATCACATCATGATAAGCCGAGAACCGGTCGGAATGATTTATGACTGCCGACAGCAGAGGTCACCGGCCTGAGGTCCTGTGGCCAGAGTTCTCCCTGTAGAGGTACCTTTTCTCCCCTCCCACGTGGCGCAGTTTGGAGGGGGGTCACGGTGCACACAGCCCTCACGGGGGGGGGGGTGTGGGGGGGTGGGGGCTGCTCCCGCTCCCAGAGGCAGTGGACCAGCGTGACCTGTTGGGAACTCTCTGCGGGGAGACTGCTCTTCCTCGTTTATTTATAGCCCAGCCATCGTTCATCTGGATCAGCGTGCACTTGTGGGTGTTGACTTTACACTTGGAGCCGTATCCAGCGCCACTTTATGTTGTTGCTGGAAACTTCTGTTTCTCCGAGGAGCAAGCCCTGGTTCCTTTCCCGGAGAACACACAGTGTCAGAAACCCAGATCTGGTGATGAGCATGCTCTGTCCCTGAGCGTCCTTTCTTGTCAGCCCTCCCCGATGGCAGAGCCGGAGAGAAAGGGTTTGTATATGTCGTGAAGCATCTGCAGATTTAAGTACATCGGCCGACGATTCCTGCCTGTGACTCTCAGGAGAGTGTTGGCATCTCCGTCTGTGATATCGGGTCCCTCTCTCCCGGCGGCTCTGCCTGTTCTGCCTTGTGTATTTGACGCCAGACGCATACCCGTTATAGGTCGTCATGACTTCTTGGAGAGCTGACTCCGTTATCATTGTGCGATGCCCCGTTGTCTCTGATCGTTTTCCTCGCCCTGAAGCCTGCCCTTTTGAAATTAATAGCTGCTGCGATTTCTTTGGTTACTGTTAGTCTGGTCTGCCTTGTCTTCATCCCTTTGCTTTTCATCTCTGTCTACCTTTACATTTAAAGCTGATTTCTTACAGACAACAGACAGTTGTGTCTTGTTTTAATTTGGGGAAGTGGGGGTTGTGACAATCTCCTAAATATATATATATATATATATATATGTATATTTATTTTGGAGAGGAAGGGAGAGAGACAGATAGAAACATCGGTGATGAGAAAGGACCATTGATCAGCTGCCTCCTGCTCACCCCCGACGGGAGACCGAATCTGCAATGCACCTGGGGCATGTTCCCGGACCAGGAATTGAATCATGACCTCCCAGTTCATAGGTCAATGCTCAACCCCTGAGCGAGGCCAGCTGGTGGGCAACAATCTCTGTGTTTTCATTTGTGTTCAGATCATTGACATTTGAAATGGTGATCGGTGTAGTTGGATTAATATCTACCGTATGTTCGCACTGTTTGCTAGCTATTGCCTTTGTTATTTGTTCTGTTCTCGTCTTCCTCTCTTCTTGTGCATTCTTGGTTTTCATGGAGCATTTTGTGATTCCATTTTCTCTCCTTTCTTAGCTAATCAGTTCTACTCTTTCTAAACGGATTTTTTAGTGGCTTCCTTAGAGTTTGCAGTGTACATTTACAATTAATCCAGGGACGCTTTCCCATAATGCTCTCTTACTTCATGAGTAGTTGATGTAATGCTCTCTTACTTCATGAGTAGTGCAAGTACCTTCTAATAACAGAACATTCCTACTCTTTCTCCCATCCCTTGAATCATACTGGCCATTCATTTCACCTATGCATAAGCTATAACCATCTAATGCATGCTGCGATTATTTTAAACAAACTATTATCTGTTAGCTCAGTTATGAATATTTAAAGTTTTTATTTTATCTTCACTCATTCATTCTCCAATACTCTTCCTTTTTTTAAAAAAAAATGTATATATATAGATTCAGGTTTCTGACCTATATATCATTTTCCTTCTTTCTGAAAACTTCTTTGAACATTTCCTGCAAGGCAGGTCTACTGGAGACAAATTCCCTCAATGTTTGCTTGCCTGAGATGGCCTTTATTTTTCCTTTACTTTTGAAGAATAGTTTCACAGGATACCGAATTCTAGGTTGATGATTTTTTTTCTCTCTCAACACTTTAGATCTGTCACTCCAATCTCTTCTTGCTTGTGTGGTTTCTAAGAAGTAAAATCTAATTCTTATTTTTGTTCCTCTTTGGTGAGCCCTACCCCATCCCTGGCTTCTGAGAATATTTTTTATCTTTGATTTTCTGCGGTGTGAATATGATATACCTAAACATGTTTATCTTGGCATTTATCTGTTGGTGTTCCCTGAGCTTCCTGGGTCTGTGGTCTGGTGTCTGACATAAGTATGAGGAACTCCCAATCATTTTGTTTCAAATATTTCTTCTGTTCCTTTCTCTTTCTCTTCTCCTCTGGTTTTCCTATTATGCATATATTATGCCTTTTGTAGTTCTTAGACATAGTGTTCTGTTTTTTTTTTTTTTTTTGTGTGTGTGTGTGTGTGTGTGTGTGTGTGTGTGTGTGTTTTAGTCTTTTCCTCCTTTCCCTCCACATTCTGGAAGTTTCCATTGATAGACCATCAGCAGTTTTTTCCTCAGCCATCTCCAGGCCCATGAATTCTCCATTTCTGATGCAGGTTCTTGACCTTTGGCATTTTAAAAATTATGTCTTAGAATTTTTATCTCTCTATTTAAACTACCCATCTTTTTTTTTTTTAGCATGTTGTCCACTTTTTCTGTTCGGGCCCTTTGCATATTAATCATGATTATTTAAAATCCCTAATCTGATCCCTCCCACATCGGTGTCGTATCTCAGTCTGTTTCCAGTGCTTGCCGCATCTCGTCACTCCGTGCTCTTTGCTTTTGGGACGTCTTGTCACTGTTTGCTGAAAGCTGGACAGGGTGCACTGGCTAAAAGGAACTTGGTAACTAGGCTTTCAGTGATGTGGCAGGTGTAGGGGCAGTGGTTAGAGTGTTGGCCCTGCACTGAAGGGTCTTGGGTTCGACCCCTGACCTCAGCCCATGCGGGAGGCAACCAATCACTGCCTCTCGCTTACGTGGATGTTTCTCTTTCTCTCTCCCCCTCCCTCCCTCCCTCCCTCCCTCCCTCCCTCCCTCTCTCCTTCCCTCCCTCCCTCCCTCCTTCCCTCCCACACTCTAGAAGTCAATGGGAAAAAATCCTCAGGCGAGGACTAATGACAACAAAAGATCCCAGATGTTTGTGAGCAGGTGAAAGTCATGTAGTGGATGGATCTGTGCCTCCTTCTTTCCTGTCCCCATGTTCCCTTCCTGCTCTTGCTTCTGCACCGATGAGGCCCCACAGCAGTCCTGCAGCTGCGCTGAGTCCCACCCCGTGTGCTCTGACGGCCCAGGCACGGCTCCCATGTATCCGCCCCCAGAACAGCAAGAAAGATCCAAACTGAATTCTTCAAACCTTGACTGAGCGTCTGCTGTTTGCTGGGCACGGGCTAGATGCCGCGTGGTGATCCCACTGGTTCGAGGGCATAAAGGGAGGTGATCCCACTGGTCCGAGGGCATAGAGGGAGGTGATCCCACTGGTCCGAGGGCATAAAGGGAGGTGATCCCACTGGTCCAGGGGCATAGAGGGAGGTGATCCCCCTGGTCTGAGGGCATAGAGGGAGGTGATCCCCCTGGTCCGAGGGCATAGAGGGAGGTGATCCCACTGGTCCGAGGGCATAGAGGGAGGTGATCCCCCTGGTCTGAGGAGCATAAAAGGTCCTCTCCCTCCTAGAACAGTCCTCAGGGATATGCTGGCTGCAGGCTCCGAGAACCCGTCTCCCCTCTGTGCTCATGGGCCGGGCAGGTGTGCACACAGGCCTGGGATAGGCCCTGACATGGAAGAACCAAGCTTCTAACCAGCCATGGTGCTGCCTCCATAGTCCACGGGGTGGGGCGTGTCCAGGGAGCTCAGGTCAGTGGGCCAGGCACGCAGTGCTGGGGGGTTCGCCTGGACGCCACGGTGTGCGGCCCCGGGTACCGAGCAGAAGCCGAGGAGCATGCCCCCCTCACCAGCCAGCTTCCCTGACCAGCCTGTGGCCGCTCCCCCTGTGGGTGTGGTTCCACCTGCACCAGCTTGGATGTGGTATTGGGGGGTCTCTGACCCACGGTGAACCCGGGGACGCCGGTGCCCACTGAGGCCCCAGCATCTTGCCAGGTCACCCCGAGGCTGGGTCCTCGGCCGGGACGCGTCTCCAGCTCGCGTTCCAGACCCTCTTCCTCTGAGATCTCCGCCTCAGGCCACGGGAAGCCGGGGTTCCTCTCCAGATCCCGCCCCGCACCCTGACCTCACGCGGTGGGCTGGCTCCTGCAGCCGTCTGCGTGCCCGCACCCTGGGCCCGCCCGCCTCCCTGCCGGCCGTGGACAGAGCGCCGTGGGCCAGAGGCTCCCAGTGGGGCTGCTCTGTGTCTGGGAGCCAGGCCCGCCTTCTATTTTTACACCTTATCTGCCGGCGGTGCCCTCGGCCCCGGGACGGATAAAGCCGGACACACGGAGCCATTGGCTGCCTGCTGCACGGCCCGAACGGAGCTGTTTAATGTCAGTCACGGACGCAAGGAGCCCACGGAGCAGGCGTTCTCCGTCCTTGTCGCCGGGGGGCAACGAGCCCACAGAACCAAGAGTCCACGGGCCCGGCCCTGACCGTGTGGCTCAGTGGATAGAGCGTCGGGCTGCGGACTGAAGGGTCCCGGGTTCGATTCCGGTCAAGGGCATGTGCCTTGGTTGCGGGCACAACATCCTCAGTGGGGGGCGTGCAGGAGGCAGCTGATCGGTGTTTCTCTTTTTTCTTTCCCTGGTAACAGATACTCTTTCTGAAATAATTAAAGGAAATTTGGGATACCCTAGGGAAGCTTTCTCCCCGAAAACCCAGGCTTTAAATAACGCTGAGCAAATGTTACACTCTGTTTTACACCAGTTTCTAAGAGCTACACTGGGACCGGACCTCAGTTCATTAATAAACACTCCCACGAGTCATGCTCTCCCACCGTCGGCAAGCTCATTACCAAGAACTGCAGCAAAAAAAGCGCCGATGCCGAAACCGGTGTAGCTCAGTGGGTAGAGCGTCGGCCTGCGGACGGAAAGGTCCCAGGTTTGATTCTGGTCAAGGGCATGTACCGTGGCTGCGGGCACATCCCCAGTAGGGGGTGTGCAGGAGGCGGCTGATGGATGTTTCTCTCTCGTCGATGTTTCTGACTCTCTATCCCTCTCCCTCCCTCTCTGTGAAAAACCAATAAAATATATTTAAAAAGAAGAGCCACGGGCCTCGGCTCGGGTTGGTGAACGGACGGTCACCTGCAGGCCTGGCCCCGCGCAGGGCCGGGGTCTGCCCCAGGCTGGTTTTGAGGGCGCCTTCGCGGTAAGAGACGTTGAACCGGAACAACCCTGGCACCTGTCAGACAAGCCCCTCCCAGGCACCCCGTGCCCCTGAGTCCAGGCTTCTGCAGACCCACGGAGCAGCGGAGGCGGGGGCTGCTCTGCCCGCAGCACCGGGGGACGGCCACGCGTGTCACACCGATGCCTCCCGCCCGCCTCTCCCGCCAGCCTCCGGCCCAGCCAACAGCCCGTGCGTGGAGTCAGCTCGGCTCGGCAAGCTCCGCCGGGCTCAGGCACCCCCGCTCTGCTCTACGCCTGGTCCAGAGAGGGGTGCCCCCAGGTCCCGGAGAGGTGAGTAGCCAGTTATCCCATCAGGAAGTAGTCTGTGGCCCGGCCCGTGGGGCTCGGCGGTTGAGCGTCGCCCTATGGACCAGACAGTCACGGTTCGATTCCCGGTCGGGGCACATTCCCAGAGTGCAGCTCCATCCCCAGTGGGGGGCGTCAGGAGGCAGCCGATCAACGATCCTCTCTCATCATTGATGTTTCTCTCTCTCTCTCTCTCTCTCTCTCTCTCTCTCTCTCTCTCTCTCCCTCTCTCTCTCTCCCCCCCTCTCTCTCCCTCTCTCTCTCTCTCCCTCTCTCTCTCTCTCTTCCCCCCTCTATGAAATCAATACAAAAATATTTTAAGAAAAGAAAGTGAAGCTGGTGAGTGGACCGCTCAAGACAGATGGAGAGGCTCCTGTTAGCTCCCGATCCCTGTCGGATCCTGGGGGACGCTGCCTCGGGTGGGGCTTCAGCAACGAAAGGGAACAGTGGTCCGGGAGCCCTGGGTGGGGAGGGCGCTGGCCAAGGTGACACCTGTGCCATGGGGACCGGCACGGCCGTGCCCCCTGGGAGAGAGGGCACTCCTCCCGGAAGGGCTTGGGTGTGCCGGAAGCGGGGGAGGGGGCAGGCGGAGAGCGAGGGGGTGGGCGTTCGGCTGGACTCCGCAGGGTGGGCGGGCTTAGACATGGCTGATGGGGGCGCCCACACCCTGACTCGGTACATATTGAACCGGGCGGACTAGCCATCGAAGAAGAAATGTACTTATGGAGGAAAATTCTTTTTAAAAACATTTTTGTTGATGTCAGAGAGGAAGGGAGAGGGAGAGAGAGACACATCCATGATGAGAGAGAGTCACTGACCGGCTGCCTCCTGCACGCCCCCCCCTGGGGATGGGGCCCGCATCTGGGCCTGGGCCCCGACCGGGAATCGAACCCTGACCTCCCGGTTCGCAGGTCGATGCTCCCCCACGCCGGGCGGGCAGAGAACACCCCAGGAAAGGGTCTGGGCTCAGGTTGGGAGCCCACGTGGAGGAAGGTTCAGTCTGCGATGCAGGCGTCACCCAAACGCGCTCCCCGTGACCACGGGCGCCGAGGGCGCTCTGCGCGTGCGTCCCCGAAGCTCCCCCCACGTGGGTTCCCTCTGACTCCGTCCCTCGTCACCGGCTCCCCCTGGGCGGCCTGCAGCCCCACCCCGTCCGTCCCCGGGGACGGAAACCACGACCACGGCCACCAGCAGCCACGTTTCCAGAAAGTGACCTGGTGCCAGCTCCCGGAGCGCAGCACAGCGCAGTCGGGCTGCAGGGCCTCGGGCGTGGGGCTCGGGCCACACGTGCTGTGTCACCGCAGCTGGCGGCACGCCGAGACCACGTCACGCGTGCACAGACCGGAGAGATGCTTATCGCGGGCCGGAGCTCCGTCCCCACGCAGCCGGCCCGGGCCGCTCTGCCCCTTTAAGCCACAGCGCGTGGAGGGCTCTGCCCCCATCGGGCCCGGGACCCCGGGGCGTAAACCAGGCACACGGGACGATGTGTGTGTCCCGTCTCAGGACACGCCCCACCGTGCGCTGTCCGTGCGGGCACAGGTGCTCTGGGCGGAGTCACATTCCAGGCAGCATCGAGTGTATCAGGCTCCCATCGGTACAGCGGTCCCGGGGCAGAGCCGGGGGGGGGGGGGGGGGGGGAGGAAGCGCTGCTGCTCCCTGGGGAAAGTGTCTCAATTGGGTTTGTGCTCTTTTCATAACAAGGTGGGGGTGGGGGTTATTTGTCCGGCTCAGGGCAGCTGGGAAGCCCGATCAGGGGGCCGGCGCCGGCTGTGCGTGCTCCTTGGGGGACTCGAGAGTGCCGAGGGTTAGTGCCCGCGTCCCAAGAGTCGGGCAGGGGGGCAGCTTAAGTCACTATTTTCATGGGCAGCCTTTTTTCTTTTAAAATTTTTTGTAAAATTTATTTCAGAGAGAGAGGGAGAGGGCGAGGGGGAGGGAGAGGGAGAGAGAGGGAAAGGGGGAGGGGGAGGGAGAGGGGAAGGGGAAGGAGAGGGAGAAGGGGAAGGAGAGGGGAGGAAGAGGGGGGAGAGCGGGAAGGAGGGGGAGGGAGAGGGAGAGCGGGAGGTAGAGGGGGAAGGAGGGGGAGGCACAGGAAGACAGGGAGGGAGAAGGAGAGGGGGAAGAAGGGGAGGGAGAGAGGGAGAGGAAGGGGAAGAGGGAGAGTGAGGGGGAGGGGGGAGAGGGGGAGCGAGAGGGAGGAAAAGGGGGAAGGAGGGGGAGGCACAGGAAGATGGGGAGGGAGAAGGAGAGGGGGAAGAAGGGGAGGGAGGAGAGGGGGAAGAAGGGGAGGGAGAGAGGGAGGGGAAGGAGAAGAGGGAGAGAGAGGGGGAGGGGGGAGACGGGGAGGGGGAGGGAAGGGGAGAGAGAAACATCAATGACAAGAGAGAATCACTGGCCGGCTGCCTCCCGCACACCTCCCACTGGGGATGGAGCCCACAACCCAGGCCTGTGCCCTGACCGGGAATCGAACCGTGACCTCCTGGTTCCTAGGCTGATGCTCACCCCCTGAGCCACACCGGCCGGCCGACGGGAAGTCCTGCTGTCCACCATTCCGGCAACACTAGTCGCTGTTATCGTTACTGAAGGGCAATCACACTTGTTCCGTGGGACGAGGAGGGCACGAGAGAGGGGAGGAGAAGGAAGAAGAAGAGGAAGAAGAAACCATTTCAAGTTCCCCGAGGGTAACGAACACTCACCTACAACCATTTTGCATCCTTACAAACGGGAATCCTGAAACAGTCCACCGGTGTGGGATGAGGGAAGCAGGGGGAGACAGACCGCCGCGCACCCAACCCGCGCCTTTTGAAAACACGTCTGACACAGCCCTCACCGCACCTGGTGGCAGGTGGGCAGCACTGCCCCCCCCCCATCTGCACGCTGGTCTGGGCACCTCGTGCGTGGTCACCTGGCCTACGAGCCGTTGCTCAAAGGGTTACACACTTGCTTTAATCCGTGTTCCCTCCTGTGGAGTTCTTGGAAAGATGGGCAAAAGGCACTGCCTCTGTGCAGCAGGCCTTGGAGAAGGGAGGAGCCGGGGAGTTTTCTGATGAACTGTATGTGTTTTCCCTATTTTTTTTAACATATATTTTACTGATTTGTCTTACAGAGAGGAAGGGAGAGGGATAGAAAGTCAGAAATATCAATGAGAGAGAAACATCGATCAGCTGCCTCCTACACCCCGCCCCGCCACTGGGGATGTGCCTGCAACCAAGGTACATGCCCTTGACCGGAATCGAACCCGGGACCTTTCAGTCCGCAGACCGATGCTCCATCCACTGAGCCAAGCCGGTTTTGGCTTCCCTAAATATTAAAGCATGTGGAATCATTGCAGGGAGAAGGAAAGCAGCATAGTATACATAAGAACATAAATCTCTTTTTTTTCCATTCTAGAACATACATCTCTTGCAAGCCCACTCCAGCAGGTCATGCTAACACTGTGGGGTGCTGTCTGCCGTCTTTTGGAAAAAAAAAATGCACGGCATCCTGTGGGTACAATACAGGGCCTTCTATTTTCCCCCCAAATACATTTTTATTGGAGTCAGAGAGGAAGGGAGAGGGAGAGAGAGAAACATCAACGATGAGAGAGAATCATAGATCGACTGCCTTCTGCACACCCCCTACTGGGCATTGAGGACAAAGCTGGGCTGTGTCCTGACCTGGTCGGGAATCCTGACCTCCTGGTTCACAGGTCACTGTTCAACCACTGGGCCACGAGGACCAGGCCGGGGGGGCCTTGTCTTGTCACTGAACATTGTAACGGGGAGCCCCGTGTTGTTACAAAGTATCTCCCACGCATTGTCTCAGCGAGTGCACGCAACACTCCCCTGTACGTGACGTTCTGCCCTTTTCCTATTTAAGACGTTCCGGTTCCAGCGCATGAGTAAAACTGGGGGGGCACGTTTTCCCGGGTGAGGCTTTCCCACGGCTCAGGCCCTCCCCACAGAACGGTTCCACGCAGGACACGTCCACGCCAGGTTGTGGGCTTAGACTTTCAGGGTGGCCGCGTGGGTGCCAACAGCAGCCAGGACGCAGGGGCGGGGCCGGGCTGCGCAGAGAAGGGCGAGCTCCGTGGACCCCCCGCCCCCCGGCCCCCGGCCCGGGAGAAGTGACGGGTGGGAGGGGGCATCGCGGGGTTTGGCGGCAGGCGCCAAGGCCTGGGCAGCTCCAGGGCTGACTCCGGCGCCGGGATCCCCCAGTCTGGTCCACAGCCGCAGTCTGGGAGGGCCGACCCCGCAGACGGTGCGGGGTAAATGCCCCGCAGGTGCGGACCACGGCTGGGGCGGGCAGGAGGGGGCCACAGCGGGTGCGGGCGCCACTGGGGGAAGTCAGCCGGGTCTGTGAGCGGATGTGTCGGCAGCGGGGGCTGTTTGCAGGTGCGGGTCCCGAGGGCGGGGTTTCCGGCCGGCCCCAAACTCCTGCAGGTGGGCGGCGGGGCGGGCGGGGCCGGCTGGCAGAGGTAACAGGACCTGCTGCGCCTGGGGCCCACCCGCTGGAGCTAAGCGCTCTGCCAGGAGACTGGGAGGGAGGGAGGGGGTGAGCACAGGCGGCCCGGGTGCTGGGGGAGGCGGCAGCGGACGGAACTCGGGGGAGACGGGGCGGGGAGGGGCGGGCGCCTGCGGCTGGGGAGGCCCCGCCTGCCGCCGGGCACTTGGCCCGAAGCGCCGACCGGCCGGCTGTCGGGGCCGCGCTCGGCCTGCCGCAGGACACCGACCCACCGCACCCCGGACGCCGGCCTCTGGGCGCCAGACCCGGTGAGTCCAGGGCTCCTCGCCGGCTCTCGGGGGCCCGGTCGGGCGGCCAGAAGGGACTCCAGGGATGGGTCTGAGCCAGGGTGCCCCCAAACAGGAGGCTCGACCTGCGGGGAGGGTGGGGGGAATCCCCGCTCTGCCTCCCAGCGCCGGGGCAGCGCCGCCCGCTGCTATCGCCAAATCCCAGACGTTCTCTCGGAAAATGCGGAAATTCCCTAAAAGCACCCAGAGCGAGGGAAGCCGCCCGCAACGCCGTCCCTCGGGTTCCAGACCCCAAGGGCTCTGTTTTCAGGTGACCGATGGTTTCTCTGCGGGGCTGCGCGGGGCCGGGGAAAGGCGGGGAGTTCAGGGCTGGTGCCTGGTCTGACTTGGGTGGTGGGGACACGGGCGGCTTCCAGAGAGAGTTGGGAAGCCGCCCGGGTGTCCCCACCGCAGCTCTCCAGGCTCCGGTGTGACCCGAGTTTGTGTTGGTCCCCGTCTGGGTTGGGAAGGGCTTCCAGCTCCGTGAGTGCGGGCCATGCACCTGCGGGTCCCGGTCCCGGTCCCGGTCCCCTGTGGGAGGTCTGGGCGCAGCGGCCCCCATCCCCGGGCTGAGAGCTGCGAAGGCGTGTCCTCCGCTCTGGTTCACCGCTCAGCGGGATCCGGAGGTCTGGTCTGGGCGGGGTGCCCGCAGCTCTCCGAGTTTCCGGAGTCAGGGGGCCGCTCCTGACCTTAGTGAATGAGCTGCTCTCGAGCCCAAGTGCAAGGGGCACACCTCCGACTCCCAGTCCCGCCCCTGCAGGCGGACCTGGGAGAGCTCTGTGTGGCTGGGCGACTGTGTGTGTGTGTCTGCATGTGTGTGTGTGTGTGTGCACGCAGGCGACTGTGTGTGTCTGCATATGTGTGTGTGCAGGCGACTGTGTGTATGTCTGTCTGCATGTGAGTGTCTGTGTGTACAGGCAACTGTGCGTGTGTCTGCATGTGTGTGTGTGTCTGCGTGTGTGTGTGTGTGCACACGGGCGACTGTGTGTGTGTCTGCATATGTGTGTGTGTCTGCATATGTGTGTGTGTCTGCATATGTGTGTGTGCAGGCGACTGTGTGTATGTCTGTCTGCATGTGAGTGTCTGTGTGTACAGGCAACTGTGTGTGTGTCTGCATGTGCATGTGTCTGTGTGTGTTTGAGTAGGTGTCTGTGTGTGTCTGCGTGTCTGCATGCGTGTGTGTGTGTGCAGGTGACTGTGTGTGTGTGTCTGCATGTGTGTGTGTCTGCATGTGCGGGTGACTGTGTGCGTGTGTGGGCATCTATTGTGCATCTCTGTGTGTGTTTGAGTGTGGGTATCTGTGTGTGTCTGCGCGTGCAGATGTCTGTGTGTGCGTGTGTGTGTATGTGCTTCTGTGTGTGTCTGCGTGTGTGGGCACCTCCGTGTGTGGGCGTGCTGGGGGTTGGATGGGACACGATTCGTTCACGCACCCGCACCCGCATGCCTGCGTCCTGGGAGGATGCATGGCGCTCCCGCCCCGGCCAGACCCCGCTCTGGCCTCTGCCGTGGGGAACGGGCAGCAGAGATCCCTCCATGCTCACAGCCCAGGTGTTGGTGGGGAGACAAACAGTGGACAACGGAGGTGACGAGTGAGAACTGTTATCTAAGCAGGTGTGAGCGCAGGGGGAGGGGAGGGGGCGGGTGGAAATCATGCTGTTATTCAGTCACCACGGACTCGCGGCTCTTCAGGAAAAGGTGGGTTGATATTAATCATACACGTTTTAATACGCAAACACACACTGCTGATAAAATACATGAATAATATAAATAAAGTGGTTTACATTTTATTATGTGAACACCTGCTGTGTGGGTAGAGGTTTCCATCTAGTCCCCCCATTGCTTCCCAGAGTGCACTAGGCTTCACCGGTGGTTTGCTCTCAGTGGCCTTGCTTCCGGTCTAGCGCTTTGCCTCCCGTTTGGGTGGGCAAACCCAGCTGGCACCTTGGGGCACTGGATGGGGCTGGTGGGCAGGTCTCACCTCACCGAGTCCCGGCAGGCAGCGCCCAGACCGGGCACCCAGTGGCCGTTAGGAGGGGAGCTGACGGGCAGGGTGCGTGGGGGTCCGAGCGGGCCGGCGTCAGGATGGGGCTCACAGCCAGAGAGTCCGTAGAGTGTCCACAGACAATACGGTGGCCTCGCCGTTCTCGCCGAGACCGGCAAAAGCGAGAGGACAAAGTGGGGCTTATCCGCCCCCACAAAGCCTGGGGGATGGTCACGGTGGATCCCGTGATCAGAGGGAAGCTGGGGCTCCCCCAATGCATTTAACCTGCTGAGGGAGAGCCCACTGCCTCCCTCCTTGTGACCTCCCCTGCCCCCCCCCCCGAAGCCTGGGAGCCCACTGTCACCCCCTCTCCCCGCCAACATCTCATCCCGTTCCATGTGGTTTGACCGGGCCCCTTACCCCGAAGCCCTTCCTGGTTACTGGTCCTCTGACAGCGGCACTGAGCCCTGAGCAGGCTGCGTCCTCGTCCCTGAGACCCCCAACCGCCCTCGGGATGTGCTGCCTCTGGGAGGCCACGTGGGAGACCCCGCGGAGCCAGGACCACCGGGAGGGGTGGGGCCTGTTGGCTCATTCCTGCAAGGAGGCGCTGTGCCTCCAGAACTCCGACCTGGGGTCCCGGTGACGATGCCAACGGCTGACAACTGCTTCTAAGGAAACTCGGTGCGTGGAGTTTTAATTAAAAAAATATCCTGTTATTGATTTCAGAGAGGAAGGGAGAGGGGGAGAGAGAAACTTCCATGATGAGAGAGAATCATGGATCAGCTGCTTCCTGCGCGCCCCCCACTGGGGATGGAGCCCTCAACCCGGGCTGGGAATTGAACCCTGACCTCCTGGTTCATAGGTCGATGCTCAACCCCTGAACCCCGCTGGCCAGGCACCTCCCAGAATTCCTGCCCCGATAAGACCGTGTCCGCCTGCATCGGGCTTTTCCGTGGCTGCTTCCCACCCCCCCCCCACACCCCCTCCCCCACTCCCTGAGCTTGCTTCCTGACCGGGCCAGGCCGAGTGACGGCTCCCAGGCCTGCTGCTCTTTAGGAAAAGCTGAAGGAATGCGTTATAGGAATGTCCCTCCCTCTCTCCCCTGTCCCTCCCAGGGGCCTGCACAGGGTCCATCGAGGCCGAGTCGGGCTGGACCTCAAGATCCCGGACTCCAAGCCTGACTCCCCCGCCCCTGCCCACCCGAGACCTGTCCCTCTGCAGACACAGCGGGGAGGCGACACAGCGGCCAGGCCCATCGGGGGCCACGCAGACGGCGGGCTGGGGAGTCCGCTCTGAGCGCGCCCGGCTGCTGCAGGTGCTGCTGGGCGCGGGGCCAGGGCCGGGGCGGGGGGTGGGGGGCGGATAGGGGGCTGAGGGAGCCAGGACTGCATGGCAGTGGGGGCCTCACCGAGCCAGGACCGGGGCCCAGGGGTCTCCACGTGCCCCTGTGAGTCAGCACCACGGCCAGAGCCCCGTGCCCCTGGGATCCCGGCGGCTCAGGTCCGAGCTCTGAGAATGGGCTGCGTCCGCCCGAGGGGTGTGTTTGGAGCCGGAGCCTCCGGTTCCTGCTGCTCCTGCGCCCCGGCCCCTTCCCTGTGCAGGTGCGGGCGGTGGTGGCTCCCCCTGGGCAGGCGACCCCGATGGCACGTTGGGGCAGGAGCAAGACCCATGGGTCCCGGAGGCCGGCTCCTCAGCGCCTTTGAGCTGAGGAGGAAGCCATTCCTCTGAGAAGACCAGACCTGCCTTTTCCGCATGAAGTCTGTGCACGGAGTGGCCAGAGGATGGTGATCGCTGAACGCAGAATCATCTGGCCACTCAGTGTCTGTCCTATAGAATAAAAAGCTAATATGCAAATTGTCCCCTTGACTAGGAGTTCGACCAACAGGCAGGACGGCCAACCACCCGTGTCCCCTCCCCCTGGCCAGGCACGAATTCGTGCACCGGGGCTCTGCTCAGGAGAGACCATTGTGCAGATCAGGAGGTGGCACACAGAATAGACTGAGGCCTGAGGGAAGGCACCTGAGGTTTTGTGTGTGTGTGTGTGTGTTTTTAATTGATTTCATAGAGGAAGGGAGAGGGGGAGAGAGAGAAACATCAATGGTGAGAGAGGCCTGGTATGGTTCGGCCAGCCTGGGCGGGAGGTGTGGGGGAGGGACATGGCGGTTGGCCGTCCTGCCTGCTGGTCAAACTCCTGGTCAAGGGGACCATTTGCATATTCGCCTTTTATTCTATAGGATAGACACGGAGTGGCCAGATAATGCTGGGTTCAGAGATCATCATCATCTGGCCACTCCGTGTATGTTCACATGCGTTTTTGAGGAGAGGCATGACCTTGGGTGCGTCCGCTCCCCTCGGTGGATCCCAGTTTCCCGTGAGTCGAGGTGGTTGGAGCGTGGCTCTCCGGGTTCACCTGAGTCCACATCTCCCACGGCGGCCCTGGCAGCGCATCGTTCCGTGGAGGGAACGTGGGAATGGCGTGCAGATTGGATCTGGGTCATTAAAACTGGTCCCAGGCTCGTTTTGAGGCTCATTACACAAAAGCACCGCGTGACTGTGAGGCCACCTGGGGAGGTTTCGGGGAGCATGACCCCGTCAGGATTCCGTCAGGATTCCGGGAGACAGCTCAGCCCCCCAGGGTGTCATGTGGGTGCTCAGGGGCGGGCATCCAGATGAAAGCCACGGGGAAACTGTCACCTTCAATGAGGCTCCTGGGCAGTTCAGGGGGAGGAGGGGGCGGAGGGGGCAGACCCCGGCTGAGCTGGTGCACTGGCCACGGAGGGAGCGCCACGCGACCTCCCACAGGACCCTGCGCGAGGCTGCCAGGCGATCGGGGAGGGCGGTGGTCGGCGAACTGCGGCTCTGTTTGCCGCTCTGTTGACTAATGAGATTGCCGACCACTGGGGTAGGGTTTCCACTCAGTGCTGTGCCCAGGGGTGTGTCCACCTGGACGCCCCGCAGCCCCCCAGCCTGACCAGGTGTGCAGACTGCAGGCCCCGGCAGCGTGAGCTTTTCCCGGGCCACGGGGCTGCGTGTCAGCTCTGGGGTGAGCGCGGAGGAGCAGCTGCACACGCCACGGTGCCAGGCCTCGGTGGGCAGGGAAGGAAGGCGGGCACGCACAGAACACGGTGGGCGGGACGCCACGGTGCTGAGGAGGAAAAGGAAGAAGGAAAGCAGGGGTACGGAACCCGACACCTTGTACATAATGTGTTATCTGCTCCGGCTGCTGCACAGAACACCAGGCGGGACCCCGCAGACGTATATTTTCTCACAGTTCTGGAGGCCGGAAAGTCCAAGGTCAAGGTCCTGGCGGGGTGCGGCGTCTGGCCAGAGCACTCCGCTGGCTTGCAGGTGGCCACCTGCTCACGGTGTCCTCCCCGGGCAGAGGGGGCAGGTGGCTCTTCCTCTTCCCCTACAGAGGAGGCCCCACCCTGAGGGCCCCTTTCAACCTCAATGACCTCTTAGCGCCCCTCTCTCCAGGGCCGGTCACTTTGGAGGTGAGGGCTACTTAAGCATTGGGGGGAGGAACTGCATTTGGTCCTTAGCCTGTGAGCTAAAGGCACACAGACCAGGCGTCTACCAAAGGCCCTCATTCTGGGGGCTGCCTGTGGCGTGGCGGGTGGGGCTGGTGGGTGGGAATAAACGGGAATCAATTTATCAACTGACCAATCAAGAGAGACCTTCATGCAGACCAGGAGGTGGCCCACCGCATGGGCGGAGGCGTGTGGGAAGGCACCTGAGGCTTTTTTGTGTGTTTATTTTATTGATTTCAATAAGAATTTTTGTTGGTTTTAATAAAGGAAGGGACAGGGAGAGAGAGAGAGAGAGAGAGAGAGAGAGAGAGAGAGAGAGAGAGGGAGAGAGAGAGAGAGAGAAACATCAATGGGGAGAGAATCATTGATCAGCTGCCTCCTGCCACCCCCCACTGGGGAGGGAGCCCACACCCCGGGCATGCCCCCTGACGTGGAATCGAACCCTGACTCTTGGTTCATAGGTCAACGCTCAACCCCTGAGCCATGCGGGCCGGGCGGCAGCCGAGGTTCTAAAAATTGCCCGCCTTTGTGTGCGTGGTGTGCGGGTTTTGGCCAAGACGTACATTTTTTTAAATATATATATTTTATTTTTTACAGAGAGGAAGGGAGAGGGGTGAAAGTCAGAAACATCGATCAGCTGCCTCCTGCACACTCCCCCCAACTGGGGATGTGCCCGCAGCCGAGGTACATGCCCTTGACCGGAATCGAACCCGGGACCCTTCGGTCCGCAGGCCGAGGCTCTATCCACTGAGCCACACCGGTTTGGGCCAACACGTACATTTTGAGTTCAAGCTGCCCTTTTCCTCTACAGAGTCTCCCAGGACCGCGCTGCCCGCAGCGGCCCCCCGAGAGCAGGATGAGCCTGCCGAACGCCACGGCCGTGACCCCGCTCCTGGCCAGGCTGTGGCGGGCGACCGCCCACCCCGGCGGCAACACGTCCGGCCCGGCCCGCCGCTCCCCGGGCGACAGCGCCGGCGAGATGGAGGCGCTCTACATCCTCATGGTGCTCGGCTTCTTCGGCTTCTTCACGCTGGGCATCATGCTGAGCTACATCCGCTCCAAGAAGCTGGAGCACTCCCACGACCCCTTCAACCTGTACATCGAGTCCGACGCATGGCAGGCGCAGGACAAGGCGCTGCTGCAGGCGCGCGTGCTCGAGAGCTTCCGGGCCTGCTGCGTCCTCCAGAACCCGCTGGCGGTGGAGCGGCCCGACGCCCACCTGCCCGGGACCAGGCCCCCGTCGTGACCCGGGGCCGGGAGCTGGACAGGGCCTGCTGGACAGTCAGATTCCTCCCACCCTGGACAGTCCACTTCCTCCCACCCTCCCGCCCTGGACAGTCCACCTCCTCCCACCTTCCCGCCCTGGACAGTCCACTTCCTCCCACCCTCCCGCCCTGGACAGTCCACTTCCTCCCACCCTCCCGCCCTGGACAGTCCACTTCCTCCCACCCTCCCGCCCTGGACAGTCCACTTCCTCCCATCCTCCCGCCCTGGACAGTCCACTTCCTCCCACCCTCCCGCCCTGGACAGTCCACTTCCTCCCAACCTCCCGCCCTGGACAGTCCACTTCCTCCCACCCTCCCGCCCTGGACAGTCCACTTCCTCCCACCCTCCCGCCCTGGACAGTCCACTTCCTCCCACCCTCCCGCCCTGGACAGTCCACTTCCTCCCACCCTCCCGCCCTGGACAGTCCACTTCCTCCCACCCTGGACAGCTCTATTTCTCTCTCGTACTCTGTATGGTATGGACACTTTTTTTTTGCAATTATGAGGGTGAGGAGTGGGTTAATAGCCCTATTTCTCTAAGATCACATCCCTTCTCCCAGAGACTGTGCAGCATCTGTCCCCAGAGATTCTGGCCTCTGGGAATAAGAGCTGCACTTCCCAGACTCCCTTGCAGCTAGCAAGGTCCTGTGATGAAGTCTGGCTGGTAGAAGGTGGACGGAGGAGGGGAATTTCTGAGAGGTTCCTGAAAAGAGAAGGACATGGCCTCCACTCCTCTTCCCCTCCCCTCCCAGGGGCCAGGGCCTGGGTGAGGGTGTGGCAGCCTGGCTCTGGGAACCGATGGTGTGTTCATGGAGGGCAGAGTCTCCAGGCAGTGCCACAGGCAGGTTCTCCCATCCTTTCGGGAGCCCCGCCCGCTCAGACGTGGCTGGGAAAGGAAGCTAGCTCCCATCTTCCTGAAGATAGTTGTGGTTTACGTGAAAGCAGCAGAGTCGATATTCTCATGTAGGGGTTTTCTCTCTTCTCCACGTCCACCGTGGAAAGAGAGTGGGTCCAGTTTCTGAGTAGAGGAGCTGGGGACTGAGAAAATAAAAGAAAGAAGAGAGGACACAGACATAGAAATAAAAAGCTGGGGCCGGGTGGAATCTCTGTTCTCTCTGATGGAGAGACAGGAATCCAAACCCAACAGCAGGGTGTTTATTTATATTCCAAAATACTAAGGACTTTCACCAGAAAAAGCTTAGGATCAAAGGAGCTTGAGTAGGCCCAGGCCCTACTCATTCCCTCATTCCTGGCTCGGCTGAATCCACATTTCAAGGGCTCTCTCCCCGACGCCTGGAGCAAGTGAAGAGTCAGTACTGATAAGGCGTCCAGCCTTCTTGGTGGATGTGTTTCCAAGACGCGGCTCTGCCTGGCGCCTCGGATTCAGCTGACGCTGATTTAAAGAATGCTCAGGTGTCTTCCCTGGGAGCCCTCGACGTTCTCACTACTATGGACGAAGATGCAGGAGAAAATAAACGCAGCTTCAGAATGCACGCCGAGAGGAAGGTGCTGGTGATCACGGCGGGAGGGAGGGGCCCACCATCCCTGAGCCCAGGGGAGGACGGCTGTGGCCCAGCAGCACTGCCTGGGGCCAGCTGGAGGGCCTTTGGAGGTGTGCCCCCTCTGCGGCTGACTCTTGTCCTCCCGAGAGACCCGTTCACGTCCCGGTCCCCGCGGGCATGGTTATTGGGAAACAGGGCCTTTGCGGATGGCATCAAGGAAGGTGGGGCCACGGGTGACCGATGTCCCCGAGGAAGAGGGAGGTCTGGACCCGGACAGAGAGCCCGTGTGCCCACGGAGCGGAGACCGGAGCGACGCAGGCACAGCCATGGGTCACCTGGCGACGCCACCACTGAAGCTGGCGGAGGCGAGGAGGAGGCCCCTGCCGGTCAAGAGGAACCCTGACTCCGACTTGTGGCCGCTGGACTGGGAGGCCACGCGTTTCTGTGGTTTTGGGCCGCACAGCGTGGGCTGTTCCGTTACGGCAGCCGCGGGGAGCTCAGGGGGTCACAGAGCTCCTCTCCTCCACCCGCTCCCGACGGCTGCTTCCTCCCGGCCTCCTGCTGCTCCAGACGAGAGGTGGGGAATGGGCGGAGGGGTGCGTGGGGCACACCTCCTTCTCTCCCGCAGGAGAAGGAAGCCTCCTTAGCGTGCCCGACCTAAGGGTCCAGAGCCACGTGCCCGTGGTTTTCAGCCTCAGTCTCCAGTGGCACGGCAGCGTGTACATGGACAGCTGTGGCCACACGTGATCATGGCCACGGGCAGCCTTGGCCACGGGCAGTGCTGGCCACAGAAGCCTTGGTCACAGGCAGCGCCAGCACTCTGGGACCCCTTGCATGCTCACCTGCCTGGGCATTCCTAAACACGTAATAAAACACTTGTTCACAACCCGCACAGCATCTAAACGTAGCACACAGCATTGTGGGCCGTCCTCAAAGGGACAGCCCCATCCCGGCTGCGTCCTGTCCTGTGTCGACAGCCAGGCCTCAGGGGTGCTGGCAGGGTCCCGGTGTGGATGCTGCAGTCCTCGAGCGGGTGCCTCCGGGGTCAGAGAGTCCTTTGAAAATCTAATGAAAGCTAACGATGCCTCACCCCGCCCCTCCCCCTGCAAGAGCAAATACTCATGCACAGCATTTTGCCCACCATCTGGGCGGGGGTTCGTGGGCCCACAAGCCCGTTTGCCTGCTGGCTCCTGTGTGGTCCCAGCTGCAGACAGACCGGCCTAGCCCACATCGGAGGAGAGGTGGGTGGGAGGTCAGGTGTGGGTGTGTGTGGGGGGGACCCAGGGTGTACGTGGCCCCTGTGAGTCATAAGGCCACACTGACCTTGGTGTCCCAGACATGGGCCTGGCTCCTTATCATCAGTCACTCCCCCTGGGACTCCGTGACTTTTCCCTGGAGGGAAAGGCCGTGAGCTCCGGTCTGCCCGTCAAGGGGGAGCCAGCTGCTCAGCTCACCCCGACACCCCTCACCTCTCCCAGGCCCCTCATCCCGTCACTGTGAGTCCGTGTGTCCTGATTCCGTTTGCTCCTCAGATTCTTGGGACTGGTCGAGGAAGGGAGTCCGCCCTGGAGAGACAGACCTACTGTGTGCACACCTCGCTGACTCAGATGGGGGAGAGTTAGCCAACCTCACCCCTCCCCTGCCCTGCACCCCCTGGCCTGGCTTTAATACTGCAGGAGAGATAGGCAATGCATTGGTCTGTTGACCTTGAAGCGCTAGCTCCGACCATGACCTGTCACGGAACAGCAGAGGGCACAGGCACCGAGATATTCAAGGACATACCCAAGGTCATCGGTGGCTGAAAAACCCACTGGAGGTGAGCAGGAGCGCTGCCTCCCTGACTTCTGGCTCTCGTCCTTCTGATTCCCAGGTGGGGTCCCGGTGGCCGGCGATGGAGCACAGGCTGCTCAGAGAGTCTGTGTCGCCGGGACCACAGAGCAGAGACCACAGTCACTGTGGGCGGGGGCGGGGACTTCCCCAATTGACTCTGTTGCACACGCTCACTCCACTTGGTCATCTTTACAGGCTACCACCTGTAGTATCGGTTCATTCTCCAGAGGGCCTAACGCCACCCGCCCTGTGTGTCCTGCGTGCCCTGCGTGCCCTGCGTGACCCGGTGGCTCCGAGGGCAGGAGGTCTGACCCATCTGCTGGGCCTTCAAGGAAGAAAGGGCGAAAACTGAGCCAAAGGGAGCCACTGTGAGACTGGTGTGAAGTCCCCCCCCCCCCAACTGGCCTGCATTCTCCCGGGTCTGCTCCTGTTTGGCACAGAGAGTTAGCCATCAGAGTTAGCCATGGGAGTTAGCCATGAGGGTTAGCCATGAGGGTCAGCCATCATAGTTAGCCATGAGGGTTAGCCATCAGAGTTAGCCATGAGAGTTAGTCATGGGAGTTAGCCATGAGGGTTAGCCATGGGAGTTAGCCATGGGAGTTAGCCATGAGGGTTAGCCATGGGAGTTAGCCATGGGAGTTAGCCATGAGGGTTAGCCATGAGAGTTAGCCATGGGAGTTAGCCATGAGGGTTAGCCATGAGGGTTAGCCATGGGAGTTAGCCATGAGGGTTAGCCATGGGAGTTAGCCATGGGAGTTAGCCATGAGAATTAGCCATGGGAGTTAGCCATGAAGGCTAGCCATGAGGGTTAGCCATGAGAGTTAGCCCTGAGGGGCAGGCAGAGGGAACGTGTGCACTCCCAACCCTCCTGCCTACAGGCAGGGCCGTGTGGCCTACAGACCGACCATGGCTCCCTGAGCACGCCCATCCCAGATGCCCAGCAGGAGAGACTGCTCCCGGCACAGTGCGAGGCGAACCCTAAGTCAGACTGGGGAGATAAGCAGAGGTTGGAGGACGTGAGGACAAAGGAAACGGGCAGGAGCTAAGAGCGGATGGACCCACGTGTGCGCTCTGTGCAGAAGCCAACTCCTTGGATACATCAACAAAGCCAAGTGCAGGAAGGAGTCTGGAGGTGTGGGTGTGGAGCCTCTGGGCCTCCCCTCCTCCCCTCGCCCCCCGCCCCGTGCACGGGGCGTCTGTGAGGCAGCAAAGCCAGAGCTGGCACCAGCTCCTGGACTGTCTGTGGGCTCCACCATGGAAAGGCACTCTGGGCGCGGCTGCCCCCTGGTGGTGGCATGGAGCACATTCCTCAGTGCCCCCAGGGGTTGGGGAGGGAGGTTCTGAGCATCCCCTGGAGCAGGTGGGGCCTGCTGGGCGCTGGGCGAGGTTCCAGTGACCGTCAGAGACTCAGGAAAGTGACTTCAATTCACGCGTCGGGTTCAGTGACGCCGGTGGAAGCTGGGAGGAGAGGTGTCTCTGGCAGTGCCTCCAAGGGCCCTTCTGGGGGGCACTCGGAATTCTGAGGACTTGCTGGCCCTCTCCCCCTCTTTTGTGATGGAGCCTGCCTAACCCATTGCCAAGGATAACTCCCCCTCCCTCCAGCTCTGGGAAATCCATCTCTGGGGGGACTGAGCCCCCTCTAGGCCCAGGCTGGGACCCCGTGCTGTGCTGCTATGTGCGGAGGGGGGACTCAACCCAGGGGGACGGGAGAGGGCCCCCATGTTCTGACCCTGCTCCTCGGTGCACTGGGGAGGGCACAGGCACACTCGGGGCTGTGGGTGGCCCGACACGCATTCCCCACGGGACAGGGGAGGCCCGGGGGCTCATCAGGCCACAAGTCCCTGGAGCCCAGGGGATGTGGCTGTGGCTGTGCCTGTGGCTGCGACAGGGGCTCCCTTCTCCGGCCGCTCCAAGGACACAACATGAACCCTGGAACCATCTGCCCCCCTTCCCTGTGCACCTTCCACACCTGCCCTGTAAGTGGGGATGCTCGGCAGCTCAGCCTCCACAGGACGCCCCGCAGCACAGCCACCGAGGCCAACAGGATGAGTCACAGCCAACAGGAGTCACTCTGTTGGCATTTCCTGCCTCAGAGGACCTGGCAGAGCTTACCCTTAGGGTTAGGGTTAGGGTTAGGGTTAGGGTTAGGGTTAGGGTTAGGGTCAGGGTTAGGGGTTAGGGGTTAGGGTTAGGGTTAGAGTTAGAAATAGGGTTATGGTTATGGTTAGGGTTAGGGTTAGGATTAGGGGTTAGAAATAGGGTTAGGGTTAGGGGTTAGGATTAGAAATAGGGTTAGGGTTAGGGTTAGGGTTAAGGTTAGGGTTAGGGTTAGGGTTAGGGTTAGGTTTAGGGTTAGAGTTAGAAATAGGGTTAGAGTTATGGTTAGAGTTATGGTTAGGGTTAGGGTTAGGGTTAGGGTTAGGGTTAGGGTTAGGGTTAGAGTTAGAAATAGGTTTAGAGTTATGGTTAGGGTTATGGTTATGGTTATGGTTATGGTTATGGTTAGGGTTAGGGTTAGATATAGGGTTAGGTGCCGGAAGCCAATCAATCAGTGCTTTAATAATGGAGAGCTGTGGACAGGGAGTTAGGAGGGCTGGTCAACTTTAATTGCTCTGAGGGGATAGAGCTGGTTCCTGGGATGTTGGTGGTTGAAGCAGCTCTCACCTGTTAGTACTTAAATCTACTGATTGACTTTTACTGGTGTTTCAGGCCTGATGCTTACAGCTGTATGTTATGATTTTAATCTTAATAAAAGGAATGGTCAAGCCAGAAAGAGTGGGAATTCTGCCACTAGAGTTGGACTTCCGCCTGGCCCCCATTTTCCAAATTAATATTTTTCTGAGTCTCTTCATTCATTTGCGTGCGGCCTTCTCCAGAAACCCAAACCCTGAACCAGGGACCCTGAATCATGCAGGACATAAAAAGGGGTTCTCACAGTTAGGTTTAGAGATAGGGTTAGGGCTAGGGTTAGGGTTAGGGTTAGGATTGGGGTTAGAGTTAGGATTGGGGTTAGGGTTAGGTTTAGGATTAAGGTTAAGTTAGAGTTAGGGTTTGGGTTAGGGTTAGATATAGGGTTAGGGTTAGAGATAGGGTTAGGATTAGGGTTAGGATAGGGTTAGTATTAGGCTTAGGGTTAGAGATGGAGATAAGGTTAGGGTTCAGGATAGAGTTAGGGTTCGTGTTAGAGATGGGTTAGGGTTAGGGTTAGATATAGGGTTAGGGTTAGAGATAGGGTTAGGGCTAGGATTAAGTTGGGTAAGTGTTAGGTTAGGGTTAGATATGGAGATGGGGTTAGGGTTAGGGTTAGAGATAGGGTTAGGGTTAGAGATAGGGTTAGAGTTAGAGATAGGGTTAGGGCTAGGATTAGGTTAGGGTTAGGGTTAGGTTAGAGTTAGAGATGGAGATAGGGTTAGGGTTCGGGATAGAGTTCGGTTTGGGGTTAGAGATAGGGTTAGTGCTTTAGCTAGGGTTAGGGTTAGGGTTAAGGTTGGGTTATCATTAGGGACCCCATGGAGCCTTGTATGGGTGGGTTAGTGTTAGGATTATGGTTAGGGTTAGGGTTGGGTTCGAGTTCAGGTTAAGGTTGGGTGATCATTAGGGACCCCATGGAGCCTGTGTGGGTGGGGTTGGAAGCACCCACAGGGACTCAGTGAGGTGATTTCATTGCTGCTGAAGACCTTTCAGAACCAGGGGATACAGAACAAGCAACCGGAAGCCAACCCCTTGTAGGAGAAGACAAATTCTGAATTTGCCACAGGGAGGAGCAGTGGGAAAGTTGCTTTAACCCTAAACCTAACCCTAACCCATATCCTACACCTATGCCTATCTTTGCCTCTACCCATAACTCTATGTCTAACCCTAACCCTAATTCTTAATCCCTAACCATAACCCTAACCTTAACCAATAACTCTAACCCTAACCAATAACCCTAACCATAACCATAACCCATAAACCTAACTCTAACCCTAGCCCTAAAACCTAACTCTAACTATAACTATAACCTTAACCCTAACCATAACCCATAACCCAACCCTGTCCCTAACCCTAAACTATAACCAGAACTCTACCCTATCCCGGATCCTAATCATAACCCATAAACCTAACTCTAACCCTAGCTCTACAACTTAACCCTAACTATAACCATAACCTTAACCCTAAACCCTAACCCTGGCCCTAAACTATAACTAGAACTGTACCCTAAACTCGAATGCTAACCCTAACCCTAAACCTAACCCTAACCCTAAACTATAACCAGAACTGTACCCTAAACTCGAATGCTAACCCTAACCCTAACCCTGGCCCTAAACAATAACCAGAAATGTACCCTAAACCTAACCCTAGCCCTCCCACTCACCCACAGTGAATGTTAGGTCCCTGTCCCCCACTGCCCTGCCCACTCGCCCACTCTGTGTCTCTCACCGGACAGTCTCCCGAAACCAGCTGCTGTCTCATTTCCGGCCAGGGAGGCTCCCCGGGAAAGGGAGGGTGGGACTAACGGGGCCTCGAAAGGCCTGGGGGCGGCAGGATGCATGGAGGACGCACCTGCTCTCAGGATTCCCAGGGGCCTGCGGGGAAGAGCCAGGTGTGCATGGCGCTTTAAGCACAGTTTTGGGGTGAGATTTTATTTTATTTATTTTCTAAATATATATATATATATATATATATATATATATTTTTTTTTTTATTTGAGGGAGGGAGAGGGAGAGAGATATATAAACATCAATGATGAGAGAAAATCATTGATTGGCTGCCTCCTGCACGCCCTCTACTGGGGATCGAATCCGCAACCGCAGGCCTGTGAACCTTGGCCGGAATCGAACCTGGGACCCTTCCGTCCACAGGCTGATGCTCTATCCACTGAGCAACACCGACCGGGGCTTGGGGTGAGAATTTAATGAGTGGTTGCGTTGTTCTCTGTGGCTGCCACAACCATTTCCCACAGAACTGGTGGCTTCAAACAGCCACGACTTCCTCTCACCAGCCCTTGAAGCTGGAAGCCCAAAATCCAGGTGTCGGCAGCACCACACTCTTTGGGGTTCTGGATGGGGTCCCTTTCCTTCCAGCTCCTGGGGCGCCAGCTGTCCTTGGCTTGTGGCTGCATCCCTCTGCTCTCCGCTCCGGGCGTGTCCCTGCCTCCCCTCTCAGAGCACCAGCCCTGGGCGCCAGCCCCCCCCCCCCCCCGCACGCTCTCACCCACAGACCCTTCACTTATCACCCAGCCACGGCTTCCCCCAGACAAGGCCAGGCTCTGAGGTTCTGGGTGGACCCAGCCCACTGCAGGGATCCTGGGCCGACAGTTCAGAGCGATGCCAGGCACGGAGCAAGCGCTCAGCCCGGGTTTAGTTCTGGTTCTAGTTCAGGGTTAGGGTTAGGGTTAGGGTTTAGGGACAGGGTTGGGTTACGGGTTAGGGTTCAGGTTATGGTTATGGTTAGGTGAGTGGTGGCAGTAATCACCACGGCTGTGGCTTTTCTCGCCTGAGCTTCGCTGTGTGCTCTGACCCCTCGGCTTTATCGTGTGGCTGGTCCCGGGTCCGAGAGGGAAACAAACCTCACGCCCTGTGCTGGCAGAGCAGTGAGTGTGGGGAAGGGTTAAACAGGCGCAGAACCAAAGAGGCTTCCGGAAAAGAGGCCGAGGATATGGAGACAGGCTGTGACGTCAGACAGGCAGCGGTTGGCACACCCGTGTCTGACGGGAGTTCTATTGGTTGGGTGTAGACAGTCAGCATTCGGATTTTAAAAAACCAGTAACGATCGTTAAGCCCGTATCTATGCAATTTAAAAAGCTTTTTAAAAAATTATTCTTGCCGAAACCGGTTTGGCTCAGAGGATAGAATGTCGGCCTGTGGACTGAAGAGTCCCAGGTTCGATTCCGGTCAAGGGCATGGACCTTGGTTGCGGGCACATCCCCAGTGGGGGGTGTGCAGGAGGCAGCTGATCGATGTTTCTCTCTCATCGATGTTTCTAACTCTCTCTCCCTTCCTCTCTGTAAAAAATCAATAAAATATATTTTAATTTTTTTTCTTTATTGATTACAGTGTTGCATATGTGTCCTGTTCCCCCATCCCCCCATCCATCCCTCCCTCATGCCCTCACCCCCTGTTGTCTGTGTACAAGCTTTTTTTTAAATGCTTTTGTATGTGTGTGTGTAAAATCCAGGTACTAACCATGTGATGCTGGAAAACCCATGCGTCCCCATCCTGCAAACATGCTGTCTCACCAGCGCCCTCTATTGAAAGCCCTCCGCCCGGACACCCGGGATCCCCTGCAGCTCCGTGCGGTGACCCTCTCGCCAGCAGGGGGCAGAGCACCCCCGGGTACCACGGAGCCCTGCGGGGAGAATGCTCAGGCTGCGGCCTGTGGGGGCGAACGGCCAGGTGTGTGCTGTGGGCATCAGCCCGCCTACTCAGCGTCGCTGCATCAGCGACCGCGGGAGGATGAGGGACAATCTCCACGGCTTTTGTTTGTTTTGCTAAAAGCCGGGCGGGGCAGCCGCAGGTGCTGTTTGCACACCCCGTTTGTCCCGCGGGCTGTTTCCCGACAGGATGAACCTCCTACGAGATGATGGGGAGACCTGCCAGTTCCTCATTGTTGCAGGTCTTGGGGCTGTTTTCTGAAAATACACAAACGTGTTCTCGACCAGAAGTTAATAAAGGGATCTTTTCTGTACATTAGACGTGGGATTCTTTTTATTTTTTGCCCGAATGATTTTCCTGTGGTCTGTCCCGACCGCGAAGACAGCCCAGAGATAGAGGACGCTGATGACACCTCGCCATGCCGGCAGTCAGTAGCTGAGTGTCGCTGCGGGCGGCCCAGGACCGAACCAGAGAGGGTGGACCTGCATCACCACCCTGTGTCCACCATCCAGACCCCATGGCTGACATGTACACATACGGAGCTATTTGACGTTGAAACTGGGACTCAGAACTGTTGGACGTTGAAACGGAGACTCAAACATTTTTGGTTCTTATATATTTATTTCCAGTCTGCAGATGCAAGATTTTTTTTTTTTTTTAAGAAAAGAAACCGGGGGGTGGGGGCGGGGGGAGATTGATACAGAGGCAAAGAAGCATGGAACAGACGGTCAAACTACAGCGGGAAGGCAGGGGAGGGTGGGGGGCGGGGGCTGTAAGAGATCAGGCGAAGGACTTGTGTGCGTGTGTATAATAAGCGTAAGCAATGGACACAAGGCACGGAGGGGGGGCAGGTGAGGACATGTGCTGGGGGATGGGGGAGGCTGGCGTGAGGACAATGGGGGGGGGGAAGGAAAACCTATGTGCTACTATTTGTAATACTTTAAAGAATTAAAAAATTAATTAACTGAAAAAAAGAAGAAGAGGCTAAGGAGGGGGTTGGGGGGGAGACCAGCTATAGGGGGTGGGACTTAAAGGCCTGGAGATGGATTTCAAACACGACAGAAACGCCGATGCCTCGCCCAGAGTTGATGATGTGCCTGGCAAACTCAAACTGCTGGCTTTGCCTCTCCGCGGGGAGCAGGTGCTGGCAAAGAGCACAGCAGACCATTCCAGGGACGCTGCCCCGAGGACCGGGGGGTCTTAGGCGCCCGTGGGAGGTGGCCTCGCACGTTCGGGGTGCCCCGCTTTACTCACGAGGCACTCAGCACGCAGCGCCCCCCCCCCCCCTGCCCGCTTGCGGTCCCCGGACAGCACCTGGAGGGGGCCCGCTGGCGTGCGGACGGCACCTCGGTCCTCCCAGGGCGTGAGGGGCCCCGGCGTGGCCCCCGTGTGGCTGCGGCCGGCCTCCCGGACGCGCGAGGCGTCCCGCTTTCGCCGTTACACGGGGGCCGTGACGGCCGAGCACGCGTGTCCCGGACACGGGGCACGCACAGCCCCGGAATGCCTGACGGCCGAGCCCGGGAGGCGCATGCCAATGTCATGTTAACAAAAACACACAGAACACAAAACAGTGAAATCCGTAAAGAATTTTGGTGAGTTTATTGGAGCCAAACTGTCAACCTAGGGTGGGAAGCAGAACCTCCATGGACTGAGATAAAGCTCCGGAGAACGGCGGGTCGCAGCCGTGTTTATACGTCGCCGTCAAAGGAGGGACGTAGGGGAGTTACACGAAATTCACCGGTGATGGATCAGGAGGGTGGGATGAAGCGAAGCGGGAACCTCTGGGATAGGGTGAAAAGTGAAATGATGGACAGGTGCTTCTGTCACAGAGATGGATACCGGGTACGGTAACGTAATTAACAACTGAAGATTAACCTGATGACAATACCAATGAGGGAAGGTCCCGGTGCCAGTTGCTGTGGCTTCAGGAGTCCGGGGTAAAAGGGACGTTGCAGGTTACCCAGACACCTCACAGATGTGCTGTCTGAGGGGCAGAGAGGCCAGCGGCTCAGGGAAGACCTCAGTGGACCTCGACAGGGAAAACACCAGCCCAGGACACGACTGCCCACCGTAACCTGTTTGTAGTTATTTGATTTTCAGACCGTCTTTTGTGGTTATCGTAGGTCCGAGTTCGCCAGACCGCCGCGCAGGCCTCCCCCGAGCTGTCAGGGCAGCGTGCGGCTCCTTTTGTCCACACTCCTCGTGACGAAGACAGGCACTGCCTTCCGGGGGCTGTCCCCGCGTGTCCCCGCTCTGACAGCCGCGGGAACGGGGTGAAGGCCGTGCAGAGACCCCTGTTACCGATGCCCCGCCCCGTCAGCAAGCAGGAGCGAGTGCTCTGAGCCGTTTAACGCGCACCGGGCCCCCCGTGCGGGTGAGGGGCACGTTCCCGTGTTTTAAACACACTCGCGCTTCCTTTCCTGTGACTGGGTTTTCCTCACTCGGGGCCGTTTTTCTGCCGAGAGGCTGCCCTGTTTCTCGGTGTTAAAGCCTTTGCCGTGTTAAAAAAATAAATAAATAAAATAAAGTGTCGTTTTATCACGTTGTTGCAGACGATCCCCCCAGTTCGTCCTTCCTTTGCTTCTTAAGTCTGTTCAGAAGCCTTTTGTGTTTGCTGCAAAGGAATTGTTATTTCATTTGTGTGTTTGTTTCAGAGAGAGGAAGGTAGAGGGGGAACGTCGGTGATGACAGAATCACGGGCCGGCTGCCGCCTGCAGCCCCCACGCCGGCGATGGAGCCCGCAGGCCGGGCCTGGCCGACCGGGAATCGGACCCGGACCTCCGGGTGACCGCTGAGCCACACGGCCCGGCCGCAGGCGTGTGTCCGACACTGCCCTCCACGCCGGCGCTCACACCTGAACGTGTAGAAGCTCCCGCCTGTGTCCGGCTCTCCTCGGTGGGGGGAAGACAAACCCGCATCGTCGCCGCCTTTGCTCCCCGTTTCCGTCCTCGAGGCTCCCTGCTCGTCAGCGGACCGAAGGCAGAAGGAGCGCAGCACCGGAGGCAGTGCGCTCGGACCAGTGTCACCGGCCTGGTCGGGCGGGGGCCGGGGGGGGTGGGGGTGTTGGCGGGACGGCCGTCCTGGCCCCGGGCACAGGCACAGCGGCTCCCCTCTCTGGTGGAAACACTCGGAGGGCGGGTGGCACGGCCACTCTGAGTGGCGCCGGCGGCTGCCCTGCCTGTGACCTTGGCGGCCCCCCTCGGGGTCAGGGCACGTGTCTAGACGGAGAACACCCCTCGAGGAAGAGCGTTTGTACGGTCGACACAAACCTTTAATGTCTTCCCTCACCGTCAGGGCTCTGGTCATTTCAGCATCAGAGAGACAGTGGGTGGGGGGTTCTGGGTGTCAGAGAGATAGCGGGTGGGGTCTCTGGGTGTCAGAGAGACAGCGGGTGGGGGTTCTGGGTGTCAGAGAGACAGCGGGTGGGGTCTCTGGGTGTCAGAGAGACAGCGGGTGGGGGTTCTGGGTGTCAGAGAGACAGCGGGTGGGGTCTCTGGGTGTCAGAGAGACAGCGGGTGGGGGTTCTGGGTGTCAGAGAGACAGCGGGTGGGGGGTTCTGGGTGTCAGAGAGACAGCGGGTGGGGGTTCTGGGTGTCAGAGAGACAGCGGGTGGGGGGTCTCTGGGTGTCAGAGAGACAGCGGGTGGGGGTTCTGGGTGTCAGAGAGACAGCGGGTGGGGTCTCTGGGTGTCAGAGAGACAGCGGGTGGGGGGTTCTGGGTGTCAGAGAGACAGCGGGTGGGGGGTTCTGGGTGTCAGAGAGACAGCGGGTGGGGGTTCTGGGTGTCAGAGAGACAGCGGGTGGGGGGTTCTGGGTGTCAGAGAGACAGCGCGTGGGGGGTTCTGGGTGTCAGAGAGACAGCGGGTGGGGGTTCTGGGTGTCAGAGAGACAGCGGGTGGGGTCTCTGGGTGTCAGAGAGACAGCGGGTGGGGTCTCTGGGTGTCAGAGAGACAGCGGGTGGGGTCTCTGGGTGTCAGAGAGACAGCGGGTGGGGGTTCTGGGTGTCAGAGAGACAGCGGGTGGGGTCTCTGGGTGTCAGAGAGACAGCGGGTGGGGTCTCTGGGTGTCAGACAGACAGCGGGTGGGGTCTCTGGGTGTCAGAGAGACAGAGGGTGGGGTCTCTGGGTGTCAGAGAGACAGCGGGTGGGGTCTCTGGGTGGGTGAGGGTCTCTGGGTGTCAGAGAGACAGCGGGTGGGGTCTCTGGGTGTCAACTCCCTGACCAAGTACCCTGTAAGGGGGTCGGAGGGCACCCTCCCTGGGGCCCCGGTTTCCAGAGCCGAGCAGGATGCCTCCCAGGTGACAGCACAGGTGACTCACCTCTGAGGCCTTCCGTGGGCACCAGCTGCTCACGCCCCTTCCTGTCCCCAGGCACCGGCGTTGGCAGCGCTCCCGTGCAGACACCCCCACGGGGAGTGTGCCGCCTCGGGGGGCCGGCTTCCTTCCTGCTTCCTGGGGCCGGCCTGGAGGTGGGTCCCTGCCTCCCCACCCCCCAGGGGAGGAGCTGCGGGTCAGAGGGTGTGGCCTTGCCCAGGGGCACACAGGGAGGGCACACAGGGAGGGCACCGCCGACGGAGCCCTGACCCCCAGCCCCTGGCCCTCATGACCCCACAGGCTGGGCACCCCCGTGTCTGTGGCAGAGCCCAGCCAGGAGCCAGCAGGAGCCTGAACAGAACTCCGACGCAGGTTTACATTGAACCAGTGTGTGTGCTTATTATTAAATAAGTTCTTACTTAATCTCATCATTATTGTTAAAATTATTATCGCTCAATAAATGTATTACTGAATAGCAAACACAGCACCGAGTTCAAGTCCCTGGCCCCAGCCGGGGCATGAGCAGGAAGCAACCAATGGATGCGTCTCTCTCACATCGAGTTTCTCTCTCTCCCCCCCTCCTCTCCCTTCCTCCCACCCTCTCCAAAAAACTCACCGGAAAACCTTGGGTGCGAACGAGGGCATATTCATTAAGCCCCGGCGGGTGTGGCTCAGCGGTCGAGGTCTCGGCTCAGTTCCTGGTTCAGGGCACAGGCCTGGGCGTGGGCTCCTTCCCTGGCGGGGCACGTGCAAGGGGCGGGCGGCCGACGACTCCCTCTCATCATTGATGCTTCTCTCTCCCTCCCTCCCCCGGCCGCTCTGAAACAGCTATCTGCATAAAAGCCTCAGCGACCGTCTCAACCCCACAGACAACCAAACAGGCTGTGTGGGGCGACCAGGCCCGCAGGGGGGGTTAGTGAGGAGCGAGGCTGCGTGGGGTGATCAGGCCTGCAGGGGTGGGGGGGCAGTGAGGGGTGACCAGGCCAGCAAAGGGGGGCAGTGAGGGGTGACCAGGCCAGTGTGGGGAGCAGTTGGGAGCAACCAGGCTGGTGGGGAGGGGAAGAGCAGTAAGGAGCAAGCAGACCAGTGTGAGGGACAGTTAGGGGTGACCAGGCCAGCAGGGGGGGCAGTCGGGGGCAACCAGGGTGACAGGGAGGGAAGTAAGGGGTGACCAGCCCAGTGGGAGGGAGAGGAGGCAGTTAGGGACAACACCAGGTCATCAGGGCAGAGGTGGCAATTGGGGGCATCTAGGCCAGCAGGGAGGATATTTGGGGTGACCAGGCCAGCGGGGGGCGGGCAGTTAGGGGCAATCAAGCAGGCAGGTGAGCAGTTAGGAACCAGTGGTCCTGGATTTTGAGAGATAGGGCCGACTGCCGGTTTAGGCCTGATCCCCAGGTTCAGGCCTAAACCAGCAGTCAGACATCCCTCAAGGGGTCCCAGATTGGAGAGGGTGCAAGCTGGGCGAGAGGGCCCTCCCACTCCCCGCCCGCTGTACGAATTTCGTGCACCCGGCCTCTAGTGTAAAATAAATAAATGAAAGCCCACACCCTCCTCAAGTGTGGCAGGTCATGGTCCTGCTGGTGGGGAGTCAGGAGGAACGGGGCCGGGTGGACCCTCTCCAGGGCTAGAACAGACCCCCTCGACTGCATGTGCCTGGCCCCGGGCCCACTGCTCCCGGCCCTGTGGGGCTGTGTCCTCCACAGACTCCTGCGGCTCCCGAGCCAGGGACAGTCCCGGAGGAAGCTGCAGACTGGCCCCTGGGCTTCCTGGCCCCACGGCAGAGCCTCGGCACACCTGCCCTGTCCCGCCCAGCAGGTGCAGACCCGGGAGTTCAGGAGCCATCCGGCTGCAAGGCGGGAGCTGGCCACAGAGAAAGGCCCGCCCCACGGGCTGGAGGGGGGGAGGTTTGGAGGGGGCGGAGATGGAGGGCTGGAGGGGACGGAGGGTGGGAGGGGTGGGAGGACTGGAGGGGGTGGAGGGCTGTAGGGGAGGGAGGGCTGAAGGGGAGGGAGGGTGGGAGGAGTGGGAGGGCTGCAGGGGACAGGAGTGCTGGAGGTGTAGGAGGGTTGGAGGGGATGGAGGTGGAGGGCTGGAAGGGAGGGAGGGCCGGAGGGGCAGGAGCCGGTTGCACAGAGAGGCCCGCCCACAGGCTGGAGGGGAGGGAGGACTGGAGGGATAGGAGGGCTGGAGGGGAGGGAGGATGGACAACCCTGGGGACCAGCATGGGTTCCAACAGGCCCTGGCTCCAGACCTCAGACAGCCGGAGCCAGAGGCGCTTCTGCTCCGAGCCCACAGCAGACAGCCCTCGGGTCTGATTAGCTGAGTGAGCGCAGCTCCCCAGCCCTTCCTGCCCAGTTTCCAGCTGGCAAGGCCCGCTGCCTCCGGCTGTGTTACTGCCGCTCGGGGCCTCCACGCCTGACTGCAGGGGCGCGGGCCGCTGAGGGAGTCGCCTTCCCGAGGAGGACGGACCATGGAGGGTGAGTGTCCCGATGCCCCACCGCTCAGCCCCTGGCGTATCGCACACCCGCACGCGGGCGCCACGGGTGGGAGGTGTGTTTGTCCTGCAGGACGTTCATCCGCAGACGCCACCCAACGCACCCCGCGTTCAGGAAAAGGTGAGGACCGGTGTGCCTCTCTGACGGACGGGGTGAGTTTGCTACGTGGGAAACCGCGCGGTGCTCAGTGAATGCCTGTCTGCAGGTTCCGGTGGGTGTATGTGTCTGAACATACGGCGTCATGCTGTAACCGTTCACAGACCGTCTGTGAGTGCGTGTCTGCAGGTTCTGGTGGGTGTTTGTATGTGTCTGAACATACGGCGTCATGCTGTAACCACTCGCAGACCGTCTGTGAGTGCGTGTCTGTAGATTCCGGTGGGTGTTTGTATGTGTCTGAACATACGGCGTCATGCTGTAACCACTCACAGACCGTCTGTGAGTGCGTGTCTGCAGGTTCCGGTGGGTGTTTGTATGTGTCTGAACATACGGCGTCATGCTGTAACCACTCACAGACCGTCTGTGAGTGCGTGTCTGCAGGTTTCAGTGGTGTTTGTATGTGTTTGAACATACGGCGTCATGCTGTAACCACTCGCAGACCGTCTGTGAGTGCGTGTCTGCAGGTTCTGGTGGGTGTTTGTATGTGTCTGAACATACGGCGTCATGCTGTAACCACTCGCAGACTGTCTGTGAGTGCGTGTCTGTAGATTCCGGTGGGTGTTTGTATGTGTCTGAACATACGGCGTCATGCTGTAACCACTCGCAGACCGTCTGTGAGTGCGTGTCTGAAGATTCCGGTGGGTGTTTGTATGTGTCTGAACATACGGCGTCATGCTGTAACCATTCACAGACCGTCTGTGAGTGCGTGTCTGCAGGTTCCGGTGGGTGTTTGTATGTGTCTGAACATACGGCGTCATGCTGTAACCGTTCACAGACCGTCTGTGAGTGCGTGTCTGCAGGTTCCGGTGGGTGTTTGTATGTGTCTGAACATACGGCGTCATGCTGTAACCACTCGCAGACCGTCTGTGAGTGCCTGTCTGCAGGTTCTGGTGGGTGTTTGTATGTGTCTGAACATACAGCGTCATGCTGTAACCACTCACAGACCGTCTGTGAGTGCGTGTCTGCAGCTTCCGGTGGGTGTTTGTATGTGTCTGAACATACGGCGTCATGCTGTAACCACTCGCAGACCGTCTGTGAGTGCGTGTCTGTAGATTCCGGTGGGTGTTTGTATGTGTCTGAACATACGGCGTCATGCTGTAACCATTCACAGACCGTCTGTGAGTGCGTGTCTGCAGGTTCTGGTGGGTGTTTGTATGTGTCTGAACATACGGCGTCATGCTGTAACCGTTCACAGACCGTCTGTGAGTGCGTGTCTGCAGGTTCCGGTGGGTGTTTGTATGTGTCTGAACATACGGCGTCATGCTGTAACCACTCGCAGACCGTCTGTGAGTGCCTGTCTGCAGGTTCTGGTGGGTGTTTGTGTGTGTCTGAACATACGGCGTCATGCTGTAACCACTCGCAGACCGTCTGTGAGTGCGTGTCTGCAGCTTCCGGTGGGTGTTTGTATGTGTCTGAACATACGGCGTCATGCTGTAACCGTTCACAGACCGTCTGTGAGTGCGTGTCTGCAGGTTCTGGTGGGTGTTTGTATGTGTCTGAACATACGGCGTCATGCTGTAACCGTTCTCAGACCGTCTGTGAGTGCGTGTCTGCAGGTTCCGGTGGGTGTTTGTATGTGTCTGAACATACGGCGTCATGCTGTAACCGTTCACAGACCGTCTGTGAGTGCGTGTCTGCAGGTTCCGGTGGGTGTTTGTATGTGTCTGAACATACGGCGTCATGCTGTAACCGTTCACAGACCGTCTGTGAGTGCGTGTCTGCAGGTTCCGGTGGGTGTTTGTATGTGTCTGAACATACGGCGTCATGCTGTAACCGTTCACAGACCGTCTGTGAGTGCGTGTCTGCAGGTTCCGCTGGGTGTTTGTATGTGTCTGAACATACGGCGTCATGCTGTAACCACTCGCAGACCGTCTGTGAGCGCGTGTCTGCAGGTTCCGGTGGGTGTTTGTATGTGTCTGAACATACGGCGTCATGCTGTAACCGTTCACAGACCGTCTGTGAGTGCGTGTCTGCAGGTTCCGGTGGGTGTTTGTATGTGTCTGAACATACGGCGTCATGCTGTAACCACTCGCAGACCGTCTGTGAGTGCGTGTCTGCAGGTTCCGGTGGGTGTTTGTATGTGTCTGAACATACGGCGTCATGCTGTAACCACTCGCAGACCGTCTGTGAGTGCGTGTCTGCAGGTTCTGGTGGGTGTTTGTATGTGTCTGAACATACGGCGTCATGCTGTAACCGTTCACAGACCGTCTGTGAGTGCGTGTCTGCAGGTTCCGGTGGGTGTTTGTATGTGTCTGAACATACGGCGTCATGCTGTAACCACTCGCAGACCGTCTGTGAGTGCGTGTCTGCAGGTTCTGGTGGGTGTTTGTATGTGTCTGAACATACGGCGTCATGCTGTAACCGTTCACAGACCGTCTGTGAGTGCGTGTCTGCAGCTTCCGGTGGGTGTTTGTATGTGTCTGAACATACGGCGTCATGCTGTAACCGTTCACAGACCGTCTGTGAGTGCGTGTCTGCAGGTTTCAGTGGTGTTTGTATGTGTTTGAACATACGGCGTCATGCTGTAACCACTCGCAGACCGTCTGTGAGTGCGTGTCTGCAGGTTCCGGTGGGTGTTTGTATGTGTCTGAACATACGGCGTCATGCCGTAACCACTCGCAGACCGTCTGTGAGTGCGTGTCTGCAGGTTCCGGTGGGTGTTTGTATGTGTCTGAACATACGGCGTCATGCTGTAACCACTCGCAGACCGTCTGTGAGTGCGTGTCTGCAGGTTTCAGTGGTGTTTGTATGTGTCTGAACATACGGCGTCATGCTGTAACCACTCGCAGACCGTCTGTGAGTGCGTGTCTGCAGGTTCTGGTGGGTGTTTGTATGTGTCTGAACATACGGCGTCATGCTGTAACCACTCGCAGACCGTCTGTGAGTGCGTGTCTGCAGGTTCCGGTGGGTGTTTGTATGTGTCTGAACATACGGCGTCATGCTGTAACCACTCGCAGACCATCTGTGAGTGCGTGTCTGCAGGTTCCGGTGGGTGTTTGTATGTGTCTGAACATACGGCGTCATGCTGTAACCACTCACAGACCGTCTGTGAGTTCACCCGTGCGCTCCGCGTTTAGACAAGTCCTCTTGCCCCGATGAAGTTCATGATGTTCTTGGCGGGGTGAGTTGCTTTTGGAAATAATTATGGGAGTCCCCCCTTCCTTACGTAAAGTTCGCAGCGTCCCGCCCCCTGCGGTGTTCCGTTCCTGGGGCTGTAGTGCGTCTTACGAGTGACCATCGGAAATCTGTGCACTTGCGCTTTGCCAGATTGGTGTCCGTTTATTTTTACCGGGTTCCTCCCTTCATCTCAGAGTACTCAGGTTACTGGTCGATGTGGGATTTAATGAACAGAACTACGGAGCAAAATAGAAACAGACTCATAGATAAGAGAGCAGGCTGCCGGCTTGGGGGCAAGGGGAGGGATTGAGCAAAACAGAAGAAAGAGAGAATTCGCGCACAGGGACACTAGTGTGGTGGTTGTGGGGGGGACAGGAGGGGTAAAGGGGAGAGGGAACAGAGGGGATAAAAGGTGACAGGACAAAAAACACATACATACATACATACATGTATTAAAGTTATTCACGCATGCTGACAATTAACTACCGTGAAAAACGCCTCCCGGAATCCTGCGTCGGCGAAATGGTCAACAGCCTCACGGGAAGCAGTTACGGAGCCTCCGGCCCCCGCAGCCGGCCACGGGCTCACCGGGCCGCGTCTGACGCCATCTGTGCCCACGAGGCGCACGGCGCGGGCCGCGGCCAGCAAAGCGCAGGGGGCGCCTCAGTGTCCTCGTGCTCCTCGCCGCCCTCCTGCTCGCGGCTCCGGAGCGAGAACGGTTTTGGGTAAACAGCAGTTTAGATGCTAATCTCCCGCCCTTGGCACCGGCTTTCCCCAAGGGCACTGCCCGGCCGGACAGCACCTGCTGGGCCCGCGGTTTCAGTCCGTGTCTGTGAAATAAGTGCGCGCAGTGCACACACTAGGGGTGGGGCGAGGTCCGGCTCCCCCGGTTCCTCCCGTGGGCACCGCAGGTCCGGACTGCCTGTTCTCCAGGGATGTTTGTATTCCACATATATTTATATTTCACGTATATTGATATTTTATACTAGGGGCCTCGTGCACTGGGGGTGGGTGGTCCCTCAACCCAACCTGCCCCCTCTCACATACTGGGAGCCCTCAGGGGGTGTCCAACTGATGGCTCACCCCCAGCCTGCCCAAGGCCTCTGGGGAGGCTTTAGGCGTTGGGCACCCAGCCATCACTCTGCTCAGCTCAGCGCCGGCTGCCTGCGACCACCTGGCCCCGGGGGCTGGGGCACTCCCTGCCGCCGCTGCCACCACCATCTCCACCACCACCACCACCCTCTCATCTCCACCCCCCAGGGCCTGACGCTCGTGCCACTTGGCCCAGACCCTGCTCCTGATTGGCTGGTAGCATAGCCAATCAGGAGCGAAGGTACGGTCAAATTTGCATGTTTCTCTTTTATTATATAGGATATATTTATATTTCGCACATGTATTTCATATATATCTATATTTCACATATATCTGTATTTCATGTTTATATTTTATATATTTATATTTCATATATACATTTATATTTCATGTATATTTATATTTCACATATATATTTGTCTCACATATATTTATGTTTCACATATATTTATATTTCATATATTTGTATTTCATATATATACACATGTATATATATAAAAGCTTCGAGCAGATAACACATCCCCTTATGTCACACTTGGGTTACTTTTTTATTGTTTAACTAGAGGCCCCGTGCACGAATTCGTGCACCAATGGGGGCCCTTGGCCTGGCCTGCAGGATCAGGCCCAAACCAGCTCTCCAACATCCCCTAAGGGGTCCCAGATTTCGAGAGGGTGCAAGTCAGGCCAAGGGACCCCACTGGTGCATGATGGGGGCTGGGGAGGAACACGGGAGGTTGGCCAGCCAGGGAGGGACCGCAGGAGGGCACTAGGGCATGTCCAGCCCATCTCACTCAGTCCCGATCGGCCAGACCCCAGCAGCCAGCTAACCTACCAGTCTGAGCATCTGCCCCCTGGTGGTCAGTGCATGTCATAGCAAGCGGTTGAATGGCCTTCACACATCATTAGCATATTAGGCTTTGATTGGTTGAACGGATGACCGGACGACTGGACACTTAGCATATTAGGCTTTTATTACATGGGATATTTAGTACCAAACCCGCTCTGGTTGATTTTTGAGGCTGCATAGTCCTCCCCTGCACGGGGCCACACACCCTGTGCCGTGTGAAGGCGGCGGCTGCTCAGGCTGTTGGCGGGCAGAGCAGGTGCCGCAGGGACCGCCTTGCGCACGCACTGCTCCTGCCAGGCCGCCGCCTGGCCACGGGATGCATTCCCGCAGGTGAAGCGCCGGGTCCGAGGTGAGTGGCCGTGCTGTAGCGCCTGCGAACGAGGTGCGTGATGCCCCGTCACGCCGCCAGTGACCACGCCCACGGTGCTTCCGAAACCGCGCCTCTGCGAGCTGACAGGTCACAAACGTCGTTTTTTACTTCTGGTGGCATTTTTCTTGCTATGAGTAGCAGTGAGAAGCCTTTTGCATGTTCTGTGACTTAACTATCTGTGCCCTTAGCATATTTTTTCTCCTGATTTTGGACGTTTTCTTCCAGAACTGGAAGCTAGGAAGAGAAATCAGTGGTATAAATTGTAAATTTCCTCATTTGTCGTTTGTTCTCGGTTTAATAGTAAGCAGAGACAACATTTAACCTTTGCTTCTTTTTCTTTCTTTTTAAAAATATATTTTATTGATTTTTTTTTTACAGAGCGGAAGGGAGAGGGATAGGAAGTCAGAAACATTGATGAGAGAGGAACATCCATCAGCCGCCTCCTGGACACCTCCCACTGGGAATGTGCCCGCAACCGAGGTCCATGTCCTTGACCGGAATTGAACCCGGGACCCTTCAGTCCCCAGGCCGACGCTCTATCCACTGAGCCAAACCCCAGTTTCGGCTAGAGCCAAGTTTTGTAAACTTAAACTTCTTCTAAGACCACTTCTTCAAAATAGACTCGCCCAGGGAGGCTGTGCTAGTTTGTGGAAGAGCCACACTCAAGGGGCCAAAGAGCCGCAGTTTGCCGACCACGGCTTTAGGGACATTGACACCTTCATGGTGTTTTGTCTGCTCTCCACGACGTGGTGTCCTGGACTCTGTCGTCTTGAAGGCCGTAGGGACGCGTGGTCAGGCTCCTGCTCGCTGGTCAGGGGGCTCCCGCAGGCCCGGCTTCCCGCTGACGCGCCCCCTTCCCCGGCCCCGGCCTGGTGGCCAGGCAGCCCTCGGCCCAGGACGCCGGTCTCACCTGGGTCTCTCTGTCTCTCAGAGGCCGAGTGGACCGCCGGGGGAGCCCCCGACCAGACGCAGGCGGGCGCCGCCCGCACCCTGGCGCACCTGCTGCGGGACTCGGCGGACGGGAGGAACGCCAGCGGCCCCCCCAGGGCCCTGCGGCTCCCGGACGGCACCAGCGCCGCCTGGTACATCCTCACCATCATCGGCATCTACGCGGTCGTCTTCCTCTTCCGCCTGGCCAGCAACATCCTCAGGAGGAGCGACAAGTCCCTGGAAGACATTTACTACCTAAACCTGACCTCGGAACTCAAAAAGAAAGGGCTCCCCCCGAGCAGGGCGGCCAAGAGCTCCACGCTGACCATCGGCAACGTGGCTGCCCTGCAGCCCCGCCCGGCCAGCCTGGGGCCCGGGCACGGGGACGGCAGGCCCCACACCGAAATCTAGGGCAGCCCCTGGAAGGCAGGGCAGCCAGGTGGCCACGGAAGAGGCCCGGCCTGCCTGCGGGGGTTGGGGGTGAGGATCGGGGAAGGCTCTGGGCTTACTTGGACCTGGGAGGCAGGGGCTGGAGGGTCCTCGTGGCCCGGGCACTTCCAGCGGGGGGCAGTGACCAGAGCCAGCATCCTGTGTCCTCCTCGGGCCTCAGTTTTGAGTTTTGAGAGGAGACCGTAGGGGCAGGAGTTCCCAGCCACACGGTGCCTTCAGTAGAAAAGCTTGTGTTCCAGGGAAGGGTTCGGGGCAGCCACGTTCTCAGAGCTCAGAGACCCCTTCCCGTGGAGGGGCCTTATGTCACGGAGAGAAGACTGAGTTTGGCATCCAGAGTCTGGATGAAACGTCAACTTCAGGGGTTACAAGACCTTTGGGGCCTAGTGGCTCACCTCGGATGTGTGGGGGTTGAGTATATGGTCCTAAGGGATCAGTCATTCTGAAGACCCCAGCTGGAATGCAGAACCAAAGTCGTTAACATCAGAAGTTGGTGGGCAGTTCTTCATTTTCGTTGGTACATATATCAATGAAATATATCTATTCCATGGTGTGAATCTTAGTTTTGTGACAGATAAAATGAAGGTAATGACGCCAGTTCTTCAAACCTTACAAAGTGTGTAGGAGTTAATGAGATCATGTGTGTGAATATGTTTTGAAAAGTAAAATAAATACATAATCATAAGCTTTGTGATGTTGGTGTTTGTGGTAATTATAGCCGATACTGGTGTTGGTGGTGGTAGGGAGGTTAATGTGGCTAGGGGTGGTGGTGCCGATGGTTGCTGCTGATGGTGGTGGTGATGGTTAATGGTGTTGGTGTTGAGATTGATGTAGATGATGGTAGTGACAGCTGTTACTGGTGTTGGTGAGGTTGATGTGGGTGGTAGTAGTGATGGTTGATATTAATGGTGGTGGTGATGGGAAGTTGATGTAGATGATGGCAGCATAGTAGTGATGGTGGTGATGGTTGATACTGATGGTGGTGGGGAGGTTGATGTAGATGGTGGTGATGGTTGATACTGATGGTGTTGGGAGGTTGATGCAAATGGTGATGGTGGTGCTGATGGTCAATGCTGAGTGGTGGTGATGGCTGATACTGATGGTGGTGGGAAGGCTGAGGTAGATGGTGGTGATGGTTGATACTGATGGTGTTGGAGGGTTGATGTAAATGGTGATGGTGGTGCTGATGGTCGATGCTGAGTGGTGGTGATGGCTGATACTGATGGTGGTGGGAAGGCTGAGGTAGATGGTGGTGGTGGTGGTGATGGTTGATACTGATGGTGGTGGAGGGTTGATGTAGATTGTGGAGGTGGTGCTGATGGTTGATGCTGAGTGGTGGTGATGTCTGATACTGATGGTGGTGGGAAGGCTGAGGTAGATGGTGGTGGTGGTGATGGTTAATACTGATGGTGTTGGGGGGTTGATGTAGATTGTGGAGCTGGTGCTGATGGTTGATGCTGAGTGGTGGTGATGGTTGATACTGATGGTGGTGGGGAGGTTGATGTAGATGGTGGTGATGGTTGATACTGATGGTGGTGGGGAGGTTGATGTAGATGGTGGTGATGGTTGATACTGATGGTGGTGGAGGGTTGATGTAGATTGTGGAGGTGGTGCTGATGGTTGATGCTGAGTGATGGTGATGTCTGATACTGATGGTGGTGGGAAGGCTGAGGTAGATGGTGGTGGTGGTGGTGATGGTTGATACTGATGGTGGTGGGGAGGTTGATGTAGATGGTGGTGATGGTTGATACTGATGGTGGTGGAGGGTTAATGTAGATTGTGGAGGTGGTGCTGATGGTTGATGCTGAGTGGTGGTGATGTCTGATACTGATGGTGGTGGGAAGGCTGAGGTAGATGGTGGTGGTGGTGGTGGTGGTGGTGATGGTTAATACTGATGGTGTTGGGGGGTTGATGTAGATTGTGGAGCTGGTGCTGATGGTTGATGCTGAGTGGTGGTGATGTCTGATACTGATGGTGGTGGGAAGGCTGAGGTAGATGGTGGTGGTGGTGGTGATGGTTAATACTGATGGTGTTGGGGGGTTGATGTAGATTGTGGAGGTGGTGCTGATGGTCGATCCTGAGTGGTGGTGATGGTTGATACTGATGGTGGTGGGAAGGTTGATGTAGATGGTGATGATGGTTGATGCTGAGTGGTGGTGATGTCTGATACTGATGGTGGTGGGAAGGCTGAGGTAGATGGTGGTGGTGGTGGTGGTGGTGATGGTTAATACTGATGGTGTTGGGGGGTTGATGTAGATTGTGGAGCTGGTGCTGATGGTCGATCCTGAGTGGTGGTGATGGTTGATACTGATGGTGGTGGGAAGGTTGATGTAGATGGTGATGATGGTTGATGCTGATGGTGTTGGATTTCTATTAGGCAGTTTAATCAGCAGAAGCAAGTCAGTTGGGCCCAGCAGGTGTCTAGGGGGTGCTCCCGCCGGGTTGGATGTGTCCGGACCAGGGTCGGTGAGGCTTTGTGCGCGAGGACAGAGGACAGAGGACAGTTCTGCCCCGGGAAAGAGGTGCAGGGGAGGAAGTCTGGTTCCCCTGTAGCCCAAGTCCCTGGAAGTCCATGGGGAGTCCTGAGATTCATCCAGGACTGCTTCTGTCAGGGCAGGCTGGGTGTGGCTTCTCCCTGAGGAAGGACCCGAGTGCCTGGCAGACAGGCCCACACTGCACACACCCACGCTGCTGTGGGGGAGGGCACTGGAAGCGGTGGGCAAGCAGGCGCCCACGAGGGAGCCACAGGAAGAAAGCAAGCGTGGACGGACACTACCGGCGCCAGGATTCTGGCCAGCGGAGCCGACGCCCTCACACACTCCGCGGGGAGGCAGCGTTAGGGAGCGGGGGCCCAGAGAGGCAGAGAGCTGCGCGCTGTCACACGGCTGGCGGCAAGTTCAAAGCCTGGTCTATCAGCTTCCCAAGTTCACGTGACCTTCCCACTCATCCACCTCCATTTCCTGCAAGGTGAGGGGCGGGAGGGCGACTGCTCGGGCTCTGTGTATGTGTGTGTTTGTCTTCTCAGCATTCTGAGTCCCAGCAGCAGGCAGTGCCCGGGGATGGGCCAGAGGATTGGGGCTGCGCACACAATGGCCAGAGTGGGGGGAGAGGGGGGGGTGGGGAACCCTGGCCCTGCCATTGCTCTGGCCTTGGGAGTGGGGTCAGGAGTCCCCGACAGTGCCCGAGCCCAGCGTGATGGCTTAAATAACTGGTTTGTTTCCCACACACCTGGGCCTGCGGAGGATGACCCAAACGGGCACTCACGGACACCTACTTATATGGGTGGCAACTGCTTCCATTTTATTGGGGGAGAGGGGGTACCACTAGCTCACAAATATCCCGCCCAGCAGAACCGCAGCCAGACTCGCCGATGGGAGCTCCTGTCACGCTGCATGTTGGGACATGTTGGTCCCTGGAGAACACGGTCACCGGGCAGCTGAGGGGAAAGAAGAGCAGGATGTGCTCCAGGAAAGGTGGCTGAGAGGGACACTCCCTGGTAAGGGGTGGGGGCCTTCGGGGCTGGCAGGGCTCTGGCTGGGGCAGGGAAGGAGCTGGGTGGACATGGCCATAATGCCCCCTGGCAGTCCTTCCTCACCTCGACTCTGAGGTGGGAGGTGACTGGAGAAGGCTGGTTCCATCCAGGAGGCAGAGTCCAGCAGGAACTCGAGGTTCTGGCCTCCCGTGCAACGGTTTGCGTTGCTCTGTCCAGGCCCTGCCCAGCGCTGGCCAGGCCTCTGCATCGGCTCTGCAGGGGCGGCTGCTGGCCCAGCCCCGTGCCCCCTGTCAGCTCCTCTCAGGCTCGGGGAATCCCAGCCATCACCTCCAGGACCGGCAGTGCCCTCCTCCAGGGGGGACGTTAGGACGGAACCAGGCGCTCACAGCAGAGGGCAGACCCGGGGGACGCGGGGAGGAGGTACCACGTACGAGCCACGGAGAGGTGGCGGGAGAAACCAGACTGCCAGACCGACCCAGACTCCCATCCAGGACTGCGGGAAAGTGAACTTCTGTCCAAGCCAGGCAGCCGGCGACACTGTCCACGCAGCCATGGCAACCTGGCCCCGCCCCCTCTGCCCAGACCAAAGGCAGAAGCCACGTCAGACACACCTTCCGCGGGGGACACGTCTCTTCCCGAGTCATGTGAGCCAGAGGGGACTGTTCTGGGCGTGTCCCATGACGCTCTCACATCCATGTATGTCCGTGGGGGCCCAGCAGGAAGATCTCTGTGAAGTCACCACCTGGGGTGTCCATGGGGGGCCAGCAGGAAGCCTCTGTGAAGTCACCACCTGGGTGTCCGTGGGGGGCCCAGCAGGAAGATCTCTGTGAGGTCACCTCCTGGATGTCTGTGGGGGTCCAGCAGTGAGATGCCTCTGTAAGGTCACCACCTGGGGTGCCCGTGGGGGACCCAGCAGGAAGATCTCTGTGAGGTCACCTCCTGGATGTCTGTGGGGGTCCAGCAGTGAGATGCCTCTGTAAGGTCACCACCTGGGTGTCCGTGGGGGACCCAGCAGGAAGATCTCTGTGAGGTCACCTCCTGGATGTCTGTGGGGGTCCAGCAGTGAGATGCCTCTGTAAGGTCACCACCTGGGTGTCCATGGGGGCCCAGCAGGAAGGCCTGTGTGAGGTCACCTCCTGGGGTGTCTGTGGGGCCCAGCAGGAAGGCCTCTGTGAAGTCACCCCTGCTCCGGGCAGAACCCCGCAGATGGCGGCGGGCGAGCTCCCCGGCACGGGCCATGCCTCACCGCGCGGGCGCGCTCTTCAGAAACATGGTCACCAGGAGCTCGCTGGACGCCATCAAGAGGAAGCAGTGCCTCCAGTACCTGAAGATGCTGAGGACGCTGCAGTTTGACGGGTTCACGACCGTGTATCTGGGGGAGACGGAGATCCCCGAGAGGCTGGCCACGGGCGAGGACTTCAGAGCCGGGCTGTGCGTGCCGAGCCCGAGCTGGTGCGTGGTGCACGCGGGGGGCAGCCAGGGCTGGGTGCCGTGGCGGTACCGGGTGTTCCTGCGGGACGAGCTGAGCGTCTACCCGGAAGACGGCTTCTTCGCCGAGTTCTGCGAGGTGGCGCGCAAGGCCTACGGCAAGTGCGCCATCGTGGTCAAGGACGCCCGGCGGCTGGAGGCCAGGCCCGGCGAGGACGGGGAGCCCCAGGCCCAGGCCCAGGCCCGCGCCGGCTCCGTCATCCACCTGACCAGCATCGCCTGCTGCCCGGACGTGGCCAAGGCCTGTGGCCACGAACTGCTCTGCCTGCCCTCCCCCTACAACTACCTGAACCCGCTCGACCTGGCCTGGTCCTCGCTCAAGTGGTTCATCATCAACAACAGGAAGCAGTTCTCCCTGCAGTCCGTCGACAGCCTCTACGCCTACCAGTTCATCCTCCTGGGCGACCTCATCGGCAAAGGGATGGAGCGCATCAGCCCCAGCAAGTGGCGGACGCTCATCAACAAGGTGCGGCGCTGGGAGAACTACTACCTGGGCAAGTTCTCTTAGGCGCGTCCTCGCCGAGAGAGCGGCCGGTTTGGTCCGGTCCGGTCCGGTCCGGTCCGGTCCCGGGCGGGGCCACGGCCTCCCTGGGCTCCACGGGAACCCCCTCGGCCACGGGTGCTCCCACGGCGACCGCGCAGGGACCCCACGAGGTCTACGCCCCCCCCCCCCCCGGGGGTGCGGGCGAAGTAAAGCTTGCTGGGAGATGAGGTGTGGACTCCTGTGTGACGGTGACTTTGAGGCTGTGCCAGGGGCGGACTCGGGGGGTGGGGGGGGGGAGGGCAGCTCAAGGGGCCTGGTGGTGAGCGGGGCGGACACGGCTCCAGACGGTGGCCACCCGTGTCCGGCCCCGAACGACCCACGGAGCCAGGCATGCGCACGTACCCCGAGTTATGGTCTCATCTCAGACGCTGGTTTGCCGACATGACACCCTGAACTCGAGGTGGGGGGGGGGGGGCTTTGCTTTCCAAACCAGAGTGGCTGTTGCTGGTGCACCTGCTCATCTGGGAGCCTAGACGGCCGGCCTGCTCCCACCTCGAACCCGGTCTCAGGGTGTCCGCCGCCTGCTGTGCTGTCGGCACTGGTTTGTGGTGGCAGCTTTGCCAGCTGTCTGCCTGACGTCACGGAGCCTCACGCCAGTGAACCGCAGGGGAGGAGAGAAACCACGCAGCTGCCCGCAGACCCAGGGGACGCGGCCCCGCCCCGCACGGACCTACCGGCCGGGGCGCCGAGGGCCGGGGGTCAGAGGGACCGAGACGGAGCTCAAGCTTCAGCCCGTTCACTCTGAGGCTCTGGGCGAGGTCCTGGGCTGCCCCGAGGCCCCGAGGGGTGAGGGCTCAGAGACGCTGGGCGCCCGTCACCCCGCGGTGCCTGGGCCTCTATACGAGGTGGCCCTGCCCGTCAGAGTCCGGGCTCGGCGTGTCCTGGCTCAGACCGAACCCTGTGCTTCCTGTCTGCTCTTCCGGAAACCCCCCCGTACCCCCACAACCAGACCGGCTTTCAGATCCGGGACCGAGGGCACAGCTCTGCACCTGAGCCCCGCGGTGGGAAGCGGGGAGTTTGTCTCTGCCGGGGGAAGACGGGCAGGAAGTGGTGGGGACAGCCCTTCCCTTTCGGAGCAGCGTAAACCGTGGGTGACGATGACAGCGACCCCACGTGTGTTCCCCCGGGGCTGGCTGTGGGAGCCCGGGCATCCCAATAACCGCGTCCCCACGGCCCCCCGTGGCCAGCGGGACCCTCGGTGACGGCAGGTGCTGCCCGGGCACTGCCCACCTGAGGTCCGGGCTCCCCTGGGCGGACGGAGCCAGCTGGCCGGTCAGGCTGCCGCCACCAGGCGGACTCTCCTCCCATCTCACTGTTTGACAAGCAACCAGTTTCATACCCGTGACCTTCAGCCGGATGAGCCCTGCCTGTGGCCGGGCCGTGAGCCCGAATGAGCTCCCTCCACACCGGGCAAGGCTGGTGCCAGCCAGGCGTGAGGAGTGGAGACCTGGCCACAGAGCTTCACACGGAGTAGGAGGAGCCCCACCTTCACCCCCCCGCCCCGACCCCCACGCGGTGGCAGCTCAGGGCTAATGGACCCAGGGACCCGTGTCCGCTCCTGTCTCAGACCCGGCCCCTCCTCCATCATCACTGTCCCGATGACCGGGCATGAGCCCCGCAGGCCACGCCGCCCTCCCCTCTGCCTCCCCTCAACGAAAGCAGGAAGGGCCGAGCTCCTGGGGAGAGGAGAAAGCGGCAGGTCAGAGGGCAGAGGTCAGAGGGTGCGGGTGTGCAACAGGGGCTTCCTCCCCACAGCATGGCCACTTCTACAGCCCAGCCCGGGGCGGGGGGCGGGGGGGCACTTACAGCAGCTGTGGATTTGCAGAACTCCCTGCCTCCCAGCACAGGGTGTGTGTGTGTGTGTGTGTGTGTGTGTGTGTGTGTGTGGAGAGAGAGAGAGAGACAGACAGACAGACAGATGAACACAAACACACACTCAAATGCGCGGGCCATGTGCCTATCGCAGAGACCAGAGACGCCTCTGTCCGGGTTACTTTACTGGAGAAAACGGGGGTCTGCAGCCGCTGCAGTCGCCGTCACCGGAAGTTCAGCTGCGGGGGAGGGGGGCCCCCCTCCGGCACAGCCCTGGGCGCCCCTCGGGAGGTTCCTCTCCTCGGCCGGGTCCTCTCCACCGGGCAGTGCGGTGCGGGGTCTGGGGAGGAGGCGGCGGTCAGCGGGAGCCGCCCGGTCAGCAGGGCGGACGCCCCACTCGCTCCGCACAGCTCTCAGAGCAGCCGCCCTGACTCAGACGCCTCTGAGCTCATCTCTTCATTTTTCAGAAAGGGGTCCCTTCCCCGCCGCCCCCCCCCCCCCATACTTTCAGCATCACAAACCCCAGCCCTGGCTCAGCCGCCCAGCCCTGAGCCTTGTTGTTCCAGGGAGGGAGGGGGGTGTGTGACTGGCACCCCCCCACCCCTTTCTCGGTTTCCCCAAAATTCGGCCACGATCTGTGCCAGCGCCCCTCACCTTTCATGTGGACAGCTCTGTCTCCTCCCCTCTGCCCCCCCCCCCCCCCGGCCCGGGTCTGGCTCCTGAGGACCGTGCAGGCGCTGCAGGGGTGGCAGCAGCAGGGCGAGGGGCGCTGGGTGAGGACCCGACGCCGCATTTCACCCAAAGGCCCGCAGCCAGCCCTCATCGAGGTGCAGGTGGGGTCAGGCCTGTGACCCGCCTCCACCCCGCCCCCCCAACCTTGAGTTTTCACCCAATTCCCCCAACCCAGTGGCCCCACCGCCCCGAAGCGCCCGGGCCCTCGAGGGAGAGAGTCTCAGGCTGGGTGAGGACCAACCCGAGCTCCCCGCTCGAGGGCCAGGGTCTCTCTCGGGAGCTCCTGAGAGCTGGCGCCCCGGCCAGCATCCCCTCACACCCGAGGGACACGGCCCGGCCGCCCGCCTGCACCGCCCCGCCAGGCCCGCACCTGTGGTCCCGTCAGCGCTCTTTCTTCGCCGGCGTCTTCTCCGCCGCCAGCTGCCGCTCCCTGGCCTCCAGCCTCTTCCTTTGGTAGATTTTGGCTCCGGCAAATGCCAAGCAGAGGATTAACGTTTTCGCCGCCAAGATATACAGCAGCAGGGGCACATGATCGAGCACCTAGGGGAGAGAGAGGCGGCTCTAAACGTGCGACATCCACTTGGGTTTTGCCGAAACCGGTGTGGCTCAGTGGACAGAGCGCAGGCCTGCGGACTCAAGGGTCCCGGGTTCGATTCTGGTCAAGGGCATGTACCTTGGCTGCAGGCACATCCCCAGTAGGGGGTGTGCAGGAGGCGGCTGATGGATGTTTCTCTCTCATCGATGTTTCTGACTCTCTATCCCTCTCCCTTCCTCTCTGTGAAAAAAATCAATATTTATTTTTAAATAAAGGTGTGGGTTTTGCGAGACAAGGGGCAGATCCGAGGCTGTCGTGGGCCCCGCCACGTCGACTCGTCCTCGTTCTGAAGTTCTACCATCAGGAGAAAAGAAAAATAAACCCAGCCACCACTGTGTGAATGTGCGGTCACCTGCCAGTTCATGCTGGACCAACGGTGCTGTCACTCCTGCTCCCCACAGGGCCGGATGAGCTGTCACCCCTGGTCACCGCAGACCCCGGCCGGCACTCGAGGAGGAGCCAGGCACTCAGGCGAGCTGGTCTGGAGGGAAGAGAGGAAGCAGTCAGCGGGGGCTGTCCAGGGCTGAACACCTTGGGAAGACGTCTCTGATGGAGAGAGCGGGCACGTGATGAGCAGAGGGCACTCCGCAGAGAGGAGGCCGTGTCCCCAGCAAGTGGACCTGGAGCCCGGGGGGGGGGGGGGGGGGGGGGGGGGACAGCAACCTGGGCCAGAGCCGGGACAGGTGCTATAGAGGGCCCCCTGGGTGGGCACATGGGCATTCTCTAATTATTGTCGGCTGAACCCAGTGGCATCGGCAAAGTCACACCCTGGGAACACGTCTTGCCAAAGGGGCAAGGGCATTGTCAGCTTGACCTTCATTTCGGCCCCTGGCGTGGGGAAGTGGGTTTTGATATCTGAATCCAGCCCAGCATCAGGAATGCTCAGGGTCTTGACCTTTTGGTGAAACCTCCTGGTATGTGGGGTATAAAATAAACTTGCTGCATCGGCTCTGGGCCACTGTCTCTCCATCAGAAGGGGGCAGCGGTCCACCCGGCCCCAGCTTTTCTTTCTATCTCTGTGTCTGTCTTTCTTTTATTGCTCAATCCCCAGCTGCCCCTACTCAGGAATTGGACCTGCTCTCTAGCCGCGCTGGACGCGGAAAAGAGAGAAAACAGTTACCAGGAGAGGCTTGCTGGGCAGAAAGGTCTGGCTGGGCTGCCAGGAGTGGGAGCACAGCCGCAAGCAGAGGGCTCTCTGCTCCTACGGGGACGGTGCTCCCACTCCGCTCACTAGGGACATAAACGCCCAGGTCCAAAGTCGGTTCCCCCACCCCCTCCTGCCCTGAACCCGAGCTGCTTGTGGGTGAGAGGATTACTCAAGTCCCCAGAGTGTTACTTAAGCAAATCCAGGTTGTTAAAAACCCTCTGGAGGGACCGGAATACATGACATGGGAAACGTCTAAGAAAGCCATCGGCCTAGAATTCCCCCTAAAGTGAGGGGCTCCGGGGAAGGGGGGGAGCAGGACGTGACAGGCAGGGACACGGCAGGGACAGGGTGGCTCTGAGGCCTCGCTGTCACTGTTCTGAGACAGGGACACGTACCCCAAGAGTCAGAGACTTGAGCTCGGGATGCAGACACTACACACTCGGGCGACTTCCCTCTCGGGGCCTCGGTTCCATCTGCGAACAAAGAAAGGGGGTGTCCACTGGCTGGGCCCAGGGCCCCTCCTGCTCCCGGGACGTGGAGACGTACAGCTTTGCGCCGGGTGCCCAGCCAGGCCACTCATTCAGTCTTCACACCCGCCCTTTGAGGCGAGTTCGCCGCCTCCACTTCCGAGACCGAGACAGAGTTGATGGACCACGTCCAGGGTCACATGCAGGGGGGACTGGGGTTCAACCCTCCAGTCTGGCCCCAGTCTTCTCCTGATGTAGGCAGAGAGCCCTGCCCTCAAAAACCACACGGATGTTTTTCTTTAAACATACCGTTACAACGAAGAGGAGACAGCACAGTCTCACAGGCCTCCAGCATGGAGAGATTACAAACCTCAGAGATGTCTCATAGGACACTTTTCCACGTACAAAAGCATCTAAACATAAAAAGTTCAGCCCTGACCGGTTTGGCTCAGTGGATAGGGCCCGTCGGCCTGCGGACTGAGAGGTCCCAGGTTCGATTCCGGTCAAGGGCATGGACCTTGGCTGCGGGCACATCCCCAGGAGGGGGTGTGCAGGAGGCAGCTGATCGCTGTTTCTCTCCCATCGATGTTTCTGACTTTCTATCCCTCCCCCTTCCTCTCTGTGAAAAATCAATAAAATATATTAAAAAAAATAAAAATAAAAAGTTCAGCCCTGGCCGGGATGGCTCGGTTGGGTGTGGTACCCTGCATGAAGGGGTTGCCGGTTCAATTCCGGGTTAGGGCTCGGCCTGGGTTTCTGGCTCAATCCCTAGGGGGAGGAAGGGGCATGCGGGAGGCAGCCGATTGATGTTTCACTCTCGCACTCCCTTCCTCTCTCTCTAAAAAATCCCAACCTCATCTATTCAAGGTCACAGTATCTGGAAAACAAGCTGGGAGTTGGCACGCCATAGCCAAGTTTTCCCCAGGACTTGTTCAAGGTCAGACAAGCTAACAACAGGGATTTACACCAAACCTGTTTACATGGGACTGAAGGCGCGCTGACCTCGGCGTGCACATGGCCTGGCTGCCTTTAAGCAGCAGCAGAGTCTGATCTGCACTCAAGTGTTGTCAGTTTCCACTTGGAGTAATCTCCAACGGTCTCAGGGATCAGCCATGTTGTAAGTAAAAACAAAATATTTAAGGCTGTGTACCTTGCACTTTCGCAACTCCTTTGAGCTGTGTACAGATACAACAGGTGAGCTTGGCTGTTTCCTACTACATACCTGGATCCCCAAGGTCAAGGACAACAAACAGAGCCAACATGTTTATAGGAGGAAGTAAACTAAAAAGAACACCCTGTCGTCTGGCCCCGTTGGCAAACACGTACAGCGAGGCCTCCCGCCACCGGCGATCGGTCCTGCGACTTTAAGCGAAATGACATCAAGTGAAACCCGCTTTCGGGGAGGCTGAGTCATAGAAACAAGAGTTAAGCTCCTGTGGCCTCCCATCAAGGCTGTAACAACACTGGACAGAGGACAGGCGTTACTGGGGGGTCTGTTGCACTACGCCCGCATAGGGGTGGTGTGGCCTTGGACCCGTCACCGGCCCCTCTCTGGCCTCGGCTCCCTCATCTGTAAACCCTCCTTGGAGACTGGATCAGAGCCCGAAGCACCACCCTCGGCCCTGGGAATGTCAGGCATGACGGTTGTGACCACGCCTCTCCTCCGCTAACGGACAGGCCAGGCTGCAGACCACAGGGGCCACCCTGTGAGAAACGCAGTCACTGCAAGACAGCCGCCATGGCAGAGGCCACGCGAGCACCGTGACATAGAGCCGGCATCCGGCCCCTGTTCCCGGTGGCACCTACGGCAGGGCACGCGACCTGGGGCAAGTCGTGAACCTCCTTGGGCCAAAGTGTCTCATTTTAAAAACCAGAATGCAGCCCTAGATGGTGTGGCTCAGTGGATAGAGCGTCGGCCTGCGGACTGAAGGGTCCCGGGTTCGATTCCGGTCAAGGGCATGTACCTGGGCTGCGGGCACATCCGCTGTAAGGGGTGTCAGGAGGCGGGTGATCGATGTTTCTCTCTCATCGATGTTTCTAACTCTCTATTCCTCTCCCTTCCTCTCTGTAAACAATCAATAAGATGTATTTTTTAAAAAAAAACCAGAATGCAGCCCTAGCTGGTTTGGCTCAGTGGTCAGAGCGTCGGCCTGCAGATGAAGGGTTCTGGGTTTGATTCCGGTCGAGCCCAGGTTGTGGACTCGATTCCTAGTAGTGGGCGTGCAAGAGGCAGATGAATAATTCTCTCATCGCTGATGTTTCCCTCTCTCTCCCTCTTGAATAAAAATACATTTTGTAAAAAATCAGAATCCAAAGAACAATGCTGCGGCTCTGGGATTCGGAAGCCACCGTTCTCGCCGGCCTCACGGAATCAGACGGTAAAAACTGGCGTCTGCCTCGACTTCACGCCTCGAGTGCTACAACTCCAGCTCTTCAGGAGAGAAACACCGAAAGTCAGCCTGCGAACAGTGTTGGGGGTGCGGTGAGGGTGGGAGGAGAGGCAGATCAGAGTGGCTCCTCCCACCCGCTGCCTCCATCCACATTTCGGGGCGGGGGGGGGGGGGGGGGGGAATCCCCCATCTCCCTCCGTGACGGGCTCCCACTCTGCAGGCCTCGGCAGGGCTTAAGCAAATGAAAACTGAGGAGGCCAAAAATATCCCGGCCGGTGCGCTGACCCCACAGAAACGCCTGCTGCAAAATTAGACACGGAGGCAGCTGTCGTCTGCCAACGCCAAGCTGGGGACCTCTGAGGCGCACAGTCAACCTAAGCCGTGCAGGGCACTTTAAACCCCCTGGAACTATTCAGTCTCAGCTTAAAACTAGAGAATAGCCCTCACCAGTGTGGCTCAATGGAGAGAGCATTGGCCTGGGGTCCCCGGTTCCATTCCCGTCAAGATCCCAAGTGGGGGCGTGCAGGAGGCAGCCAATGGATGATTCTCCCCCATCGACGTAGCTCCCTCTCCTCCCCTCCTCTCTCTGAAAAATCAATGAAAGTATTTTAACAACGAATGGCTTAGAAATAGTTCTGTTTCCTTTACTGCAAAAAATACCCTGATGTTTTCTCTCGCCAGGTTTCTCCGTAACAGAAAAGCTACTCGCCAACTTTGGTTAGGCCACTGGAAGCAACAGGGACACGGACTGTCCACCTTCTCCGCCTGCTCGGCACACCCGGCCAGCGCCAGGGCGGTCTCTGCTCTCGGGGTCTGAGACGTAAGGTTGTAAGAGCATTCACCTCGGGGAAACTGCTGACCCTACTATTCTGGCCGCTGTTCGCACTCACTTGCTTAAAACAAAAGGGCAGTTAATTCAGCTTTCAGCTTGAGACCTTGAAGCTCACGCGTATCCCTTTGTAGACCACAGAGTGACTCAGTGATGTCAGGAGTTGAGCTGTCCATTCTGCTTTCGGGAGATAGGACTGTGTTCCCACGTCTAGCAAAATACATGGTTAGAGACAAGGAGCAGGCAACAGAGTCAGTCCTAGTCCGCTGTCACTCCCTGTCCCAGATCCCAGCCCGAGAGCTGTCCTCGGAATTTAAGACAATGAAAGCGTATAGTGAAGACCCGATAAAAGGACGGCCTGCACCCGGGACAGGGCGGTCGGTGTTTGGTCTCCACGCGTGGGGTGCCCTCCCACCATCCTGGCCGGTTCAACAACTCCTTGCTTGCTTATTGCCAACTTAACGGCCTCCGTGGTCATTTGCACCTGGTCGTGGAAGACACCCCACCACAGTCTGCACTATGGCCAGCTGTGTCCCCAGCCCCACCGGTTCCTTCCCGTCTACCCTTCCCACTCGGCCCCTCACCCACTCACTCCCTTGAAGGGGGTGCGGGGAGTAGGGGGATCCCTTGGGCGATCTCGGCAGACCCCTCCTCTGGCCTGGGTCTCAGCTCCTCTGCCACCGGCCAGGGTTCCTCTCCGACCCCCAAACTTAGCGAGCAGCACCTGCCGCCCTCACACCCCAGCCCTTCCACCGAACAGGGCGTCCGGAACATGCACTCGTCCCCTGGCCCCTCGGACCCCGACACCCTCCGGCCGGCACCAACCCCGGGCCGCGCCCGGTGCCTGGATCTCGCGGCGCCCGGACAACCTAGCCAGGTAGGCGGCCAGGCGAGGGCTATGACCCTCCGGTCCCCACCGGGCGGGGAGCCGGCGCCGCACATCCGGGGGCCGATTGGCGGGCATCCTGGAGAAAGCGCGAACGCGGGGTCGGCCGCGGGACACCCCAGAGCCCCAAAGAGCCCTCAGGCTTCCGGTCAGGGCCCCGCTGACGGAGAGGTCATGACTTACAGCTCCAAGTTGCGGGGGCCGCTGCGCCCCGTGAGCTTGCAAGCCAGGACTCCCAGCGACAGTGTGGAAACTACACGTCCCGAAATGCACCGCTCCGCGCCGGCGCAGTAGGCCTGGGCCGCCTTCGAGGGCGCACGGCTCTGCGCCTGCGCAGGGGGCGCGGGCGCTGGTACTGCCCGGGCCATTTCCGGTTCCGGACTTCCTTGAGTCGGGGAAAGATGAAGGCCGTAGGACGGGGGATCTCGGGGCCCCTCCACCCTGAGCCGCCCCGCAATCCTTTTGCTCGCGACGGAGGGCCCCAGGCTCCCCAGCAGTTCCCAGCTCAGCTTTCATCTTCGGCGCAAAATGCGCGGTTTCCATGGGGACGGCGCGGGTGCCTGGGCTGGGTTCCCGATCCCCGATCCCCGATCCCCGATCCCCGCCTGCAGAGCTGGAGCACCGAGTCCTGACCCCCGACCCCGTGCGCACCCGGGCAGGACCCGCCGTGACGCTGGGGAGAGGAAGTGCCTGCGGCTGGAAAGCGTGCAGGAGCCGGGGCAGAGCTGGGTCGGAACCAGGCGCCCTGACCCCAGCCCGCGGTGACACTGTGTGCACAAGCCCAGTGCCAGGCGCGCCCGCGAGGGGCCGGCCCGGGGCGGGGGGTCGTGCGTCAACCGGAGTTGTCCAGGAGAGAGGAACAGAATTGCTCTGCTCTGCCCGCGGGGTGCAGGGGTTAGAGCATCGTCCGTGCACCACCGAGCGGTCGCTGGTTCTATTCCCGGGTGGTGGGCTCCAGCCCCAGGAGGGGATGTGCAGGAGGCAGCCGATCAGTGATTCTCTGTGGTCATTGATGTTTCCACCTCTCCCTGCCTCTCTGAAATGAATAAAATTAAAACACACACGCACACACACAAAACAAAAACTGTCCTGTAGATCAGTTGTCGGCAAACGGCTCAGGTGAGTCGCTTGCGGCTCTTTGGCCGCTTGAGTGAGGCTCTTCCACAAAACACCACAGCCTGGGCGAGTCTGTTTTGAAGAAGTGCCCTTAGCTAACTCAAAGGGCCAAAGAGCTGCGTGTGGCTCGTGAGCCGCAGTTTGCAGACCACTAGTGTAGGTCAATCATGTAGCTGCTAACTCTGGCTGAGGCCAGTTTTTATTTGTCTATTTATTGCCCCAGGAAACGGAGGGGAGCAGGGAGGGACAGGCAAGACCCTGCTTGCCTTGCTCTGCCATGAGCACAGATGGGGGTGGGGGAGGGGAGCCTGGAGGCATCCCAGCATCTGCCTCCCAGGGCGGCTACCCCAGCTCCTCAGAGAGTGGACGGGGCTGCCTCAGGCCCGCCCTGGCCCTGCTCTAGCTCCGCCCACTCTGAGGCTCTCTGCTGTGACCATGTCAATTATCATCACCCTGTTTAGGGGTCTGCCTGCCTCCCTGCTGGGTTGGTGCCTCGCTCAGGGTCTGGGCCCGCTCTGTACTGCGGAGGTTGGTAATGAAGTTAAAGAGTGAAACCCCTAATTCACAAGGGCAGACTCGTCATCGACACGTGAAACCGCCTGACACGCGTGTGACGATCGGGCCTCCGGACCTTCCGTCCCGTGATGGTCAGCAATTACTGTCTAGCTTTGCAGCCGACATCCCAGTTCTGACACTTTCTGTCCCTTTGTCTCTGCAAACGGGAGTAAAGATGGTCCCTGGGGAGAGCGGAAGGGGAAACTGGGAAGAAAAGGGTGTCCATGAAGCCACGCCATGCCTTTATTGCTTCCTGGTGCTAACGGGAAGGGTACGCTCGGTCTCTGCAGGGCTGTAGACGGCTTGGAGAATGTGTGCACGGGGGGGGGGGCTCTAAGATTCTCCCGCACCGTGGCGGGCTAGCCGCCCTGTGAACGCTTTCTCCGTTGTCAGACTCCGAGCAAGTTCAAGGCCGGGAAGAGCAATGCACCTGCTGTCAGCCCGCGGCTCTGCCACCTTCATCGGGCCTCGCACTACGAGTGGATCAGGGTGCCCCTCATCAGCCCAGGGACAGCGACAGATTCCCGACCTCAGCACCTGGGCCCCACGTACAGCTGATCAGGTGACTGAGCCACACACAGAATCACGTGTCCTTGCTACCCCCCGCCACTCACAGGCGCCTGCCCCATCTGCTCTGTTCTCACCCCTGACACCCACAGTGCCAGTCCCGTCGTGGGCAGCCAGGGCCTCACACAGCACAGCACCCCATGGGCAGCGCGAGGCCCTCGCGGACAGGGACAGCCGCCTCCTTGGGGACCCCAAGACGGCGGGCAGCGCAGTGTCTTCTGAGCGGAGAGTTTGGGGTGTTCTAGGGCGCGGGCGTCTGAGGTGGGCTCCCTGCCTTTCTGGCTGGTCAAGGAGACATTTTGTTGTTGTTCATCCTCCCCCAAGGATATTTTTCCATTGGTTATAGGGAGAGCGGGAGAGAGAGAGACAGAGACAGAGACAGAGACAGTGATGTGGGAGAGACACATCCATTGGCTGCCTCCTGTGTGCACCCCCACCAGGGCCTGGACCTGGGAGGAGCCTGCGACCCAGACTCGTGTCCTTGACCGGAATCAAACCCGGGACCCTGTGGTCCGCAGGCCACGGCTCCGCCCACCGAGCCCCGCGGCCGGGGCTCACGGCGACGCCTTCGGCCCCACGGCCCCCAGGTTCTGGTGGACGGTGGCCCCGGCATCCTCCAGGCTCAGGATCTGGCTCTTGTACTTGTGCTTCCAGTCGTCCACGATGTACTGGTGGTAGGGGTCGTTGGAGTGCTCCTGCCGCTTGGACTTGACTGTGCTCACCAGGATGGCCACCACGATGAAGGAGAACATGCCGATCATCACCATGAGGTACAGGATGACGTAGTAGAAGTTCTCGGCGTCCACCCGGGCCTGCAGCGCGTCCTGCTGGGCCGTCGCGTTCTGGCGCCAGGCGTCCATGTAGCCCGCGAGGACCCGCCGGAGGGCATCCTCCAGCGTCCGCGTCAGGTTGGCCGGGGCGGCCATGCTGCTCCTGGGGAAGCCAACGGGGGGAGAGCGGGGGGACGGCCGGCGGTGAAAAGGGGTCCTCCCTCACTGGCTGCGCAAGGGCTGGCGAGGGGCCCGCCCGGGGAAGCGGTACGGCCCTGCCCTAACCTGCTGGGGACGGGCCGGGCGCACATTCGGTGGTTCTTTAAGCTTTTCACACGCGTGTGCTGCGCGCGTGATGTCTGACAAAGGCGTCGTGGGTGCCGGAAGCCAGTGCCAGCATGTCATAACGGCAAGAGTTTCATCCAAAGGTTGATGGAACTTGTAGACTCAACAAGGGCTGAGTCACGTATGTGATCACGTGTTGGGGATGGCTGCCGGCGTGTCCCCAAACCTGAAAGGGATGCATAAGTTGATTGCTCGCCGCCAGACAGCTCAGGGCACCTTACTCTGCATGTTATCGCCTCCTGCTGGCCAAACATCTGAACGGCTGAAGGCAATTCCCCGACCTGACAGTGGACTCTGTAGACGGAATCCTACCCTTTGCAGTGCATTATCTCCATTTTGCCTTAGGACAATGTGTGTTCATAAAAAGCAAGGGGTCCTGAGACAAGGAGAGCTTAGTTTCTTCAGCCAAGCTCTTCTTCCCTTCCCCTCCCCCCAATGCCTTCAAAAATTAGGTTTTGTCTCTAGACTCATTTAATTTACACACAGCCCTTCTCCAGATTCCAGAACCCTTCTAGATGCCGGATCAAGACACCGGTGTCCAATGACGCCCAACAGCTGGCATTAATCTGGGACAGAACACTGTCCATAGCATGATCCCCACGTCTCCATGTACATAGCCCTGGCTGGCGTGGCTCGATTGGTTGGAGCGTCATCCCATACACCAGAAGGTGGCAGGTTTGACTGCCGGTCAGGGCACATGCCCAGCTTTTGGGGTCCATCCCCAGTTGGGCTGTGTGCAGGAGGCAACTGTTCAGTGTTTCTCTTTCTCGCTCCCCTTCCCTCCCTCTCTCTGAAATGATAAAAACCAACAAACAAACAAAGTATGTATGGAATGGAATATACACGCATGGAAAAAATACTGGGAGTGAATAGTTAGAAATGGTAACAGTGAACATTTCTTTTCTCATTTGTACTTTCCTCGTGTGTCCAGGATTCACCAATGTTCTGGCACACCTTTGCTTTCAAAAATATATTTTATTGATTATTTACAGAGAGGAAGGGAGAGGGATAGGAAGTCAGAAACATCGATGAGAGAGAGACATCGATCAGCTGCCTCTTGCACACCCCCTACTGCGGATGTGCCGGAAGCCAAGGTACATGCCCTTGCCGGAATCGAACCCGGGACCCTTCAGTCCACAGTCCGACGCTCTATCCACTGAGCCAAACTGGTCTCAGTCCACCTTTGCTTTCAGACGGACTGTTAACCTCACAGGAGTTAGCACAATGCCTCGTTCTAACAGGCTCTCCTCGAGCCTCAGCCACTAATTACCACGATGACCCAGGTGCCCCATGCTTAGAGAATTATGGGATGGAAGGCTGCAAAGGGACATGGACAGGGTTCGGAATTCGTGACAGACCCTACGTCCAGGCGGCGCTTTCCCAAGTTCAGCAAAGAGGTGACCCGTCCATCCGCACCTGACAGGTGAGGACAACAGCCTGAGACGCCATCACATCCTCCAGCCAGCTCCCTCCGCCTCACTGCCCACCCCACCACCCCCAGCATCGCCCGGAGGACGCCATTCCATGCCCACAGCCCCCTGCACGCCCCTCCTCGGCCCCATCGCCCTCTCTGCCCTGCACGCCAGTCACTGTCTCCTTTTGTTTGTTTGATGAATCCTCACCCGAGACTATTTTCCCATGGAGTTTTAGGGAGAGATGGAGAGAAACGTCGATGTGAGAGAAGCACATCGATTGGTTGCTTCTTGCCCCCCCCCCCCCCCCGGCCCAGGGCCTGGCCAGGGAGCAGCCTGTGTGGAGCAGGGCCTGCAGGTCCTCTTGGCCGCTGGAACCCTGACGACCCAGCAGGGGGTCTGCCCAGGCCCTCAGAGTGGCGAGTGACCGTGCCTCTCCCGTGTGCTGTGCAATGCAGCCAGAAACCATGGCAACAGTGATGCGGGGTGTATTTGCAGGGGAGGGAGGAGATGGCAGGAGAAGCGTGTGCGGGTCCCTCAAAAAGGAAACCAGCTGAAACCGGTTTGGCTCAGTGGATAGAGCGTCGGCCTTCGGACTGAAGGGTCCCAGGTTCGATTCCAGTCAAGGGCATGTACCTTGGCTGTGGGCACATCCCCAGCAGGAGGTGTGCAGGAGGCAGCCGATCCGTGATTCTCTCTCATCACTGATGTTTCTCCCTCCCCCTCTCCTTTCCTCTCTGACATCAATAAAAAAAAGTTAAAAAAACCACCCCCTGGGCCTCGGGATGACGGGGCGCGTGCAGGAGGCGACCATCCTCACGTTTCTCTCTCGTCGATGTTTCTCTCTGTCTCTCTCCCTCCCACTCCCTCTAAACATCAGAGGTAAAGTATCCGCCTCGGATGAGGTTTAAAAAGAAAAACTTACAAAATGAAATTTCTGAGCCGAACCAGTGTGGCTCAGTGGACAGAGCGTCGGCCTGCGGACTGAAGGGTCCCGGGTTCGATTCCAGTTAAGGGCATGGACCTGGGCTGCAGGCACATCCCCAGTGCGGGGTGCGCAAGAGGCAGCTGATGGATGTTTCTCTCCCATCGATGTTCCCGACTTTCTATCCCTCTCCCTTCCTCTCTGTGAAAAATCAATAAAATATATTTTTTAAAAAAATGAAATTTCTGAGTCAACAAGGAAAACACTACCAACAAAAGGAGAAAGAGAGGAGTTCTTAAAAATCATTCCTTTTGTAATTTTCTGGCAAAGGTAAGAGCTCTGTCCCTTAATTCCTCAAAGGAAATAATGATAAAGCATTTGCAATGAAAACATACTCACCACCGAAACCGGTGTGGCTCAGTGGATAGAGCATCGGCCCTGCGGACTGAAAGGTCCCGGGTTCGATTCCGGTCAGGGGCATGGACCTTGGTTGTGGGCACATCCCCAGTGGGGGGGTGTGCAGGAGGCAGCTGATCAATGTCTCTCTCTCATCAATGTTTCTGACTCTGTCCCTCTCCCTTCCTCTCTGTAAAAGTCAATAAAATATATTTAAAAAGAAAAAGAAAACGTACTTACCGGAAGCCTTGCTGCCCGGCCGCCTCGCCGTGGCCGGGGGCCCTGTGGCTGGTGCGGAACCCTCAGCCGCCGAGCACTCTCAGACGCCCTTGCCAAGCGCAGCCGCAACCCCAGGCTCTTATGAACCCCGATGTTTAATCTAATCTCGTGTGGAAAGTCAAACACTGCTGCTGGGAATGCACTTGGTGCCGTGGGTGTGCCGCGCGGAGTGTTGGCACTGCCTGGGCCCCGTGACCGGCTCAGCCAGGACAGTGCCTGGCACAGCCCCCCTCCCCCCCCCCCCCACTCTCACCGCTCAGGAAGCCGGCCCACAGCACACTCCCCCGGCAGCTGGGTGCAGGGCGAGCCCCCTAGAATTCAGAGACGGCCGTGGTGTCCCTGGGTGGGGGGTGGGGGGTCGACCAGGAGGCCGGAAGGATTGGCAGCAAGCGCCCCTGCTCCCTCCACCTCCCCTGAGCCAAATGCTGCTGAAATGCTCTCTCTGGACACCGTCAAATGCTCTGTCCCCATACGGCCACCTGACACCATGGAGCTGGCCACAGGGAGGCGCTGCGTGGAGGAGGTGGGGCGAGTCCCCCAAAGCACATGGAGACCCCGAGAGCGGAGCAAACCCTTCCTAAAAGCTCTTCTCTACTGTGCGGGGTCCGAGCTGTTGGCAGCGCCAGGCTTACCCAGAGCTGCCCCTGCCCAATGAGGGTGTCTTCTCTGGCTTCCATCGTGTTCGGGGTGTTATGCCCAGATTTCATGATCCCCAAAAACCACCAGGGAGCCCAAATCGGCTGCAATAGCCTAGAACCTTTATTCAAACCCGGGTTTGGCCCTCAACCTTCATCGGGCACAGCAGCGAGGCGAGAGCGAGCCCAGCAAGAACGATAGGTTATAAAGGGGGGGTCATCTGGGTGGTCCCAGAGAAGTGATGTGTGCTACAGAGACAGCCTTATTAGGTCAGGGTTTTTCAGCGGGGGTCTCACAGCACAAGGATCAGGGAGTGACCAGTACTTTTATGCCTTATTAGGACCTAAGCTATGTCCCTGGGCAAGCATTGGTCTGCTCAGGCAGTGGCTGGGGGAGTCAGGACATTCCTGGCACCCCTGTGGCCACTCCCAGCAGGGGGAAAGGGGAGATAGGCTGACCAGCCCCTCAAGATGGGGGATAGTCCTTTGTCCTTTCAGTGGCAGGTGGCCGCTGCCCCCTGCGCGCCCCCCCCGACCCCCCCGCACAGGGGTCAGGAGGCCGGGTCACGTGGAGGAAGGGCCAGGATTTGGGGGTGATCCCGGAGGCGCTGCTGGGTCCCTGCCAGCAAAGTCCCCAGGGGCCCAGGCTGCTCTGTGACGGCTGCGGGAGGGGACCTGGCCGAACGCGGATTTCCTCACCAAAGGTGCTCTGAGCACCCTGGTCTGAGGTCCCCGGGGGGCGTGGGGCGCAGGCAGGAGGGTGGCCAGGATGCCACCGCCTACACAGTGTGGTGGCTAATGGATCGGGTGCCATGCAAGCACCAGGCCCCAGTCCCTCCGCACCAGCTTCTCAGGACACCCCCGTCCTCCTGGGCCGCCCTCACCGAACCAGATAAGGCAGCCCGGCCGGAGAGGGAGGTTTGAAGGTCTAAGCCGCAGCCTGGGTCACCCAAAGGGCCTGGAATCCGCTGGGGAGACGGCGCCACCTGCTGGTGGGAGCGGGAACAGAGCCCGATCGCCTCCCTCCCTAAACTGCCGGCTGTTGAACTTCACCTCTAGACTTCTCCCCTGCAGAGGCAGGAGACGCGGGCGGGGTGCAGGTGCACACTGGGTAAGTCGAGGCAGGACGGGAAGGCGATGCAGCCCCGTGGCTGCGAGCCAGCGAGGGTCGGAGGCTGACGGACCAGGCGGCGAAGGGGAGCGTCGTGTGCCCGCCTCCGGAGAGGTTACGTGGACATTGGCAGGAGGCGGTGCGGCCGCACACGGAGGGGAGTGCCCCAGCGCATCGCGGCTGCTGTTACTTCGGAGGGACATCAGCCAGCGGACACGGCAGTGAGGGGCCCTCGGGACCGACCTCGCCGAGGAGAAGGTTCCAGAACCTGGGCAAGGGAGCTCCTTAAAGGCTTGTTTTAATTTTTTCCAGTATAAAGGGTGTTTTTATTGATTTCAGAGGAAGGGAGAGGGAGAGAGAGAGACATCTGTGATGAGAGAGAATCACTAATGGGCTGCCTCCTGCACGCCCCCCACTGGGGATGGAGCCCGCTACCTGGGTGGGCCTGTGCCCCGACCGGAAATCGAACCCTGACCTCCCGGCTCAGAGGTCGATGTTCAACCCCTGAGCCCCGTCGGCCGGGCTATCCGCCCCCGCACCCCCCCCCCCCCATTTTTTAAATGAATGTGTTGGGGTGACGGTGGTTACTAAGATTGCCTGAGGTTCAAGCGCACCATCGCACACACACCGCTCTGTGGCTTGTCTCCCGGCGGCTCTTCCCAGCGCCTGACAGTTCCCAGGGCGGGAATGAGACGGATGGGAGCCGAGTGCCCCGAGGTCTGGGCTGCGGGGCGGCAGAAGGGGGGGGCCCACAGGGGCTCCTGACGGTTCGCTGTGCACGGTTCCAGCAGGACAGCGGGATGGAGCACGCCCGCACACCAACACGCCTGCAAGCCTGAACACCCGCACACCAACACGCCTGCACACCAACATGCCTGCATACCAACACACCTGCCTGCCCGCTCACCTACCCGCACCCCAACACGCCTGCACACCCGTGCCAATGTTCCCTTTGAGAATCGGACGGCACCCCCCTCGCAGCTCTGCCCACAGAGGGACACGTCAGTTGCCCACGGACAGTGACGGGGGGTGAGAGCGAGGCCTCATCTGCGGGGGTCGCCACCTCGGTCGCTGCCTCTCGGCCTCCAGCCGGGCCTGGGAGGAGACAGCCTGCACAGTCGGACCTACTGGCCTGGTCATCCCCCCCAATTCAGGCCACTCTGAGCCCTAACTCGGAGCAGGGGGGGTGTTGGCCCACGGAGGGAGCGGTACTTACGTCCTGTGATGCGTTTTCTTGGTCACGGAGTTAATCACTTCTATTTCCATTGCTAGAGGCCCGGTGCACAAAATTCATGCACGGGGCGAGGGGAGGTGTCCCTCAGCCCAGCCTGCACTCCTCAAGGGACGTCAGACTGCCCGTTTAGGCCCAATCCCGGTATGATCGGGCCTGAACAGGCACGTGAAACCCCCTCTCACAATCCAGGACTGCTGGCTCCCAACTGCACACACCTGCCTGCCTTCCTGATTGCCCCTAACCGCTTCTGCCTGCCAGCCTGATCACCCCCCAACAACTCCCCTGCCAGCCTGATTGATGCCTAACTGCTCCCCTGCCAGCCTGAGAGCCCCTAACTGCTCTCCCCTACAGGCCTGGTAACCCCTAACTGCCCTCCCCTACAGGCCTGGTCACCCCTAACTGCCCTCCTCTGCCAGCCTGGTCCCTCCCAATTACCCTCCCCTGCTTGTGTCCACATGAGGGCAGCCATCTTTGACCACATGGGGGCAGCTATCTGTGTGTTGGAGTGATGGTCAATTTGCATATTACTCTTTTATTAGATAGGATTACTCAGCTTTCTTCCAACCTCGCCCCACGCTCAGTGGCTCAGCGCCACTCTTCACCAGGAACATGGGCCTTCAACCAGAACCAGGCACACCTCACACCTCCCGGAACCGCTGGCTCTTTACGCTGACACCCAGCAACGGCGTGGGGGACCGGAGCTGCCCACGCCGCCGTGGGCGCAACACGGCACAACCACGTGCAGACAGCGTGGCAGCCTCTTGGAAAGGTCCCAGAGGGCCCCAGCTATCTCCCACGGAGGTGTCTACCCAGGGAAACTGAAAAAAGCATGTCACAGAGACTTACACACGCATGTTCATAGCAGCGTTGTCTGCAAAGCTAAAGACTAGGAGTAACCAATGCCATTCGGCAGAGAAAGGGGAACACCGATCCAACAGAACATTCCTCAGCCGTGAAACGGAACAGACTAAGGCAACACGGAACAGGGTGGGTGGCTCTTCCCACCCCACGCCCAGCCAGTGTTGCTCAGTGGGTTGGCGCGTTGTCCTGTGCCCCGGGGGGTGGCAGGCTGGATGCCCAAGCAGGGCACACACCTCAGTTGCAGGTTTGATGCCCGGTTGGGGCATTACAGGAGGCAGCGGATCGGTATGTCTCTCTCACCTCTCTTTCTCTCTCTCGCCCCCTTCCTCCTCTAAAATCAATTTTAAGAAGTCAGACGCAAAAGAGGTTATACTCTATAATTCCATTTCTAGGAATTCCAGAAAGGACCCAAGTAATAACAATCTATAACGATGGACAGTAGATCAGCTCTTTTCTGAACGGGAGGGGGGTTGAGAGAGTTTTTGGAGTAACTGACTCCTTTTCTACCTTAATTGTGGGGTGTGTACATTTGCCAAAACTCATTGAACTGTGCACTTAAATGGGTACATGTAATTTCAGGTAAACTGTTCCACAATAAAGTTGCCTCTTAAATATATATATATATATATATATATATATATATATATATATATATATATATATATAATTGATTTTTTTTACAGAGAGGAAGGGAGAAGGATAGAGAAGTCAGAAATATCGATGAGAGGGAAACATTGAGCAGCCGCCTCCTGCACACCCCCCCACTGGGGATGCGCCCGCAACCAAGGTCCATGCCCTTGACCAGGATCGAACCCTGGACCCTTCAGTCCGAAGGCTGACGCTCTATCCCCTGAGCCACACCGGTTTCGGCTAAAGTTGCCTCTTAAAAGTCCACCAGACGCAGGTGACTTGTACGTTTAAACCTCCAGCCCCTTCCTCTCCTGGAACCTGCAGACTCGAGTGTCCCCACGCTCACTCCCCATTTCCACCGGGCACACAAATATAATGGAATTCTACTCAGCCTTTCCAGAGAAGGACATTCTGACATGTGACCACACGGGTCGACCTTGAGGGCTTGATGCTGAGTGAAACAAGCCGGTCACAGAAGGACAAATACTGCACGATCTGGTTATGTGAGCTACCGGAAACAGTCCAGTCCAGGGACTCAGAGAGGGAATGGTGGTTGCTGGCAGCTGGGGGAGGAGAAATGAGTTTCTGATCAGCAGGCATAAACAGTTCAGTTGAGCAAGATGAATCAGCCCCAGGGACCCACCTGCAACATTGTATCTATAATCAGCACCATTGTATCCATCGTTGGCAACATTGTATCCATCATCAGGGAGGTTCCATCTGCCTGGGCCAGAGAAAGACAGTCTGGACCGGAGCGTGCGGTGTTCAGAACGGCCACAGTGTGTCCCCACAGCGCCGTCCAGGGCTCCCAGCACCACGCGGAGCAGTGTCTGTGCTGGGCCAGGTAGACAAGGGCCTGCGGACTCTCCTCTCCGTGGCTCCGTGGCTCTCCCGGCCACCAGCCCAGAGCAAGCCTTCGGGCCTACTTCCTTTTTTCCTTTTAATGGAGTGAACTATTTTTAAAATGTATACTTACATTGATTCCAGAGAGGAAGGGAGAGGGAGAGAGAGAGAGAAACATCCATGAGGAGAGAGAATCATGGACCGGCTGCCTCCTGCACACCCCACACTGGGGATGGAGCCACAACGCGGGCCTGTGCCCCGACTGGGAATCGAACCCTGACCTCCTGGTTCCTAGGGTGATGCTCAACCCCTGAGCCACGCCGGCCGGGCCAGGTATGAAGTTTTAGGCTTGTTTTCTGGCCCCGCATCGCCCAGGGTGGGCGTGTCGAAGGCACACTGGGAGACGCCGAAGTCACAGCCGCCTCCCCTGTGTCTGTGGGTCCCGAGAACGTGGTTTTCCATCTGAGACGGAGCAGGTCGGGTGGCTCAGTGGGTAGAGCGTCAGACGGTGGGCCGAAGGGTCCCGGGTTCGATTCCAGGCAAGGGCACGTGCCTCAGCGGCAGGCTCCTCCCCAGCCCGGGCCCCGGTTGGGCTGCGTGCAGAAGGCAGCCCGTCGCTGTGTTTCTCTCACGTCGGTGCTTCTCTGTCTTCCCTCTCCCTCCCCGTGTCTCTAAAATCAATGGGAACATGTCCTCGGGTGAGGATTAACCAAATAAAAAATAATACCAGGGAGAGGGGCGCTGTGGGGTACAGTCCTCGCCCAGCAGCAGCGGGAAGACTGGCTCCAACACGGGGTTCCCTTGAGCACCACCCCTGGATCAACAACGAGGCTCACGTGTCCTCGAGCTGGCAGACACCGGCCCAATGAACACGCCCTCCAAACCCGCTCAGAAACGTGCGGGGCCCACCCTCCTCGGACTCCTGGCCTTGTGGGAATGGCCTCGATCCCCGAGACTCCTCCGCAGACCCTCTCCCTCCTCCTCCCCAGGAAAAGCCTGCCTCCTCCTCCTTCCTTCTTCCCCTCCCCCTTCTCCCCCTACCCTCTACACACCCCCACCAGCACAGTGGCCACTCCCTGCCACATCCCTCTGCCCACAGGGCCCTGGGAGTGAGCTCTGTGTCAGCCTGGCCTTCACATGACCCACGTGGGCAGTCACGTGGACAGTCATGTGGACAGCCACGTGGACAGCCACGCGGGCAGCCACGCGGGCAGTCACTCGGACAGCCACGCGGGCAGCCACGCGGGCAGCCACGCGGGCAAGTGGCTTGTCCCTCTGTGCGCTGGTAGGAACCCCTCTAGGGGCCACAGGCCACAGGAGTGGAGGCTGCTCTGAGCTCACGGCCAAGGAAGTGGGGACCGACGGTGACAGCGCCTCCTGCCTCCGAGTGAGGCTCTGCTTCCCTGGGCACCGCACCCCGCGCTGCAGCGTCTTAGGGGAGCTCACCCTGCTGGGGGCAGAGGGGCTTATCCCAGGCGCAGTGTGGGTCCTGGGCATCGTCCCAGCCCTCGCCACGGCGTCCGCGACGTGGCACATGCTCCCCGTGCCAGCCTCGGAGAGCAGGGCCACATGGCCGACTCTCTTGCCGGCGCCCTCCCCGTCCGTCCGCCCGGCTCCGCGGAACGAAGGGCCTAATGAGCGGGTGGAGAGACCCGCCAGCTGAGACCTGAAGAGCTAATGATGGACTAACACCGTGGTCGGCAACCCGCGGCTCGGGAGCCACACGCGGCTCTTTGGCCCCTGGAGTGCGGCTCTTCCACAAAACGCCACGGCCGGGGCGAGTCTATGTTGAAGAAGCGGCGTTAGAAGAAGTTGAAGTTTAAAAAATGGGGCTCTCCAAAGAAATGTCGATCGTTGTCCTGTTGATGTTTGGCTCTGTAGACGGATGAGTTTGCTGACCGCTGGGCGAACTGGTCCATCAGTGCAGGAGGCCCGAGCAGCTCCGGGGAGAGAGCTGGAGCCACAGACTCAAGGTCACCTTGAGCAGGACCAGCTGGACCGGCCCTGCCCCAGAGGGGGCCTGGGGAGCCAGGTGATGGCGCTGCTCCCCAACCCCGGGATCGGGTGAGGCGACCGGCAGAGCAGGAAAGGCCACAACTCCCCCCCCCCCGAATTCCAGCCGAACCTCCTCTGCGTTTTTCTTGGAGAAAACAGACACCAGGCTCTTCGCTGGGTTCTTGGGGGGGGGGGGGTGGCTGAGCAGGAGCCGGAGCAGGAGCCGGAGCAGCCCTGACGGCCACAGCCCTGGTCTCGGGCACAGACTCAGCGCAGGAGGCCGGCTGTCACCTCAGATGCCAGCCCCCCGGTGCGAGGGAGGGCACCGGCTGCCAGGAGCCGCTGGGCACACACAGGGCATTCAGAGCCCGTGGCCCGGCCCCTCCCGCCCGCCCAGCACCCCCAGCGGCAAACAGGCCTCTGTCTCCTGGGAGTCAGGGCCGCGCGGAAGGAGCTGCAGGTCAGCCCGGGCTCCGGGAAATGGCGGCCCCGGCCAGAGACCAGCGTGTGGCTGCAGCTCCGGGCTGACGGGCTCCGGGAAGAGGCCCTCGGCTCCATCAGAGCTCCCCCCTCCGTGGGCAAGAGGGGGTGCTGCCTGACCCCGCTCTGCTCCGAGCTCAGGGAGGGAAAGCAGGTGGCCGGGGGAGGTGGCCCCTCGGTGTGTTCCTGGGCTGGAGGGTGTCCTTGAACGATTCGCTCTGTGTGGATGTCTGCGGAGCTGGGAGGACTCAGCTCCTCCCACACCTCGCACCCGACAGCACCCGCCTCCCCTCAGGAGTAGCCTGCACACTCCTGACTGGAAGAGGAAAAGGAGGAGAATGAGAAGCGGGGAGAGAAGGAGAAGGAAGAGGAGAGGAGGAAGAGGAGGAGAGGAGGAGAAGAAGAAGAAAGAGGAGGTGGAGGAGGGGGAGGAGGAGGAGGGGAAGGAGGATGAGGAGGAGGAGGAAGAGAAGGAGGAGGGGGATGAGGAGGAGGAGGAAGAGAGGATGAGGAGGAAGAGGAGAAGGAGGAGGGGAAGGAGGAGGAGGAGAATGAGAAGGAGGAGGAGAAGGAGGAAGAGGAGGGGGAGGAGAAGGGGAGAGGAGAAGGAAGAGGAGGAGAAGGGGGGAGAAGAAGGAAGAGGAGGAGAAAGAGGAAGAGGAGAAGGAGGAGGAGGAGGAGGAGGAGAAGACCGCCGGCCGGCTGGAGGGAGGCAGCACTGCCGATGACATGAGCAGACTCGTCCTGGGTCCCCTCCACCCCGCCGTTCCCCGCCTATCTCCCTGCTGCCCCCCCCCCGCCCCCTCGGCCCCCGCCTCATCCCCCAGTCACCACCTGGAGCAGCTCGGGGCTCCCCCTCTTCCTGCCGACATCGGTCCTGGGAAGGGGCCGGGCCCGTGCTCCCGTGTTCGCACGGCACTGCGGTGGGCGCCCGGGCAGAGGGAGGGAGGCAGGAGGCTCCAGGCGTGATCAGGATGACTTGGGCGGAGGGGGGACACTCGCCCCGCTCTGCCTGTCACTTCCTGGGGGCCACTGGCCTCAGTGTCCTCCTCTGTCAGTTGGGACATGACTTCGGGGGCACACATGCCCTTCCTGGGGACCAGCCACGGCAGCCTGGCAGGGGAGCCCCGAGAGGCCCCGGATGTTGACGGAGAGGAGGGACCCATCCCCAGCGGCTTCCTCCCCGCCGGGCGGTGCACCCCCGGGAACAGCCCCCCGAAAGGCGGCCTGGGCTGGCCGGCCCTGGGGACCAGGCACGGCTGCGGTTTCCATGGGAGCATTTGGGTCGTGTGGACGGTTTGACAGGAGCGATCCGAGGTGTCCCCCGGCCTGGGCGGCCCGGCCTGGGGAGGGGGCCTGGTTTCACTCCTGCAGGCGCCGCTCACACCACTGTGGACTGTACCGTAGAGGGCGCCCCGGCCCGGGGACGCGCACTGCTGCTGGGGGAGGGTGGGAAGGAGGCCCCCCTCGGACGTCCTCCCTCCCAGCGAGCAGCTCATCTCCCTCCGAGCCTGCCTGCAGGACTGGGGATCCGGAACATTCCGCAGCCCCCGCCGCCTGGCCCCGACCGGAAGCCAGGGCCACGGATGTTCGTTCCTTGGTGCTCAGACACGTTTGGCTTTTGGAAACTTTCCGCAGAAGAGGCGACCGGGGGTCCGGGGAGGAGTGTTGAGTGTCGCTTTTTATTTATTTATTAATATATACATATATATATATATAATAAATAAATAAAATATATAATTTATTTATATATATATTATTGATTTTTACAGAGAGGAAGGGAGAGGGATAGAAAGTCAGAAACATCGATGAGAGAAACATCCATCAGCTGCCTCCTGCACGCCCCCCCACTGGGGATGTGCCCCCAACCAAGGTGCATGCCCTTGACCGGAATCGAACCTGAGACCCTTCAGTCCGCAGGCCGACGCCCTCTCCACTGAGCACACGGCCAGGGCCAGCGTCGCTTTTCATAGCTCAGGCGGAGGCTGAAAATAGCCGCGAGGACAGAGGCCTCTGTGCAGCCCGGCCGAGCGCGGGGACACAGCGCGCCCGTCGACTGGCCACATGTTTACTCTGCTGCCAGCCGCAGGCTCGGAGATGTCGGCACGACCGGCATCCCCTCCGCAGCCGCGCCCCGCGCCCCGCGCCCCGCGCCCCGCGCCCCGGCTGTGCGTGCCCTGATCTGGCCCCGGGAAGGGGGCTGGCCGGGCCCCCAGCACTGCATGTCAGACCCGGGGTGCAGGGAGTGGGCGGAGCGATGGCTGCCCTGAGGGTGAGGAAGGAAGAGCAGTTGGAAGGAGGGGGAGGTGCCTTTTCTCAAGCTCCCTGGGGCCCCCTCCCCCACCCCTAGGGAAAACGCACTTCATCTCTCCTGCTTTCACAGGCCTGGCCATGGCCATGGGACCCCTCCTTCCCCTCAGCTCACCCTACACGCTGTCTGCTCCCCCCCCCCCCAATTCCTGTGCTGAGTCCCTGACCCCCAGAGTGTCGGGACGGGCCTTTAAAGACGGCGTTCAAGAAGGCCGGACTGGGGTCCTCGTGAGAAGAGGAGAGAGGGCGCACAGAGGACCGGGAGGAGTGGGCACAGAGGGAGGGTGTGTCCTTATGAGGAGAAGGAGAGCTGCCCCAGAGGGAGCCGACCCGCAGCACCGCGGTCTGGGCTCCAGCCTCCGGCACCGTGAGGAAGTGCATTTCTGCTGGGGAAGCCCCGTGTTCTGTGAGGAGCCCGCCATTTCCCACGGCGCTCGGAGCACAGAGCCCTCGGGCTGCCCGGCCAGAGCACAGAGCACACAGCACGGAGCACGGAGCACACAGCACACAGCATAGAGCACGAAGCACAGAGCACACAGCACACAGCACAGAGCACACAGCACAGAGCACACAGCACATAGCACACAGCACACAGCACGGAGCACGGAGCACACAGCACAGAGCACGAAGCACAGAGCACACAGCGCAGAGCACGAAGCACAGAGCACACAGCGCAGAGCACGAAGCACAGAGTACACAGCACACAGCACGGAACATGGAGCACACAGCACACAGCACGGAGCACACAGCACACAGCACACAGCACGAAGCACAGAGCACACAGCACAGAGCACGGAGCACACAGCACACAGCACACAGCACGAAGCACAGAGCACACAGCGCAGAGCACGAAGCACAGAGTACACAGCACACAGCACGGAGCACGGAGCACACAGCACAGAGCACGAAGCACAGAGTACACAGCACACAGCACACAGCACACAGCACGAAGCACAGAGCACACAGCACAGAGCACGAAGCACAGAGTACACAGCACACAGCACACAGCACACAGCACGAAGCACAGAGCACACAGCACACAGCACGAAGCACACAGCACACAGCACACAGCACGAAGCACAGAGCACACAGCACACAGCACGAAGCACACAGCACACAGCACACAGCACGAAGCACAGAGCACACAGCACAGAGCACGAAGCACAGAGTACACAGCACACAGCACACAGCACACAGCACGAAGCACAGAGCACACAGCACGGAGCACACAGCACACAGCACACAGCACGAAGCACAGAGCACACAGCACAGAGCACGAAGCACAGAGTACACAGCACACAGCACACAGCACACAGCACCAAGCACACAGCATAGAGCACGGAGCACACAGCACAGAGCACACAGCACACAGCACAGAGCACGGAGCACACAGCACAGAGCACACAGCACACAGCACAGAGCACACATCACACAGCAGGGAGCATGGAGCACAGAGCAAAGAGCACAGAGCACAAAACACACAGCATGGAGCACGGAGCCCAGAGCCCAGAGCCCAGAGCATGAAGCACAGAGCACGGAGCACAGAGCACACAGCACAGAGCACACAGCACACAGCACAGAGCACGGAGCACAGAACACACAGCATAGAGCACAGAACACACAGCATGGAGCACGGAGCCCAGAGCCCAGAGCACAGAGCATGAAGCACAGAGCACGGAGCACAGAGCACACGGGCTGCCCGGCCCTGTCCCTCCTCTGCCGGGGAAAGATCTGCACCTGCCCGGAAGGGCTGCTGTGGGGCTCCGACCACAGTCGCCCACAGGGCAGGCGCCGCCTAGCCATTAGGCTGTTGGGTTCCTCCTGGTGGTCTTAGACGCGATCAGCCCCCCCACCCCACCCCACCCCCCACCCTGGGGTGCTTACGGATCCTCAGCTGTCGTCGCTCCCCAGGCCCTCTCTCCACCAATTTGCTGACTTTGGACCACAGAGTTCAGATTTTCGCAGCCCTAGAGACGCTGCCTGCTCTGGGCCAGCATGAGCATGGGGGACATTGATGGTATCTGTCGCCCTAAACCCATTCCGTCTCCATGACTGGGCACCATCACCAGTCCCCCAGGAAGTCTGCATGTCCCGGCCGCCATTGACTGGACGAAGCGGTCTGGCGGTCTGTATAAACGGTTGCCACCGCTGCTCCCCTGCTCAGTCCTAATAAATGCATTGGGCACAACTGTCCCCTGATATAATGATTTAGTGGTTTCTTTCCCCAAAGAAATACACACACACACACACACACACACACATACTGGTGGCCCAGTGCACGGAATTCGTGCATGTGGGGAGTGGGGTGTGGGGAGGTATCTCTCAGTCCGGCCTGCATCCTCTCCAATCTGAGACCCCTGTGGGATCGGGCCTAAACTGGCACTTGGACAACCCCCTCACAATCCGCTCCTAACCGCTCACCTGACTGCTTGATCACCCCTAACCACTCTGCTTGCTGGCCTGATTGCCCCAACTGGTTCCCTCTGCTGGCCTGCTCAGCCCCAACTGCCCCACACACCAGCCTGATCACCCTCAACTATCCTCCCCTCCTGGCCTGATCACCCCCAACTGCCTTCCCCTCCTGGCCTGATCACCCCCAACTGCCTCTCCCTCCTGGCCTGATCACCCCCAACTGCCTTCCCCTCCTGGCCTGATCACCCCCAACTGCCTCTCCCTCCTGGCCTGATCACCCCCAACTGCCTCTCCCTCCTGGCCTGATCACCCCCAACTGCCTCTCCCTCCTGGCCTGATCACCCCCAACTGCCTCTCCCTCCTGGCCTGATCACCCCCAACTGCCTCTCCCTCCTGGCCTGATCACCCCCAACTGCCTCTCCCTCCTGGCCTGATCACCCCCAACTGCCTCTCCCTCCTGGCCTGATCACCCCCAACTGCCTCTCCCTCCTGGCCTGATCACCCCCAACTGCCTTCCCCTCCTGGCCTGATCACTCCTAATGGCCTCTGCCTTGGCCCCGCCACCATGGCTTTGTCCTCTGGGCTGGGCTGCGATCTGGGACCCCAGCGCCCGCAGCTAAGTGCCCACCTGCCCGGCCTTCACCACTGGCCGCAGTGAGGCCGGATCGCCCGCTGGGGCTGGGGCTGGGCTGGGCTGTGATCTGGGACCCCCTCCCCCCCGTGCCCGCAGCGCGCTCGGTCCCACCTTCTGCTCCCGCGTGTCACGATCCTGATTGGCTGGTAGCGTAGTGAAGGTATGGTCAAATTTGCATATTGCTCTTTTATGAGCTAGGATAGCCTGGCTGGCGTGGCTCATTGGTTGAGCGTCAACCTATGAACCAGGCATTCAAGGTTTGATTCCCAGTCAGGACATCCGGCCAGGCTGTGGGCTCCACCTCCATTGCGGGGTGTGCAGGAGGCAGCCGATCCACGGCTCTCTCTCATCACCCATGTTCCTCTCTCTCCCTCTCCCTTCCGCTCTGATGTCAGCACAGAGACGTGTAAAAATAAAAAAGGACTCTATCTGCACGTTAGAGCACTGTGACCCCGTCTCCTCTCTGCCCCCTCCCCCACACACACACGGGTGGGGCCGAATGGCTCGAGCTGGCCTTTGCTGGAGCAGGCCCCGGGCGGCGTGGCCACGGTAATGACGGCTCACGTCCTCCAACAGCCCGGCCATTGATCCACATTTAGTTTGCTGTCCCTGGCACTCCGGGCTGTGACCACCCCGAGACTAAACTGACACAGGAGTCTCCTCAGAGCTCGCCGCACGCCACGCTCCGCATGAAAGGGCCTCCTCAGCCCGCGGCTCCCGGCGGCCGCACTCCTGTGGGTTTCCCCTTTCGGACACATCTTCCTGCAAACACCCGGGCCCAGCCGGCCGCACGCGGCCCTCACACTCTCCTCGCCATTTAAAGGCCACGGAGCAGCCAGCACGCACTCCGTGAACCCCGCAGCGACGGATTTCAGACCCGGGTCACTCAGCCCCAGCGCGGCAGGGCCGGCTGCGATCCGAACATCGAGTGTCCCCATCGGCACCAACGACGGCCCGTCTTCAGCTACAATGTCCCTCTGTCTGACGTCTCTCCCGCTCCTGTCTCAGGCCCACCTCTCCCCAGGGCCATGCCTGCCCAAACCCTGGTGCAGTGACTGCCGCCTCGCTCACTCGCCTCTGCCCCCACAGGCTCCTTTCCGATTACAAACCCTCTTCCCCGCCCCTGTGCCCCCCCCCCCCCCGCCAATCATCATTGAGAAGATGTTCGCCATTTAGTGTTCTGTGGAGATATAATTGACATGTAACACTGTAAGTTTAAGGTGTGGAACATGCTATTTGCTACGTGTATATATTGTGATCTGACAGCCACTGCGGTGTGTTAGCTGACACCTCTGTCATGTGTGTTAGCTGACAGCTCTGTCATGTGTGTTAGCTGACACCTCTGTCATGTGTGTTAGCTGACAGCTCTGTCATGTGTGTTAGCTGACAGCTCTACCATGTGTGTTAGCTGACAGCTCTACCATGTGTGTTAGCTGACAGCTCTATCATGTGTGTTAGCTGACACCTCTACCATGTGTGTTAGCTGACAGCTCTACCATGTGTGTTAGCTGATAGCTCTACCATGTGTGTTAGCTGACAGCTCTGTCATTGTGTTAGCTGACAGCTCTATCATTGTGTTAGCTGACAGCTCTATCATGTGTGTTAGCTGATAGCTCTACCATGTGTGTTAGCTGACAGCTCTACCATGTGTGTTAGCTGACACCTCTACCATGTGTGTTAGCTGACAGCTCTACCATGTGTGTTAGCTGATAGCTCTACCATGTGTGTTAGCTGACAGCTCTATCATGTGTGTTAGCTGACAGCTCTACCATGTGTGTTAGCTGACAGCTCTGTCATGTGTGTTAGCTGACAGCTCTACCATGTGTGTTAGCTGACACCTCTACCATGTGTGTTAGCTGACAGCTCTACCATGTGTGTTAGCTGACAGCTCTACCATGTGTGTTAGCTGATAGCTCTACCATGTGTGTTAGCTGACAGCTCTACCATGTGTGTTAGCTGACACCTCTACCATGTGTGTTAGCTGACAGCTCTACCATGTGTGTTAGCTGACAGCTCTACCATGTGTGTTAGCTGACAGCTCTACCATGTGTGTTAGCTGACACCTCTACCATGTGTGTTAGCTGACAGCTCTGTCATGTGTGTTAGCTGACACCTCTACCATGTGTGTTAGCTGACACCTCTGTCATGTGTGTTAGCTGACAGCTCTATCATGTGTGTTAGCTGACACCTCTGTCATGTGTGTTAGCTGACAGCTCTGTCATGTGTGTTAGCTGACACCTCTACCATGTGTGTTAGCTGACAGCTCTGTCATGTGTGTTAGCTGACAGCTCTATCATGTGTGTTAGCTGACACCTCTGTCATGTGTGTTAGCTGACAGCTCTGTCATGTGTGTTAGCTGACAGATCTACCATGTGTGTTAGCTGACACCTCTATCATGTGTGTTAGCTGACAGATCTACCATGTGTGTTAGCTGACACCTCTATCATGTGTGTTAGCTGACAGCTCTATCATGTGTGTTAGCTGACACCTCTATCATGTGTGTTAGCTGACAGATCTACCATGTGTGTTAGCTGACAGCTCTGTCATGTGTGTTAGCTGACAGCTCTATCATGTGTGTTAGCTGACACCTCTGTCATGTGTGTTAGCTGACAGCTCTGTCATGTGTGTTAGCTGACAGCTCTACCATGTGTGTTAGCTGATAGCTCTACCATGTGTGTTAGCTGACAGCTCTACCATGTGTGTTAGCTGACACCTCTATCATGTGTGTTAGCTGATAGCTCTATCATGTGTGTTAGCTGATAGCTCTATCATGTGTGTTAGCTGACACCTCTATCATGTGTGTTAGCTGACAGCTCTACCATGTGTGTTAGCTGACAGCTCTATCATGTGTGTTAGCTGACACCTCTGTCATGTGTGTTAGCTGACACCTCTATCATGTGTGTTAGCTGATAGCTCTATCATGTGTGTTAGCTGATAGCTCTACCATGTGTGTTAGCTGACAGCTCTATCATTGTGTTAGCTGACACATCTATCATGTGTGTTAGCTGATAGCTCTATCATTGTGTTAGCTGACAGCTCTACCATGTGTGTTAGCTGACACCTCTATCATGTGTGTTAGCTGACACCTCTATCATGTGTGTTAGCTGATAGCTCTAACAGTGTGTTAGCTGACACCTCTATCATGTGTGTTAGCTGACACCTCTATCATGTGTGTTAGCTGACAGCTCTACCATGTGTGCTAGCTGACAGCTCTATCATGTGTGTTAGCTGACAGCTCTACCATGTGTGTTAGCTGACAGCTCTATCATGTGTGTTAGCTGACACCTCTGTCATGTGTGTTAGCTGACAGCTCTATCATGTGTGTTAGCTGACACCTCTGTCATGTGTGTTAGCTGACAGCTCTATCATGTGTGTTAGCTGACAGCTCTATCATTGTGTTAGCTGACACATCTATCATGTGTGTTAGCTGATAGCTCTATCATTGTGTTAGCTGACACATCTACCATGTGTGCTAGCTGACAGCTCTATCATGTGTGTTAGCTGACAGCTCTACCATGTGTGTTAGCTGACAGCTCTACCATGTGTGTTAGCTGACACCTCTGTCATGTGTGTTAGCTGACACCTCTGTCATGTGTGTTAGCTGACAGCTCTATCATGTGTGTTAGCTGACAGCTCTACCATGTGTGTTAGCTGACAGCTCTACCATGTGTGTTAGCTGACACCTCTGTCATGTGTGTTAGCTGACAGCTCTACCATGTGTGTTAGCTGACACCTCTGTCATGTGTGTTAGCTGACAGATCTATCATTGTGTTAGCTGACAGCTCTACCATGTGTGTTAGCTGACAGCTCTATCATTGTGTTAGCTGACAGCTCTATCATGTGTGTTAGCTGACAGCTCTACCATGTGTGTTAGCTGACAGCTCTATCATTGTGTTAGCTGACAGCTCTATCATGTGTGTTAGCTGACAGCTCTACCATGTGTGTTAGCTGACAGCTCTATCATTGTGTTAGCTGACAGCTCTATCATGTGTGTTAGCTGACAGCTCTACCATGTGTGTTAGCTGACAGCTCTATCATGTGTGTTAGCTGACAGCTCTATCATGTGTGTTAGCTGACAGCTCTATCATGTGTGTTAGCTGACAGCTCTATCATTGTGTTAGCTGACAGCTCTATCATTGTGTTAGCTGACAGCTCTACCATGTGTGTTAGCTGACAGCTCTATCATGTGTGTTAGCTGACACCTCTACCATGTGTGTTAGCTGACACCTCTATCATGTGTGTTAGCTGACACCTCTACCATGTGTGTTAGCTGACAGCTCTACCATGTGTGTTAGCTGACAGCTCTATCATGTGTGTTAGCTGACAGCTCTATCATTGTGTTAGCTGACAGCTCTACCATGTGTGTTAGCTGACAGCTCTATCATGTGTGTTAGCTGACAGCTCTATCATTGTGTTAGCTGACAGCTCTACCATGTGTGTTAGCTGACAGCTCTATCATGTGTGTTAGCTGACAGCTCTATCATTGTGTTAGCTGACAGCTCTACCATGTGTATTAGCTGACAGCTCTATCATGTGTGTTAGCTGACAGCTCTATCATTGTGTTAGCTGACAGCTCTACCATGTGTGTTAGCTGACAGCTCTATCATGTGTGTTAGCTGACAGCTCTATCATTGTGTTAGCTGACAGCTCTATCATTGTGTTAGCTGACAGCTCTACCATGTGTGTTAGCTGACAGCTCTATCATGTGTGTTAGCTGACAGCTCTATCATTGTGTTAGCTGACAGCTCTATCATTGTGTTAGCTGACACCTCTACCATGTGTGTTAGCTGACAGCTCTACCATGTGTGTTAGCTGACAGCTCTATCATTGTGTTAGCTGACAGCTCTACCATGTGTGTTAGCTGACAGCTCTACCATGTGTGTTAGCTGACAGCTCTATCATGTGTGTTAGCTGACAGCTCTATCATGTGTGTTAGCTGACAGCTCTATCATTGTGTTAGCTGACAGCTCTACCATGTGTGTTAGCTGACAGCTCTATCATTGTGTTAGCTGACAGCTCTACCATGTGTGTTAGCTGACAGCTCTATCATGTGTGTTAGCTGACAGCTCTATCATTGTGTTAGCTGACAGCTCTATCATTGTGTTAGCTGACAGCTCTACCATGTGTGTTAGCTGACAGCTCTATCATGTGTGTTAGCTGACAGCTCTACCATGTGTGTTAGCTGACAGCTCTATCATTGTGTTAGCTGACAGCTCTATCATGTGTGTTAGCTGACAGCTCTATCATGTGTGTTAGCTGACAGCTCTATCATGTGTGTTAGCTGACAGCTCTATCATTGTGTTAGCTGACAGCTCTACCATGTGTGTTAGCTGACAGCTCTATCATTGTGTTAGCTGACAGCTCTATCATGTGTGTTAGCTGACAGCTCTACCATGTGTGTTAGCTGACAGCTCTATCATTGTGTTAGCTGACACCTCTATCATGTGTGTTAGCTGACAGCTCTACCATGTGTGTTAGCTGACACCTCTACCATGTGTGCTAGCTGACAGCTCTACCATGTGTGCCAGCTGACAGCTCTATTGCATCGCATAGTTGTGCCGTGGAGCGAGTACTGAAGATGTAGTGTCACTCAGCTGGTGTGGCTCAGTGGTTGAGGGCTGGCCCATGAACCAGGAGGGCGGGGTCTAGCTCCCCATCGGGGCACATGCCTGGGTTGTGGGCTCGATCCCCAGTTGGGGGCGTGCAGGAGGCAGGCGATCAATGATTCTCTCTCACTGATGTTTCTCTCTCTCTCCCTCTTCCTTCCTTCCGCACCCCTTCCCCCTCCTTGCTCCTCCCCCTCCCTCCTCTGGAGGAGCCACCCCGCCTTCTCGGGACCCCTGCCGCCCTCCTGACCTGTTCAGTGCTTCCAGTTGCCTATCGGTGCATTATTGTTCTTTTAAAAACATATTCTTATTGATGTCAGAGAGGAAGGGAGAGGGGCAGAGAGAGAAACATCAGCGATGAGAGAGAGCATGCACCGGCTGCCTCCACGCCCCCACTGGGGATCGAGCCCACAGCCTGGGCCTGGGCCCTGATGGGGAAGGACCCTGACCGCCCGGTTCACAGGCAGACGCTCAGCCACGAGGCATGCGCCGGCCAGACTCGACAGGGGGAATTTGGCATCAGGCCTCTTCGTGTCCGGATGGAATTGATCCGTCAGCATTTGCCAGTGAGCACTGCTCCCCAAGGACCATGGCTGTGGGGTGGCTGGAATGGGTGTCGGGGGAACCCAGGGGTCAGACTCAGATGCCAGGCGTTTCCCAGGGAAAGCTGAAGCCAAAGCAGCTGCATTGATGGACAGGTGATGAGAAAGGGGACAGCAGTGGCCCCTCCTCCTTCTAGGCACCACCAGCTGTGAGGCAGGGACCTCAGGGGGTGTCCCCACCACCAGCTGTGCGGCAGGGACCTCAGGGGTGTCCCCACCACCAGCTGTGCGGCAGGGACCTCAGGGGGTGTCCCCACCACCAGCTGTGTGGCAGGGGCCTGAGGGGGTGTCCCCACCACCAGCTGTGCAGCGGGGGCCCCAGAGGTGTCCGTGCACGGCGTGCCCTGCTCATGTGCGTGCAAACGGGATGATAAGCATTGTTTCTACAAGCCAACCACCAAGACAGTTCCTTCTGCAGGGGTTGTCAGCCTGCGCACCCATGGGTGTTCTAGGACCAAGAGGAGGAATAGAATCGGTGACACTCAGCACTTTCTACCCTCTAAGACCCGGTTAGTTCAACCCACGATTGACAGCTCTGCAAAGACCAGCGTTCGTTACCCACCGCTACGCCTCAGACCCGAACCCGGGAGCTGCTGCCCAGGGGCCTGTGCTGCTCTGGATTCTGGGCACAAACCGCGGACGGGCTCAGCGGTGCGGTTTGCCCGGGGACCGCCGAGAGCAGCGGTTCCCAGCCTCTCTCGCCCCGTGGCACACGGCAGTCACCACCAGACCCTGCAGCCACCGAACGGTATGTCGTCTTGCCTGATAAAACAAACAGACGCAGGTCTGATTCATTTCCAGCGGTCGGCAAACGGCGGCTCGCGAGCCGCAGGCGGCTCTTTGGCCCCTTGAGTGTGGCTCTTCCAAAAACTACCACGGCCTGGGCGAGTCTATTTGGAAGAGGTGGCGTTAGAAGACGTTTAGGTTAAAAATGTGGCTCTCCAAAGGAATTCCCATCGTTGCCCTGTAGGTATTTGGCTCTGTGGACGGATGAGTTTGCCGACGGCTGGTTTACACAGGACAGCGATGCTGTGCTGGCTGTGGTCACTTACGCGGACAGTTTAGAAGAGAAGAGGCGGAGCCCCGACTGAAGAGTCCGGGAAGGTGGCGGGAGCACTGTGGGGGGAGGGGGGGAGCACCCGCTAAAATCCGACTCCTCTACCTGGAGCCGTTCTCACACCCCAGCGAGCGAGCGAGCGAGCGGGGCTGAGTCAAGGCCGGGGCTTGGGCGGAAGGGCAGCCGGAGAGTCCACCTCTGGCCTCTCAGCCTCCCCACGTAGCGGGGGCTTCCTGACGGCATGGCGGCTGGCTGCCAGGAGAAAACACCCAGGAAGCGCGCCCCGCCAGGGGACAGAGGGACCCCCACGCCGTCCCCGCTCCCCGGCAGCCCCCTCCCTCCTTTCTGCTGGGAACACACGAGCCGCCACCATCCCTGGATTCAGGGGACAGGGTGGAGCCCTCCCTCGACGGCAGGTGGCAAGGCCACGTCCCCAGAGGGCACCCGGCCGTGACGTGGCGGCCCCTGGCCTCTGGGGTAAGCCTTCCCGAGGATCAGCTGACCCGCGGCGACGGGGAGGCGCCGGGTCTGCTCTTCCCCGGGCCCTGCAGCGAGCTGGACTCGTCTCTGGTTTTTAATGTTGGAACGACGTCCCAGTGCTCAGAAGATACCGGAAAGCCGGGGTCCAACGTCCCTCCTTCCTTAGCGTTTCCCCTGATGGTGTTACGAGAGCACTGCGCCTTCTCCTTTTTAAAAAAAATCTATATTTTACTGATTTTTACAGAGAGGCGGGGAGAGGGATAGAAAGTCAGAAACCATGCCCTTGACCGGAATCGAACCCGGGACCTTTCAGTCCCCAGGCCGACGCTCTATGCACTGAGCCAAACCGGTTTGGGCAGCACTGCTCCTTTGTCGCAGGGACAAGCAAGTTTTCAGCCTCCCGTCTGGAGTGGGGGAGGGAGGAATAGAATGTCCCTCGTAGGGACAACGCTCAACGCAGCCTAGTCTCCCTCCAAGAAAATGGTGCAGGAGTGATGATGCTTTCGTTCAGAGAAAGAAAGGAAAGCGGAAACCGGTCTGGCTCCGTGGTAGAGCGTCGGCCTGCGGACTGAAAGGTTCCAGGTTCGATTCCGGTCAAGGGCATGTTCCTAGGCTGCGGGCACATCCCTAGTGGGGGGTGTGCAAGAGGCAGCTGATCGGTGTTTCTCTCTCATCGATGTTTCTGACTCTCTATTCCTCTCCCTTCCTCTCTGTAAAAATCAATAAAATATATATTTTTTTAAAAAAAGAGAGAGAGAGAGAAAGAAAGAAAGGAGACATTCATGCGACTTCTGTTCCTTCGAGGACCCGCAGGGAAATTAACAGCTGTACAGGGACGGACCAGAATATGAGCTTTTGGTTGTTTTGTTTTGTTTTGTTCATCCTCACCCGAGGGTACTTTTCCGTTGATGTTTGGGGAGAGCGGAAGGGAGAGGGGAAGACAGAGAGAGACATCGTTGTGAGAGAAACAGATCGGGCGGCTGCCTTCTGCGCATGCCCCGGCCAGGGCCCACGCTGGAAAGAAGCCCGCACCCGAGGTACCAGCCCCTGACCGGAATCGAACCCGGGACCCTTCGGTCCGCAGGCCGACGCTCTGCCCACTGAGCCGCACCGGCCGGGGCTGGCGGGAGCTTTAATATTCCGTAGCTGCATCTCACGCAGGGCCCCGCGGAAACTCCTGTCTCATTCTGTTTGGTTGTTGGAAATATATTCTTATTGACTTCAGAGAGGAAGGGAGAGGAAAACAGAGAGAGACGTCCCTGATGAGAGAGAATCACGGACCGGCTGCCTCCTGCACGCCCCCTACTGGGGACCCAGCCTGCAACCTGGGCCTGGGCCCCGACCGGGAATCGAACCCTGGCCTCCTGGTTCACAGGTCCACGCTCCACCCCTGAGCCACGCGGCCGGGCGGAAACTGCTGGTTTTTAAGGGCTGAGTGGTTAGAACCAGAGTGTAACGCGACATGCAAGGACTCACAGGGAAGGATATTCAAAGGCATCAGCCAGTGGCCACAAAAGGGCCAGCTACCCACATACATACATTTTTCATTTATTGTTGGAAGTATTGGGGAGGCCCCCCTCCCCCCATTGGCCCCCAGCCCTCCACGAAACACCCATTAAAACCGAAAACCAAGAGAACAGTTTTCCGGAGCCGACGGACCACCCGTCCCGGAGCCGCTTCGCTCCTGTGAAACGAGGCGTGCCTTCCAAAGGGTCCTTTCCAAACCTCAACTTGAACCTGGAACGCGACGCCATTCCTTGCCCCCCAGGCCGCGCATCTGCTGGCGGCCAACCCGAAACACATTTTCCATGAGGCTGCAGAGCCTGCGCCAGCTCGCCCTCCTGTTTCTCATCAGCGTGCCTCCCCCTCTCTGTTCCTGCTGCTGGCAATCCTCTGGGGGGCCCCGACCAGCCCCTGCCCTCCTGCGCGGCCCCGTCTGGCCGCGGTCCCTGGACACGGAGCCACCGGAGGCCAGAGCTCGCCCACCGACTCCGGTGCGGGGTCCTGCCCCCCCCCCCCCCACGGCCCCCCAGCTCAGGTGGGGTGTTTTAAAGGAAAGGGTACGTGTGTCCGGAGGAGGTAAACATGGAGGGAGCCGCACGATTTCCCAATCTGGCCTCTGGGAAAACAAATCCTTGTCCGAGTGCCACCGGCCCTGCGAGAGCGGTTTCCACCGAGGCCACAGGACAGACGCTGCGGGTCCGGCTCAGACACGCGGGCCAGTCACTGGCCACCCGCACACCCCCCACCCCCGGGCCTGCGGCGGCCAGCTGCCTCCCGGCCGGCCTGCCATGCCCCCAGCCCCGTCCCCGTGGGGTTGTTTAAAACACACGGGCGTGTTTTCAGCTCGAAACTATTGGAAACATTCCCAATGAGCGTTTCTAATTACGGAGGCCTGCGACTCTTGGAGGGTGAGCGTCCCCAGGGGGGCCCTGGACCGGGGCCGTGCTGAGAAAGCAGCCGGGCCGTGTGCCCTGAGCCTCGGGGGGCCGAGCTGGGGCAGACGGAGGTCCTGTGAGCCACAGCCCCCTTCCAGAACCTTCCTGCCTGCCGTGCTCTCTCCTCAGCCTGGAAGGGGCACGGGAGGGCTGGCCTCCGCAGGCACAGGAGCCCGGCCACCTCCCGGCTCCGTGTAGGCAGCGGTGCGGTTGGCTCGAGAGACAGCACACCCCCGACCGGCGTGGCTCTGTGGACACAGCTCCGTGGACAGAGTGTGGGCCCATGGGCTGAAGGGCCCCGGGTTCGATTCTGGTCAAGGGCACGTACCTCGGTTGCCGGCTCCTGGGCCTGGTTGGGGGCACGAGGGAGGCCACCAATGGATGTCTCTCCCTCACATCGGAGTTCCTCTCTGTCTCCCCTTCTCTCTTTCACTCTCTAAAAAAAAAAACACAAACAAATGGGAGAGCCGAAACCGGTGTGGCTCAGTAGATAGAGCGTCGGCCTGCGGACTGAAGGGCCCCAGGTTCCATTCTGGTCAGGGCATGTACCTTGGCTGCGGGCACATCCTGGTTGGGGGGGGGGGGGTGTGCAGGAGGCAGCTGATCGGTGTTTCTGACTCTCTCCCTCTCCCTTCCTCTCTGTAGAAAATCAATAAAATAGATTTTAAAAATATAAAGATAAAAAAATAGAACACAAGACGGCGCCGAGGCCCCAAACACACACGGAGCTGGTCCCCCGCAGCGGGGCCTGGCCTGGCGCCCTCCCCGCTGGGTGGGAAGCAGGTGATGCAAACTGACGGCCCACTTTCCCGCGGTCGTCCGTCTGTCCCTGGCGGAGCTGAGGAATGTGCCTGTGCGGCTCTGAGGAGCAGGAAAATGCGCCCCCGCGGCCCCCTGCCCACCCCCCCGGGCCGAGTTTGCACAACGGAGCGGAAAGGCCCGCGGGCCCCTGAGACCGGCGTGGCCAAGGCTGTCATCCCCTCCTCAATCTTCCGTCCGCGTCCGGCTCCCGGGCGCCAGGAGGGTTGTGAAACCCGGTGTCAGCCCGTCGTCAAAACCAAATAAACACCAGCAGCGGGGGGGCGAGCGGGCGGCGTTGTGAAAGCACCCCGGAAAGGGGGGGGGCGCTGTCTGGGGACTGCCGCCTGAAGAGGGACCCCCACCTGGGAGGTGTCGGGGTGAGAAAACGGGGCCCCCGAGACGAGGGGGTGGGAGGAAGGAGGCTGCACTCGGGAACCACATGAGACACGGTTTGGAGGTGGGAGGCCACAGGTGGGATGGGGGGGCTCCAAAGACAGAACCACGGTGGGACCCGCCTGGAGAGGGTTAAAGACGCCTGCACACCTCGCTCTTTTTAAAAAAATATGTTTGTATTGACTTCCGAGAGGAAGAAGAGGGAGAGAGAAACATCAATGATGAGAGAATCATTGATCGGCTGCCTCCTGCACGCCCCCTATTGGGGATCGCATCCCCCACCCGGGCACGTGCCCTGACGGGAATCGGACCTGACCTCCTGTTTCACAGGTCGAAGGTCAACCATTGAGCCATGTCGGCCGGGCTGCACACCTCTCTTAACGGGGGACACCCAAAGTCCTTTGAGGGGGAGGAAACTTTGTTGGTCACCCCAAAATGCTGAGAAGTTAAGCCATCCCTTCCCTACACCTTTTCTCCTTTGTTTTCTTTTGCATGTAGGTTTTAAAAAGAAGTGGTTTAATGCAAAGAATCCTATATAATAAAGAGATAATATGCAAATTTGACCATCAGTCCAACACACAAGATGGCTGCTCCCATGTGGACAAAAGATGGCCACAGGGGAGAGCAGCTGGGAGTGACCAAGCCTGCAAGGGATGGCAGTTTTGGGGGACCAGACCTGTGGAAAAGGGCAGTTGGGAGCGACCAGACCTGCAGGGGAAGACAGTTGGGGGCAGTCGGGCCAGCAGGGGAGCAGTTAGACATCGATCAGGCTGGCAGGCAGAAGCAGTTAGGGGCAATCATGAGGGCAGGCAAACAAGCGGTTGGGAGCCAGCAGTCCTGGATCGTGAGAGGGATGTCCTAAACGGGCAGTCGAACATCCCTCAAGGGGTCCCAGACTGGAGAGGGTGCAGGCTCGGCAGAAGGACAACCCCCTCTTCCCCCAGTATAATTTCATGAAGCTCTACTGTGAAATAAAGCCACTGGAACTAAGAAGGCAGAGACGACACAGCTACCTTTATGGAAGCGCCACTTCCTGTCTCACCTGCCACGTGTTTCCCAGAGCCTGATTGGCTGACTGGTCCGAGCTGTGGGCGGGCTCTCTCTCCAGGCTACACCCACACAGCGTAGTGACCAGTGCACTCTGATGGGTGGATCCGGGCATGAGGTGGTTTGGGGATTGCTACTGATGCCCCCACGGCCTCTCTAGAGTGGGGAGGTTTAAACAAAGCCCAGTGAGGGGCCTTTGAGTTCCAGGAAGCTGGGTTCGAATCCTTGTTCCTCCCCTGACAGTGGGAGCTCGAACTTCGGTTTGCTCTCCCATTCCGCTTACCCACAGCGATGCTCGGCCGCTCGGTAACCGGAGCTACTCGCCCTCTCCGGGTGCCCACGCCTTCCCGGTCTCCTTTCAAGCAGGTGAAAACGAAGCCAACCCACGGGCATCAGGTGGCGGGGGACGTGTCTGCCCAGGCCGCTCCCGTCCAGGTACACCCCCCTGCCGGCACCCGGCCTCTGCCAGCCCACAAGGCGGACGCCCTGGCTCAGCCTGGCTGTGCTCATGAAACATGCAGCGGCGCCGACAAGGAGCGAGTGGCTTCCTCTGCCGGCCCAGCCCTCGGCCCTCGGCCAGGCATCCGATTCCCCTTGTACCCGGCCAGTCTGATAAGATTGCTCATCAATTATAAACCTCCACCTCCGGGGCCTGCTGTGCCTTCCGGCTCTGGGCCGGAGAGGACTGAGCTGTGGGCCGGAGAGGACTGAGCTGTGGGACAGAGAGGGCTGAGCTCTGGGCCGGAGAATGCTGAGCTGTGGGACAGAGAGGACTGAGCTCTGGGCCGGAGAGGACTGAGCTCTGGGCCGGAGAGGACTGAGCTGTGGGCCGGAGAGGACTGAGCTCTGGGCCAGAGAGGACTGAGCTCTGGGCCGGAGAGGACTGAGCTGTGGGACAGAGAGGACTGAGCTCTGGGACAGAGAGGACTGAGCTGTGGGACAGAGAGGACTGAGCTGTGGACCAAGAGGACTGAGCTCTGGGACGGAGAGGGCTGAGCTGTGGGACGGAGAGGGCTGAGCTGTGGGATGGAGAGGGCTGAGCTGTGGGACGAAGAGGACTGAGCTCTGGGACGGAGAGGACTGAGCTGTGGGACAGAGAGGGCTGAGCTGTGGGACAGAGAGGACTGAGCTCTGGGACAGAGAGGACTGAGCTGTGGGATGGAGAGGGCTGAGCTGTGGGACGAAGAGGACTGAGCTGTGGGACGGAGAGGACTGAGCTGTGGGACGGAGAGGACTGAGCTGTGGGACAGAGAGGACTGAGCTCTGGGACAGAGAGGACTGAGCTGTGGGACAGAGAGGACTGAGCTCTGGGACAGAGAGGACTGAGCTGTGGGACAGAGAGGGCTGAGCTGTGGGACGAAGAGGACTGAGCTCTGGGACGGAGAGGGCTGAGCTGTGGGACGGAGAGGACTGAGCTCTGGGACAGAGAGGACTGAGCTCTGGGCCGGAGAGGACTGAGCTGTGGGACAGAGAGGGCTGAGCTGTGGGACGAAGAGGACTGAGCTCTGGGACGGAGAGGGCTGAGCTGTGGGACGGAGAGGACTGAGCTGTGGGACAGAGAGGGCTGAGCTCTGGGACAGGGAGGACTGAGCTCTGGGACAGAGAGGACTGAGCTGTGGGACGGAGAGGACTGAGCTGTGGGGCGGAGAGGGGCTGAGCCTTCTGTGGCCATTTTGTTCTGTATGATCCAAGAGAAATCTCCCAGTAATTTCTCAGCCTCTTGGCTAGTTCATGGCCATGTCCCTCCCTGAGGCTCCCCTGTCCGCCTGTGCATAAACAGCCCTCTGCACTGTTCGTCAGCAACTTACATGTGCGGGATGGCTGTCTTCACATTTAAAAATGTACCTATTTTTATTGATTTCAGAGAGGAAGGGAGAGGGAGAGAGAGAGAAACAGCAATGACGAGAGCAAATCATGCATCGGCTGCCTCCTGGACGCCCCCCACTGGGGATGGAGCCCACAGTCCCGGCATGTGCCCTGACCGGGAATCGAACTCCGGGTTGTGCCCTCCCTGCTGACCTCCTGGTTTACAGGTCAACACCACAACCTCCCTGGAGCCACAACACAACCGAGAACCCTCACCCACTCCTCCCCACACCTCCCTGGAGTCTGACGTGATGGGGTATCCTTTCACTTCTTAACACTTTTTCTAGGAACACATGGCTCCCCTAAGATGCACACACACACTGTATGACTTTATCTTAAAAACTAGAGGCCCGGTGCATGAAATTCGTGCATGGGGGGAGGGTCCCCTCAGCCGGGCTGGGCCGTCTTCACACGCTGAAGAACGTTCCCATGAACAGGTACTAGATCTAATGGCCGTTTCTCCAGAAAAAAAGAGAAATGAGGAATGTTTCTTCTCCAAAATAAAGAAGGACGTTCCTTCTTAGTTTGAGCTGCAGGAACACAGAACCACTTGCTCTGGCGGGGGGGCCGGTCCCGGACACGGGGGAGGACAGCTGACCCGGCGTTTCCGGGGGAACCAAAGGGCTCCGGCACCAGACAAGGACCGTGGTCCCTTCGGACCAGACAGACGCCAGTCCTGCCATTGGGCCGCCGTCCGAGCGCCCAGGAAGCGGGGCGGCTTCGGAGCCGGCAGACTCAGTCCTCCGCCCTCCCTGGCAGAGTTCCCGTCTACGGTTTCGCGTGTGTGCGCACTGGGTGTTTTGTTTGGCGCGGTCTCTGCTTTCTGGGAGTGAGGTTACGGCGAAAGAAAGGGCTAACGGATATGGCCGTGTTCCCATCTTTGAGAATCAATGCTAATGTTTTTGTCTTATCTGCTTCTTGTCCATTTTTAGGGAGAAGAAAAGAGAGAGGGAAGAAGGAAATCAGGCAAGGGGGAAAGGAGGAAGGGTAAGAAGGAGGGAGGGAGGTGGGAAGGGAGGGAGGAAGGAAGGAAGGGAGGAGAGATATTAGCTAATGTCTCACAAAACACGAACCCTCACCCACTCCTCTCCACACCTCCCTGGAGACTGAAGTGATGGGGTGTCATTTCACTTCCCAAAACCTTTTTCTAGGAACATATGGCTTCACTAAAATGCACACACATTGTCTGATTTTATTTTAAAAATCAGAGGTCTGATGCATGAAGTTCATGCATGGGGAGGGGGTCCCCTCAGCTCAGCTTGCACCCTCTCCAATCCGGGACCCCTCCAGGGATGTCTGACTGCTGGTGTAGGCCTGATCCCGGGGATTGGGCCCACATCGGGCCTAAACTGGCAGTCGGACATCCCTCTCACAATTCTGGACTCCTGGCTCCTAACTGCTCACCTGCCAGGCTGACTGGTCACCCCTAACTGCCCCCCTGCCTCTGCCTTCTGGCCTGATCGCCCCTAACTGCCCCTCCCTGCCAGCCAGGTTGCCCCCACCTGCCCTCTCACTGGCCTAGTTGCCCCTCACTGCACCCCTCCTGCTGGCCTGGTCATCCCCTAATGCCCCCCCCCCCCGCCAGCCTGGTCGCCCCATGCAGCCTGCGTGTTTAGTTGTTTGGTCGTCCCTCACTAACCCCCCCTGCTGTCTTGGTTGTAGGCAGCCATCTTGTGAGGATGTGATGGTCAATTTGCATTTTACATGTTTATTATATAAGATAATGTCTGTATACCATCAATCTGCATCTTGCTTTGGACATACTACCTTATGTATTTAAGACCTATTATTGCTGATATATATCCATTTTATTTCTACTTTTTAATTGCTGTATGATATTTCATCATTGGAGATTACCACATTTTATTTATTTCTGTCTTGAAGGATTTCTGTCATTCTTTCTGCTGTTACAAACAATGCAGTAATAGACACTCATATAGGACCCTCACAGACTGCACAGGAGTGTGTATAGAACCACACAGGAGCTGTCTAGTGAATATCTTTTAATATATATATATATATATATATATATATATATATATATATATATTCTATTTATTTTTTACATAGAAGAAGGGAGAGGGATAGAAAGTCAGAAACATAGATGAGAGAGAAACATCCATCAGCTGCCTCCTGCACATTCCCTACTGGGGATGTGCCTACAACCAAGGCACATGCTCTTCACCGGAATCGAACCCTGGACCTTTCAGTCCACAGGCTGATGTTCTATCCACCGAGCCAAACTGGTTTTGGCCGTAGTGAATATCTTAATGAATAATTTCCAGGACACGGTTTAGGCAGATTTTCCACTTTCACAGACACCACAAGTTTCTCTCCAACAGGCTGTTACCACTTCACATTTCCAGCAACTTTTATGAGCATGTCCCTTCTCCGACAACTCGCCAGCTGCTGAGATAGCCTGACTACTTGACTGTAGGAATGCAGTGGGTGAAGAGTTCTTCTTTGTTCTTTTATTTGCCTTCTCTGAGTGTATCTTTGTTTGCTTGTTTGTTGGCATTCATGTTTCCTCTTCAGGCAATTCTTTTTTTCTTTACTTTTATTTTTTCTTCATTATGTGTTTTGCACACTAATTTCTGGTTCATAACATATGTCTCCCCGTGTTTTCCAATCTTTTGGCAAGAGCAGTGTTTACTGTACAGAAGTAAAAGATTTTTGGAGAATTAAAAATTTGAGGTAGTTGAATATATATATATATGATTTCTCTTTATTGTTTAGGCTTTATAAAATATTTCTAGTTTTTCTACTTCATTACATTATTCAATAGCTTTTTAAGTATATTTTTCACATTTAGGTCTGTAATCCATCTGGTGCATGTGTGAAATGTATGGTGTGAGGCAGGGTTCTAATTGCATCTATGCCATCCTCCCCCCCCCCCATGCCATTCCTGACTCCATACAATTTTTGTGGGATTGGTTAATGATCTCTTGTGACCCAGAAGGTAACAAAGTGGTATAGTTTCAGTTAATCCACATCTCACAGCCTTTTTTGCCACAGAAGGTGGCACAGTCCCAGACCCTGTGGGGAAGGGGGGGTGGGGGTGGGGGCATTGGACATCAGCAGGGAGCCTTTGTGCCACCCACACAAAGCAATTCAGTAGAACCTCTTAGAAGAAAACAGTTCCATTGTGTTCAAGAACAGAGTTTGTGGCCAGCCGGCAGGGCTCAGGAGTTGAGCATTGACCTGGGAACAGAAGGTCAAGGTTCAATTCCTGGTCAAGGCACCTGCCCAGGTGGTGGGCTTGATCCCCAGTGTGGGGCATGAAGGAGGCAGCAGATCCATGGTTCTCTCTCACCACTGATGTTTCTATCTTCCTCTCTCTCTCCTTTCCTCTCCGAAATCCATCTACACTAATAAAAGAGTAAGATGCAAACTGACCATACCTTCGTGACGCCCACCAGCCAATCAGGAGTGAGTATGCAAATTAACCAACAAAGAGGGCAGGTTGACTTGCATACACAGGCACCATGCACCCAGGGGTGTTCCACACTGCCCCAGCCACTCCAGTCCTCTGGGCAGCGTGGGAGGGCAGAAAGGCAGCTCATGGCCAGAGCAAAGGTGGTGCCAGAATCCAGGAGAAGAAAGGCCCATTCCTGCGTGAATCTTCGTGCCTCGGGCCACTAATAAAATCATATTTTTAAAAGAAGACAGAATAGTGTTTTAAAAGAATGCACGCACCGAAAGCCTCCCTACTTAACGTGACAGGAGCTTTCGAACGGGGGTTTAGACCCCGCCCGTGAGCACAGAAGTTTCTCAGAAGTTTCTACGTCCTCGGTCAACGTAGAAGGTGCTGCTTTGTTAATGTTGTGTTTTGGCTGGAGCTCTCTGTTGAGCATTTTTCCACATTCGTCTGGATCCCATCTGCCATGTGCCGTGGGGCCTGTTCCCACTTACAGCTCCCTCCTCCCAGGAGCAGCGGGGGGGCTCCAGTGTCCCAGACCCAGGGCCGTCCCACTGCCCATCTCTCCAGGCGACTTACGCAACCCCCAGCGGGGCTCCCCGTCCCGGGGCCCAGAGAAACAGACTCCTCCCGCCCGCTGGCCAGATCCAGCCCTGCAGCTCCTGCCATCCACCCCTTTCGGGGGGGGGGGGGGGCATTTTCTTGCCACCCTCCCCCGCACTGAGTATGCCAGTGCGGTAGGGGGAACGGAGGGTCATCAACCTCAACTGCCAGGATTCCGTGGCCACCTGCCAGGGGCTGCAGCTGTGCCCAGCGGGTGGAAAGAGAGCCGCAGGGAGCGCGCGGGGGAGATTCAGGGACAGACGCAGCTCCCCTGCAGGCTCGGGAGGGAGGAGGGGGCTGATGGTTGTGATTGTTCTGGAAGCTGCTGCAGTCCCAGGGGACCGGTGTTAGGACAGCGACCTCCCCAGGCCCTGGAGGGAGACTGTTTGTCAGCAGCTACTGTTCAGACCCAGATGGAGCACTGCCTCGGCCGTCTGTCTGTCTGTTAGTGTCTGTGACCGACACCAGTTCTGAACGTGTGCATGCGATTGTGCGAGGGACACGCGTGCACACGGAAGCCGGTCTGCCCCTGTGCGTGCTGGTGGGTGTCTGGGTGATGTGTGTGTTGGTGAGAATCAGGAGAGGCCTGCCCTGCCCGCGTGGCTGAGCGTCCACCTGGGAACCGGAGGTCAGGGTTCGATTCCTGGTCAGGGCACGTGCCTGGGCTGTGGCTCCATCCCCAGGAGGGGGCTGCAGGAGGCAGCCGGTCCGTGATTCTCTCTCCTCACAGATGTTTCTGTGTCTCTCTCCCCCTCCCCTCCTCTCTGAGATCAATAGAAATGTGTTTAAAAAAATAGAATCATGAGAGGAAGAGGTGGGATCTTCTGGCCGTCCGGCCTCTCTCTGCTCCCTCTGACTGCCTCTCCGAGGTGTCTGCCCCACAGCAGCCTTCCCGGAGTCACCCCTGCACGCCTGGGTGGGCAGCAGATGCCAACGGCCTCCCTGCAGAGGGCATGTCCCAGGCTGGAGGCAGCCGTCCTCACCTCCTGCTGAGCTCCCCAGGCTGGCAGGGGGGCAGGTGGGCAGGCGGGCAGGGGGGCAGGCGGGCAGGGGGCAGGCGGGTAGGGGGGCAGGTGGGCAGGCGGGCAGGGGGGCAGGCGGGTAGGGGGGCAGGGGAGCAGGCGGGCAGGGGGCAGGCGGGTAGGGGGGCAGGCGGGCAGGCGGGCAGGGGGCAGGCGGGTAGGGGAGCAGGCGGGCAGATGGGCAGGGGGCAGGCGGGTAGGGGGGCAGGCGGCAGGCACGCTGAGGAGCGGTGCTGGGTGGGGACGTGGCTGAGGTCCTGGTGTTATCTCAGCTGCCTCGTTTTTCTCGGGTAACAGCTACTTCGAAGAAGAGCTGAGATCTGAACTCATTCCATTCTGCAGGCTCTTATTTTAATCTTTTAAATGAATAACGTTGATTTTTAGAGCCGTTAGATTCCGATCTAAACTGAGCAGAACGCTCAGAGCTCCCCTGTCCCGCTGCCCACACACGCACAGCCGCTGTCTCCGGAGTGGCCCACGTCCCCATCGCCGCCCGCACCCACACGCGGCCGACACGCAGAGCCGCGCTGCGCCAGGGCTCCCCTCGGTGCGATCCTTCTCTGTGTGTGGACAGGTGGGGACTGACACGTACCCACCACGTGGTGCCTCACAGAACCGCTTCCCTGCCCTGACACCCCGTGTCCTGCCTCTCCTGCTCCCCTCCGCCCCCAGCTCCTGGCAACCACTGACCTTCTCACGTGCTCAGTTTTGCCTTTTCCAGAACATTCTATGGCTGGACTCACACTCAGGCAGCCTTTTCAAACCGGCTTCTTTTGCTCAGTCACATGCATGTAAGGGTCCTCCCTGGCTCTCCTGGCTCTGTAGCTCCTTCCTGCCATCACCGAGCACCAGGCCAGCGTTTCAGCGCCGGCTCACCCGGCCGGCACCCCGGTGGATCTCGGCCGCGGCGGCGTTTTGGCAGCGACGAGGCCGCCGTGAGCGTCCGTGCGCGGGGACCGGCGCCGGCTCTCGGCTCCTCTGGGGGACTCGGAGGAGCGGGGCCGGTCGGATGGCCGGCGTGTTTGCTTTTGTGGGGAGCTGCCAAGGTGCAGACTCTTCTACACGTGACCCGGGCCTGACCGAGTGTCTCAGCCCGTGATTATCCGGCTGAGGGCGCGGCCCCAGGAGGAGGCTCAATGCTTCCAATTCCCGACTCAGGAATGTGCACACTTTGTCCAGGCCCTCGTCTCCCGGCTCTCAGTCCCCAGGGAGCGAGTGTCTTCACCTCCCTGCCCACCAGCTGCCTCCTCTAAGCGTCCACAGGACCCACAGCACACACCACACACATACACACGCCACACACACACACACGCCACATACACACACGCCACACACACACAATTACATACACACACATCACACACACACACAATTACATACACACACATCACACACACACAATTACACACACACACATCTCACACACACACAATTACATACACACACACCACACACACCACACACATACACACGCCACACACATACACACGCCACACACACACACCACACACACACAATTACATACACACACATCACACACACACAATTACATACACACACATCACACACACACATCTCACACACACACAATTACATACACACACACCATGCACACCACACACATCACACACACAATTACATACACACACCACACACACAAACACACACACCACACACATCACACACACACAATTACATACACACACCACACACAAACACACACACAATTACACACACACCAAACGCACACATAAACACACACATACTTACACACACATCACACACACAATTACATACACACGCCACACACACAATTACATACACACGCCACACACACAATTACATACACACACAAAACACACACACACAAACACACACATACACACACAAACACACACAATTACATGCACACACCACACACACACAAACACACACACAAACACATACTTACATGCACACCACACACACACACATACACACCACACACACATACACACACACACAAACATACACTTATATACACACACCACAGACACACATACTCACACACTACACACACAAACACATACCACACAACACATACCAACACACATTTACAAACACACACTTACATACACATAGCACACACACAAACACACATACACACACAATTACATAACACACACTTACATAACACACACACACACACATTTACATAACACACCCACATAACACACACACAAACACACACTTATATAACACACACACTTATATAACACACACCATATACACACACACAAACACACGCAACTACATACTCACACACACAATCGCTGGCTGTTAGCGCATGCCAAGGCTGCAGGGTGAGCCAAGAAGGGGAGTGGGGTTGGCAGTCTGGGGCGAGAAGCTTTCGCCCTGGCATGACTTCCTTTTGAGAAGAGTCGCTTTCTTCCTCAAAGTTCGACGTCATCTTTACCTTTACAGTTTCTGTGTGCGTACAAGTTCAAAGACATCAGCGGCCCTGACCGGTGAGGCTCAGCGGGTAGAGCGTCGGCCTGCAGACTGAAGGGTCCCGGGTTTGGTTCCGGTCAGGGGCATGGACCCGGTGGGGGGTGTGCAGGAGGCGGCTGATGGATGTTTCTCTCCCATCGAGTTTCTGGCTCTCGATCCCTCTCCCTTCCTCTCTGTGAAAAACCAATAAGATGTATCCTTTACGAAAAAGACGTCAGCAGCGAGCTCACCACAGAGAGCGGACGCTGTGAGTGTGCCACACACACGCATGGCAGCGGATGCCTCAGCTCTAAGTTAGACACGCTTTCAAATATTTTTCCAAAAAATCCCATAAGCAGTTAGCCTGGGTGATAAGAAATGCGTTCGCAATGACTTTACAGGGTACTCTGAAGAGTCTTGTGTGTGTTAAAGTTTTCTGTTTGTTTGTTTAATACCCTTAAAAAATCCTTATTGTTCAGAGTATGGCATAGGTCCTCCTTTTCCCCCACTAACCTCTTCCAGCCGCTCCCACCCCCTCCCCCGGCCCTTCCGCCCCATTATCCATGTCCATGGGCTATGCATACATGCACACACGTTCATCGGTTGATCTCATCCCACCACCCGCCCTCCTCCCTTCCCTCTGAGGCTCAACAGTCTTCATGCTTCTATGACTTTGGCTTATCTTTTTTTTAACATTAAAAATATATATTTTATTGAGTTTTCACAGAGAGGAAGGGAGAGGGATAGAAAGTCAGAAACATCGATGAGAGAGAATCATCGATCAGCTGCCTCCTGCACACCCCCCACTGGGGATGTGCCCGCAACCAAGGTCCATGCCCTTGACCGGAATCGAACCCGGGACCCTTCAGTCCGCAGGCCGACGCTCTGTCCACGGAGCCACACCGGTCTCGGCTGGAGGATAAGTTTTCAGTTGTTTTGCACACAGCGCCGGCTCCTTCCCAGCGTGAGCTGAGGGCCGGGTGGCCACGCCCGCGTGGCTGGGGCTCCCGTGCTCGCGGCCGGCCACGCACACCGTCCCGGAAGCCGTTCTGCGGCCGTGGCGCTGTTTTGATCCGTGGCTGGAGGCCAGAACGCACCGGATCGGCGCTGAGTGGCCTCGGCCTGGGGCCCAGCTCGCAGGGAGTGCAGCGCCGGCTCCCCCCCCCCCCCCCCCCCAGGCTCCGCCGCGCCTGAAACCGGCCCCTCCCCGCAGGCAGGCTCGTGCCCAGCCCCGGGCCACGTGGCGGGGGTTGTTTGGTGAAAACAAGGGCATGGGCACCGGAAGCCCACTTAGCCGAGCGGACGTGCCTCATTTGCCTGAACCGGAGTGAACGGATGGCCCCTACACCCTGGGGACGCCCTGGGCTCCCCGAGGGAACGCACACGCGTGCGACGCGACGGGAGCCGCCCGAGTAAGGGCCGCGGGCAGGACCAGTGTTGTGGCCCCGCAGAGAATAGGGCGGCACGAGAGGTCTTCCTGTTTCAGGTTCTTAGAAAGATGTTCTGTGTGGACACAGACAACAGGTGGTGAAGGCCTCAGGGGGAGGAGCCGGGTGGGTAGATGGGGTGTAAGGGGGGGAATGGGAGACACCTGTAATACTGTCTACAATAAATATCCTATTTAATTAAAGGGTAATATGCAAATCGACCAAATGGCGGAATGACCGGGCACTATGACACGCACTGACCACCGGGGGGGGGGGGGGGGGGGGGACGCTCAATGCGGGAGCTGCTGCCCCCTGGTGGTCAGTGCGCTCCCACGGGGGGGGGGGGGGGGGGGGAACAAGGGGGAAGCGCCGCACAGCCAGAAGCCGGCTCACAGCAGCGAGCACAGCAGTGGCAGGAGCCTCTTCCGCCCCCACAGCAGTGCTAAGGCTGTCCTGTCCGGCTGCCTAAGCCCGTGGTCCACAAACTACGGCCTGAAAGTCACACGCGGCTCTTTGGCCCCTTGAGTGTGGCTCTCCCACAAAATACCACGGCCTGGGCGAGTCTATTTGGAAGAAGTTTAAGTTTAGCCGAAACGGGTGTGGCTCAGTGGGTAGAGCGTCGGACTGCGGACTGAGGGTCCCGGGTTAGATTCTGGTCAAGGGCATGTACCTTGGCTGCGGGCACATCCCCAGTAGGGGGCGTGCAAGAGGCAGCTGATCGATGTTCCTCTCTCATCATCGATGTTTCTAACTTTCCCTCTCCCTTCCCCTCTATAAAAAATCAATATATATATATATACATATATATATATATTTTTTTTTTTTTTAAAGAAGTTTAAGTTTAAAAAATGTGGCTCTCAGAAAGGTCCATCGTTGTCCTGTTGACAGTTGGCTCCGCTGGCTAATGAGTTTGCCGACCGCTGGTTAGGAGGCTTGGTGCTAAAACGGAAGGAGGGCTGGGGTGGACACTCGGCGCAAGCTCCCCCTTCCGACACCGACACCCTCCTGGGGACAGGCCTCTGCGCGCCCTGGGCTGCTGGGCTCCCCGCACAGTCCCTCTCGGCGGGTTCCGTCTGTGGACAGCGCGGTCGCGGCGAGAGCGGAGGAGCCGGCGGGACAGACGCCCTCCAGAGGGCCCGGCCGGATGCCGGAGCCAAGGCCCAGCTGGCGCCGAGGTTGAGCAACGCGAGCTGGAAGCGCTTGAGGCGGGGGACCTCCAGCTGGGGTCCCCCCCCCACCCCCTATTACAGGCCCCGTCACATGAGAACGCTCCCCACCAAGCGAGGCCTCGTGCGTGCTTCTCCCGGGGCGGGTAATTGCATGTGACGTTTCTCTGGATCACGTATGTGGGCTCTTTCTCCGTCTGCGGCGTACGGAACGGAGCAGATGGCGAGGCCGCCCCGAGGCTCTGATTGCTCCGGCAGCTCCTGGCTCCAGACGGCGGGCCGCCCGCCTCGCGAGCGGGGACGGCTGGAAGCGTTCAGGCCGCCCTGGGCCCACAGCGGGTGCGTGGGACCACGTGTTTCCCATTCGTCCCGTCGTCAGAGCTGCTCCCGCGCCAGCACGGGGGGTTCACGGCGGCCCGAGCCCCACGCAGAAGCCGCTCGCTCAGCTCTGCTCCTCTTGCTGACACGAGGAGGCATTTAAGTGTGTCTCCGCGCCCCTCACCGCTCCCGTGCCAGCCGGGACCCAGGCTCCTGCGGGAGGGGGGGGGGGGGGGGCGGGGGGCTGGACAGGGGTGAAATTCCCGTCCATGACAGCGAGGCCAGCACAGTAGGTGCGGCTGCGAGAGGACAGACTCCGGGGGGGGGGGGGGGGGAGTGGGGGCGACAACACCTGCCAGGAAGAGGCTCAGGGGAGATGGGCCTCAGGGTCCATCTAGGCCAGTGGTCGGCAAACTCATCGGTCCGCAGAGCCAAATGTCAACAGGACGACGATTGACATTTCTTTGGAGAGCCGCATTTTTTAAACTTCAACTTCTTCTAACGCCACTTCTTCCACACAGACTCGCCCGGGCCGTGGTGTTTTGTGGAAGAGCCACACTCCAGGGGCAAGGGGCTTGTGAGCCGAGGTTTGCCGACCATAGGGCTAAGGGATCGGGGGGGGGGGGGAGGGGAGCTAGGGGCCACTCCCAAGCGGTTTGGCTTCTTCAAAGCCTAAGCCAGACTGAGCCCCAGGATCTGCCGACCTTGAACATGGGTCCTCGTTTATACCCAGAAGATGGAGCTAAGAAGCGGGGAAAGGAAGAAGAGAAAAGGGGGTGTAACTCGGGAGAGAACTCTGGAAGCTCCCTACCCCCCGGCCTGCCTTTTGTCTGTGAACCCGGGGTTCCCCTTCCATTTCCCCATCACCTTCTGTCCCCACAGAGGAAGTCCCCCCTCTGTCACCCTTGGGATTTGATCAGAATTCCCCTATGACACCCACATGCAGCGGGGGGCGTGGCCCTCTGCTCACGTGTCTCTCCCTCCGTGGACCCTTCGCTCGGTGCAGTCAGGGTGCTCTGGCTGTGGGCAGCTCCGAGCTCAGGAGCGGGTCGGATGGGTGTGTGAGTGCACCGAGCATGACCCTCCTCCCTCCCGATCACGGGTCCCGGTGAGCTGCCCTCAGCAGCACCCACGCCTCGTGATGCCTGCTGGGAGCCTGGCACGGGGCCGGGCCCGGAAACCCCCCGAGAGGCAGGGCCCTCCCAGCCACACGCGGGCCGCAGAGGTGACGGACAGGACGGGAGAGCCCTGTTGGCGGCGTCCTGTCCCGCCCCCTCATCCGGCCACGCTGGGTCTGCCTGGACGGTGGGCACGCTGCCCCCAGCCTCCTCTCTCTTCTCCCCCGTCCCCGGGAGCCAGAGCCGTGTAGAAGCATGTGGTGTTTTTTTGCTCAACAGCAGGGACCCCCCAATGTTAACGTGATGGACGCCAAGCATGCCCGCACCACGCCGGCCCGGCTGCCGCAGGGTCAAGCCACATCCTGCCGGTGTCAGAAGTCCCCCGGGCGCCAGGAGGCACCTCTGTCCTCCGTCTCGTGTAAACACGGAGCGTTTCTTGGAAGGCTTAGCACCGGCTGGTTTCCAGGAATGACCGCCCGGCCGGGGCTCCATGGTGGAGCCTCGACCTAGGAGCCAGGAGGTCGGGGTTCGATTCCCAGTCAGGGCACAGCCCAGGTTGAGGGCTGGACCCCCAGTGGGGGGCGTGCCGGAGGCAGCCGGTCCATGGTTCTCTCTGTCATGGATGTTTCTAACCCTCTTTCCCTCTCCCTTCCTCTCTGAAACCAATAAAAATATATATTTAAAAATAAATTTAAAAATAAATTTAAAAAATAAAAAGAATGAGACTCCCATGAAAATCCAGGGGAGTCACAGGGGAAGGTCACAGGGGGAGGTCACAAGGTCACAGTGAGTCACAGGGGGAAGGTCACAGGGGGAGGTCACAGTGGGAAGGTCACAGGGGGAAGGTCACAGGGGAAGGTCACAGTGAGTCACAGGGGAAGGTCACAGGGGAAGGTCGCAGGGGAAGGTCACAGGGGGAGGTCACAGGGGAAGGTCACAGGGGAAGGTCGCAGAGAGTCACTGGGGGAGGTCACAGGGGGAGGTCACAGGGGAAGGTCGCAGGGGGAGGTCACAGGGGGAGGTCACAGGGGGAGGTACAGGGGGAGGTCACAGGGGAAGGTCACAGGGGGAGGTCACAGGGGAAGGTCACAGGGGGAGGTCACTGGGGAAGGTCGCAGGGGGAGGTCACAGGGGAAGGTCACAGGGGAAGGTCACAGGGGAAGGTGACAGTGAGTCACAGGGGAAGGTCACAGGGGAAGGTCACAGGGGAAGGTCGCAGGGGGAGGTCACAGGGGAAGGTCGCAGGGAGTCGAGGGGCTGAGAGCAGTTCAGAGCCACGAGCCGCCTGCGTGTCAGAGTTGTATCCAGCCGGTGGCCACTGCAGGCCTGAGGGCTACGGCCTGACCTTTCCCAGGAGTGGACATAGATCCGGCTGTCTCTCCAAGACCCTCCCACCTGTCACTGCGGTCCCCTTGGTGGCCCGGCTGCCTCAGGGTGGCCTGTGGCCACAGCCCCCGAACCTGCCTGATTCCTGTAGCGGCCCCTGGCCTCCCCTCTCCGGCCCCGCTGGCCGCGTCCCCGGGACCCCGGCTGCGACACCCTCCGGCTCTGAGAGCCGCTCACCGCCCGCATGGCCGAGCCGGCCTCCCCCATCCTCTCTCCTCCCCCGGGTGCTACTCCCAGTCTGTGCAGCTCCTCACAGCGTCTTCATCCCCATCCCAGCCCAGGCGAATGCCACTGTCCTCGTCACACAGCCTCCGAGGCCAGGCCACAGGTCACAGACCACAGGCCAGGAGAGCGGGGGCCAGGCTGTGAGTCCAGGCCTGTGTCTGTCGGGCGTGCCGCCTGAACCAGGAGCCCGGGCAGGGGACCAGCCCACCAGCCGAGCCGGCCGCAGCCACGGGAGCCGCCGAGCAGCGCTCACATGACCTTGGAGAACTCGCTGCAGCTGTTCTCCCAAACCACAGGCAGTCCTCCCACGTCCTCCGTCTCACTGTGTGCAGTTGTAAACTCCGGGGCCCCACCGCCCGTGGAGGAGAGAACGCCGATTCGGCACAGACACTCATTATGTACTTACTAGGGGCCTGGTGCACGAAATTCGTGCACTGGGGGTGGGTGGTCCCTCAGCCCAGCCTGCCCCATCTCACATACTGGGAGGCCCTCAGGGGATGTCCTACTGACCGCTCACCCCCGGCCTGCCCAAGGCCTAAAGTCTCTGCCTCTGGCCCAGGCCTTCGGCCTTGGGCACCCAGCCATCGCCCTGCTCTGCTCAGCTCCACCTTAGCCCCGACCGCCCGGGGGCCATGCGGTCCCTTCTGGGCGCCTCAGCTCTGGTCCAGGCCTTAGCTGGGTGGCCGCAGGCAGACGGGGTGAGGAGAGGGGCCTCGTGGGTCCCTGCAGACCCGCCTCGCCGCGTGGAAACCAGCTCCAGACCTCTGCCCCCCCTCCCCGCACTGCCTTAGGATAGCAGTTAGGGGGGATCAGGCAGACAGGCAGGCAGGGCAGTTAGGGGTGATCAGACAGGCAGGGCAGCCCCCCATCGGGACCCATGCTGTGGGTGCTACGTGTGTGGGTGTCACCGTGGACCCCTCAGCGACCCCCAAGGCGGCCTCTGGGTCCACAGCCACGCTCCAGACACACGAGCACGGGTCACAGAACGTGGGGGTGAAACTGGGAGCAAGTTCAAGGACGCCTTTCCGGCCAGAGGGAGGCCTCAGGACCGACCGTGTCTGCGGATCTCTGTGGCCGCCCCTTCCCCTGTGCGGCTACACGTGTAGGACGCGGGGAGGGGCCCATCTGAAGCTCGGGTTTTGGGGTTCCTGAGACACATTTTCTCATTTCGCTGCCAGTCCGCCCAGCGGGGGCCTGGGGAATAGCGTGGCCGGCAATGCCTCCAGAGGTTCCCCGTGACAATAAGTCGCCTCCCCTGCCGGTGTGCTCAGGGGCTGAGCGCCAGTTTACAAACCAGGAGGTCAGGGTTCAATTTCCGGTGAGGGCACAGGTCCAGTTGTGGGCTCAGTCCCCAGTGTGGGGCGTGCAGGAGGCAGCCCGTCCATGATTCTCTCTCGTCATGGATGTTTCTCTCTCTCCCTTTCCCTTCCTCTCTGAAGTCAATCTATACTAATAAAAGGGTAATATGCTAATTAGACCAGACATCTTCTGGACAAAGCTGCAGTGGCAGGGCCAAGGCAGAGGCAGTTAGGGGCAATCAGGCTGGCATGAGAGAGCAGTTAGGGGCAATCAGGCTGGCATGAGAGAGCAGTTAGGGGGATCAGGTTGGCAGGGGAGAGCAGTTAGGGGGATTGGGCCAGCAGGGGAGAGCAGTTAGGGCAAACAGACTGCCAGGGGAGAGCAGTTAGGGGGGATCAGGCGGACAGGCAGAGGGGTTAGAGGTGATCAGGCAGGCAGGCAGGCAGAGGCAGTTAGGGGTGATCAGTCAGGCAGTGGAGCAGTTAGGGGCATCAGGCAACCAGGCAAAGTGTTTAGGGGTGATCAGGCAGGCAGGCAGGTGAGTGGTTAGAAGCCAGCAGTCCTGGATCCCTGCAGGATTGAACCTAAACAGGCAGTTGGACTTCTTTTGAGGGGTCCCAGATTGGAAAGGGTACAGGCTGGGCTGAGGGACAACCCCCCCCCCCCCAATGCATGAATTCCATGCATCGGGCCTCTAGTAGAAATATATTTAAAAATAAATTGTCTCAATCCTAGCAAACGATACAAGGGTCACAGGCGGTTCACTCACAGTCCAGCTCCAGGCTGGACTTCGGAGGCCACGGATGAGGAAATGAACCCCAGCAAGGGCCCCCACCCTCCTCCTGTCCCTGACTCTTCCTTCACAACCCCCCCTCATCCCCCCACAGACACACACCTCCGAAATGGGGCCACAGAGCCCGTCTCAGCCCCGACACTCGCAGATGCTACCGAAAACGCCTGCTTTGCTGGCTGCCCGGGCTCTGCTGGGTGTGGCCGGAACCGCTGACTCTGCATCGGCCGAGGGCGCTCCCCTCAGGGCAGCACCCCCAGGGCCAAGCCCCCCCCCCCCGCCCCAGTCCAGTCTGTCCCCGCAGGCCTCACGGGCACATGGAGAACAAGGGGCTGCACCACACCGGCGGGGGCGGGGGGGGGGGGTCCTTTTCAGAGCCCCTCCTGACACAGCCCAGACCAGGCCCGGGCGGAGCCGGGTGCTCAGCTGGGCTCCCCATGCAGACCCGGCTGCCCGCGGGCGGCTGAGAGGCTGCGGCTGGACGTGGGGGCGGGACGTGGGGGGGGGGGGGGGCGCCTGCCTGGCTCAGAGCCGCTGCACAGGAGACGCCCCGTCAGCGGGCGGCTCTCCAGGAGCGTCCTGTCTCTCCGAGGACTTCTGCCAGAGGCGCGGTTCGTGGCCACAGCCACCTCCCTCCTCCCGTCAACTGGTAGAGCCTCTCTCCCACCTCCAGCAGCCTCTCCCCTGCCCGCCCCCCCCTCCCCCTGCCCGACCCCCAGCCCCCCCAGCCCCCCCTGCCCGCCCCCAGCCCCCCCTCCCCCTGCCCGCCCCCCCAGGCCCCGCCCCCCCGCTGGCGTGGACGTGTCAGGGAATGAGCCCCTCTCCACGGTGCCCCGTGAGGCCATGGCCGGGCTGCAGACTTCTTCCTGGGAGTCAGGAACGCAACCTCGCTCCTCCGGCAGCACCCCCTCCCCCCCTCCGGGGGGCTCAGCTGGGACCTGGGAGGCTCTGCCCACGAACCCGCAGGAGGTGGGAAAGCGACCGTCCCGCAGCACAAACAGGAGCCAGACAACCCGCCTGTCAGCCTGGCGGGAGGGCCCCGGGCGGAGAGGAGTGACCGGCTCTTCAGTGGACAGAACGGGGTCCCCCCACACACAGCCTCAGAGCCCGCTCCTCGGTCTCCACCAGTCAGCCACTCGTCACCCCCCCCCCCTCGCACCCGTCCCCCGAGGGCCCACGGCAGACAATGGCCCCGCAGTGAGGGTGACAGGCACTCGGCTGCAGACACTGAAAGACAGCTGCTGTCTTTTTTTTTGGGGGGGGAGGCAGAGAGAAGGAGGAGAGAGTGGGAGAGAGGGAGGGAGGGAGAGAAGGAGGGGGGAGGGAGGGAGAGAGAGAGAGAGAGAGAGAGAGAGAGAGAGAGAAGGAGGAGAGAGAGGGAGAGAGAGGGAGAGAGGGAGATGGGGGAGAGCGGCCAGATGATGCTGGGTTGCAGGCAGGAGGCAGCCGACCCAGGATTCTCTCTCATCACTGATGTTTCTCTCCCTCTCCCTTCCTAAAACAGACAGACCACCCCCACACAGATCTGTGTACACGCGGCGTCTCCTTACAGGGTGCGCTGCGCGCCCACGGTCTGCCAGGAGAGCCGGACACACCCCGCGCCGCAGGGCCTGCTGGGTCAGTGCCGTACCTGACCCGCGCCCTGGACCGCAGGCAGCGGCGGCGTGGCCCCGTGGCGCTCCCTCCAAGAGCCGCGGGTACGGAGAAGAGCCAGGCCTCCTGCGACCACCCCCCACCGCGTGTGCCGGCGGATTTCACCCCCAGAGCAGCCACAGGGCCCCCCTGCGGCTCGGACCCGCACTCGGGGTTCCTGCGGTGCTTGCACTTGGCCCAGGCTGAGGACCAGCGCGGACAGACCTCCCGCCCAGGTTATGAGGCGTCGTCCCCCGCAGACCGCCTCCTTTATCAGTTTCCTGCTCTTTCCCTAGCCCTCGGCCCCTCCGCGTAGTCTTTATGTTTTCATTTTGGTGCTAAGTGATAAAATCTTCTTTCGCCTTTACCATCTCCGGCCGGACCCCGTCCCCTGCGCGCCCCGAGCTCTCCTGAGGGCCGCTGATTTCTCCACTCCCCGTTCCCAGCCCAAAGCCAGGAGGAAGGAGTGACAGTGACAAAGCAGTTTGCTGGCGGGGCTGGGGGCGGGGGACAGGCACCCCAAGCTTGCTGGTGGCACCATAAACTGGGGCGGAATCTATGAAAGGGCGATGTTGCAATCAGTAACACGTCCTGAGAAGCATTCTGCTCTTTGGCCTGGCAGGGCCTCCCGGGGAAAATGTCCCAGGAATTCGTTCCAAGGAAACAAATGAATCTTTTAAAAAGTATATTTTGTTGATTTTTTACAGAGAGGAAGGGAGAGGGAGAGAGAGTCAAAAAACATGGATGAGAGAGAAACATCGATCAGCTGAGTCTCACAACCCCCCCCCCCCCAATACTGGGGATGTGCCCACAACCAAGGTGTATGCCCCGGACTGGAATTGAACCTGGGACCTTTCATTCTGCAGGCCAACGCTCTATCAACTGAGCCAAAACCAGCTAAGGGTCTTCTTTTCCTTCCTCTCCTCCTCCTCTTTCTTCTTCCTCCTTCTCCTCCTCCTCCTCCTCATCCTGCTTTTCTTCTTCTTCCCTCCTCCTCCTCCTCCCCCTCCTCCTCCTCCTCCTCCTTCTTTCTTCTTCTTTTCCCCCTCCTCCTCCTCTTCCTCCTTCCTCTCCTTTTTCCTCCTCTTCCTCCCCTTCTTCCTCCTCCCTCCTCCTTCCTCCTCCTCTTTCCTTCTTCCTTCTTCTCCCTTCTTTCTTCTTTCTTCTTCTTCCTTCTTCCCTCTTCTTCCTTCCTCTTCTTCCTTATTTTTCTCCTTCTTCTCCTTCTCCTTCTCCTTCTCCTTCTTCCTTCTTCTTCTCCCACTAGAGATATGCCCACAACCAAGGTACATGCCCTTGACTGGGATCGAACTGGGGACCCCTCAGTCCGCAGACCTACGCTCCATCCACTGAGCCACACCGGTTTCAGCCAAAGGAATTCTTAAAGAAGACGCTCCCCGTCCTGCCGCCTATCAGAACGAGCCGTGGGGCACAGCCGGGCACCCCGCTACGAGGCGGCGGCTGGGCAGCCGTGCCCTGTGAATACAAGGGCAGAGGCCGGGGTCATGGCGAGGACCTCACACGGATGACGGTGACGCCGGGGCAGGTCCTGCCGAGGGTTCTAAGCGGCCAGAGCAGGAAACAAGCCTGTGGGTGCGGCATCGACGGGAGAGTGGGAGCCGCCGGGGTGTGGGTGTCCCATTGTGGGGGGGCCTAGCTCTCTCTTCACCGCTGCCCCCGGCCCCTGTACTGAAAGGGAGGTGTAAACGGACTGAACCTGAGCACGTGGTGCCCTGGTCCCGTGTGTGTGACACATTTGAGACAGATTGATGATGCCTGGTATTTTTTGAAGATGTGAGTTTTGTACGTTTATTAAAACCAAAAGCAGGCCGAAACCGGTTTGGCTCAGTGGTAGAGCGTCGGCCTTTGGACCGAAGGGTCCTGGGTTCGATTCTGGCCAGGGGCATGTACCTTGGCTGCGGGCACATCTCCAGTAGGGGGCGTGCAAGAGGCAGCTGATGGATGTTTCTCTCTCATCGATGTTTCTGACTTTCTATCCCTCTCCCTTCCTCTCTGTAAAAAATCAATAAAATATATTAAATAAAAAAAAAACACCAAAAGCAGGACCTACGCAGGGTGAGAGGGACGACGTTCCCCCTTGCGCTGTGGTCTAGGTGTTTGCTGACCTGTGTGACGGTGGCATCCGGACCGGACCCCCAGGTGTCCCGTGGACGTGTCCCCACTGACCACCAGCCTCCCCGCCCTGCAACCGGCCGGGGGAGGAGTCCACGCAGGGCCAGCCAGAAGGCCAGGCTCGCGGGGCTGGGGGCGTGGCAGCGGTTCACGAAAACAGTGCCCCAGGGAGTTCACCCGGGGCCGGAGGCAGCGCACAGGCCCTGAGTGGATGCTGGGGTCAGGTGACTGCGATACACGCGTGGAGGCAGGCTCTGTCCGTGGACACAGGCCCTGAGCGGATGCTGGGGTCAGGTGACTGGGATACACGCGAGAAGACAAGCTCTCCCCGTAAGTGGGCTCTGGAGCTCAACCCGCTGCCACCTCGGGCCCCGCTTCATTCGAGCTCCGCCTGTGTCCACCCGCCCCCGCCATGTCTGGTGGCTCCGTGCTCCCACTGTCCCCACTCCTAACGAAGCTCACACCGGGCCCTTCCCTTTACCTTCAGGCAGGTACCTATCTGGGATTTTCACACCCCGCTCCCTGGAGAGACGAGAGCTGCCAATTGCCGAGGTGTAAAGACTCCATCATGGCCAAGTTCAAGCTACAACATGCCAGCACTGTGTGCAGAACAGAGAAAAGAAGCACATCATTAGGTGGCATTTAATCCACAGTTCCCATGTCTATTGTATCACAGTTCCCATGTCTATTGTATCACAGTTCCCGTGTCTATTGTATCAGTTCCCGTGTCTATTGTATCACAGTTCCCATGTCTATTCTATCAGTTCCCGTGTCTATTGTATCAGTTCCCGTGTCTATTGTATCACAGTTCCCATGTCTATTGTATCACAGTTCCCGTGTCTATTGTATCAGTTCCCGTGTCTATTGTATCAGTTCCCGTGTCTATTGTATCAGTTCCCATGTCTATTGTATCAGTTCCCGTGTCTATTGTATCAGTTCCCGTGTCTATTGTATCACAGTTCCCGTGTCTATTGTATCAGTTCCCGTGTCTATTGTATCACAGTTCCCGTGTCTATTGTATCACAGTTCCCGTGTCTATTGTATCAGTTCCCGTGTCTATTGTATCAGTTCCCGTGTCTATTGTATCAGTTCCCGTGTCTATTGTATCAGTTCCCGTGTCTATGGTATCAGTTCCCGTGTCTATGGTATCAGTTCCCGTGTCTATTGTATCAGTTCCCGTGTCTATTGTATCAGTTCCCGTGTCTATTGTATCAGTTCCCGTGTCTATTGTATCACAGTTCCATGTCTATTGTATCAGTTCCCGTGTCTATTGTATCAGTTCCCGTGTCTATTGTATCACAGTTCCCGTGTCTATTGTATCAGTTCCCGTGTCTATTGTACCAGTTCCCGTGTCTATTGTATCAGTTCCCGTGTCTATTGTATCACAGTTCCCGTGTCTATTGTATCAGTTCCCGTGTCTATTGTATCAGTTCCCGTGTCTATTGTATCACAGTTCCCATGTCTATTGTATCAGTTCCGGTGTCTATTGTATCACAGTTCCCATGTCTATTGTATCAGTTCCCGTGTCTATTGTATCACAGTTCCTGTGTCTATTGTATCAGTTCCCGTGTCTATTGTATCACAGTTCCCGTGTATATGGTATCAGTTCCCGTGTCTATTGTATCAGTTCCCGTGTCTATTGTATCAGTTCCCGTGTCTATTGTATCAGTTCCCGTGTCTATTGTATCACAGTTCCCGTGTCTATTGTATCAGTTCCCGTGTCTATTGTATCAGTTCCCGTGTCTATTGTATCACAGTTCCCGTGTCTATTGTATCAGTTCCCGTGTCTATTGTATCAGTTCCCGTGTCTATTGTATCAGTTCCCGTGTCTATTGTATCACAGTTCCCGTGTCTATTGTATCAGTTCCCGTGTCTATTGTATCAGTTCCCGTGTCTATTGTATCAGTTCCCGTGTCTATTGTATCACAGTTCCCGTGTCTATTGTATCAGTTCCCGTGTCTATTGTATCAGTTCCCGTGTCTATTGTATCAGTTCCCGTGTCTATTGTATCAGTTCCCGTGTCTATTGTATCACAGTTCCCGTGTCTATTGTATCACAGTTCCCGTGTCTATTGTATCAGTTCCCGTGTCTATTGTATCAGTTCCCGTGTCTATTGTATCAGTTCCCGTGTCTATTGTATCACAGTTCCCGTGTCTATTGTATCAGTTCCCGTGTCTATTGTATCAGTTCCCGTGTCTATTGTACACAGTTCCCGTGTCTATTGTATCACAGTTCCCGTGTCTATTGTATCAGTTCCCGTGTCTATTGTATCAGTTCCCGTGTCTATTGTATCACAGTTCCCGTGTCTATTGTATCACAGTTCCCATGTCTATTGTATCAGTTCCCGTGTCTATTGTATCAGTTCCCGTGTCTTGTATCAGTTCCCGTGTCTATTGTATCAGTTCCCGTGTCTTGTATCAGTTCCCGTGTCTATTGTATCAGTTTCCCGTGTCTATTGTATCAGTTCCCGTGTCTATTGTATCAGTTCCCGTGTCTATTGTATCAGTTCCCGTGTCTTGTATCAGTTCCCGTGTCTATTGTATCAGTTCCCGTGTCTATTGTATCAGTTCCCGTGTCTATTGTATCACAGTTCCCGTGTCTATTGTATCAGTTCCCATGTCTATTGTATCAGTTCCCGTGTCTATTGTATCACAGTTCCCGTGTCTATTGTATCAGTTCCCGTGTCTATTGTATCACAGTTCCCATGTCTATTGTATCACAGTTCCCGTGTCTATTGTATCAGTTCCCGTGTCTATTGTATCAGTTCCCGTGTCTATTGTATCAGTTCCCGTGTCTATGGTATCAGTTCCCGTGTCTATGGTATCAGTTCCCGTGTCTATTGTATCAGTTCCCGTGTCTATTGTATCAGTTCCCGTGTCTATTGTATCAGTTCCCGTGTCTATTGTATCACAGTTCCCATGTCTATTGTATCAGTTCCCGTGTCTATTGTATCAGTTCCCGTGTCTATTGTATCACAGTTCCCGTGTCTATTGTATCAGTTCCCGTGTCTATTGTACCAGTTCCCGTGTCTATTGTATCAGTTCCCGTGTCTATTGTATCACAGTTCCCGTGTATATGGTATCAGTTCCCGTGTCTATTGTATCAGTTCCCGTGTCTATTGTATCAGTTCCCGTGTCTATTGTATCACAGTTCCCGTGTCTATTGTATCAGTTCCCGTGTCTATTGTATCAGTTCCCGTGTCTATTGTATCACAGTTCCCGTGTCTATTGTATCAGTTCCCGTGTCTATTGTATCAGTTCCCGTGTCTATTGTATCAGTTCCCGTGTCTATTGTATCACAGTTCCCATGTCTATTGTATCAGTTCCCGTGTCTATTGTATCAGTTCCCGTGTCTATTGTATCAGTTCCCGTGTCTATTGTATCACAGTTCCCGTGTCTATTGTATCAGTTCCCGTGTCTATTGTATCAGTTCCCGTGTCTATTGTATCAGTTCCCGTGTCTATTGTATCAGTTCCCGTGTCTATTGTATCACAGTTCCCGTGTCTATTGTATCACAGTTCCCGTGTCTATTGTATCAGTTCCCGTGTCTATTGTATCAGTTCCCGTGTCTATTGTATCAGTTCCCGTGTCTATTGTATCACAGTTCCCGTGTCTATTGTATCAGTTCCCGTGTCTATTGTATCAGTTCCCGTGTCTATTGTATCACAGTTCCCGTGTCTATTGTATCACAGTTCCCGTGTCTATTGTATCAGTTCCCGTGTCTATTGTATCAGTTCCCGTGTCTATTGTATCACAGTTCCCGTGTCTATTGTATCACAGTTCCCATGTCTATTGTATCAGTTCCCGTGTCTATTGTATCAGTTCCCGTGTCTTGTATCAGTTCCCGTGTCTATTGTATCAGTTCCCGTGTCTTGTATCAGTTCCCGTGTCTATTGTATCAGTTCCCGTGTCTATTGTATCAGTTCCCGTGTCTATTGTATCAGTTCCCGTGTCTATTGTATCAGTTCCCGTGTCTTGTATCAGTTCCCGTGTCTATTGTATCAGTTCCCGTGTCTATTGTATCAGTTCCCGTGTCTATTGTATCACAGTTCCCGTGTCTATTGTATCAGTTCCCGTGTCTATTGTATCAGTTCCCGTGTCTATTGTATCACAGTTCCCGTGTCTATTGTATCAGTTCCCGTGTCTATTGTATCACAGTTCCCGTGTCTATTGTATCACAGTTCCCGTGTCTATTGTATCACAGTTCCCGTGTCTATTGTATCAGTTCCCGTGTCTATTGTATCAGTTCCCGTGTATATGGTATCAGTTCCCGTGTCTATTGTATCAGTTCCCGTGTCTATTGTATCAGTTCCCGTGTCTATTGTATCACAGTTCCCGTGTCTATTGTATCAGTTCCCGTGTATATGGTATCAGTTCCCGTGTCTATTGTATCAGTTCCCGTGTCTATTGTATCATAGTTCCCATGTCTATTGTAACACAGTTCCCGTGTCTATTGTATCACAGTTCCCATGTCTATTGTATCAGTTCCCGTGTCTATTGTATCATAGTTCCCCGTGTCTATTGTATCACAGTTCCCCGTGTCTATTGTATCAGTTCCCGTGTCTATTGTATCACAGTTCCCGTGTATATGGTATCAGTTCCCGTGTCTATTGTATCAGTTCCCGTGTCTATTGTATCAGTTCCCGTGTCTATTGTATCACAGTTCCTGTGTATATTGTATCAGTTCCCGTGTCTATTGTATCAGTTCCCGTGTCTATTGTATCACAGTTCCTGTG